>CATNUG010000038.1:0-92500 GCA_950371165.1 Lacanobia oleracea
AAGTATAAAAATTTTGTAAAAAATTCACAAGTACTGGAACTGAAAAATTATTTTTCAGGTAGGTCAGTTTTAACGTTTCGGGATGCTAGTAATAGCCCACCGGACAACGTTCCCGCAGAAAACCGTGTCAAAATAGCTGTTCTGGTTACAAAAATATTGCAACTTTTGTCTGAGCAGGGCTCCCTTAGGTGGATTTTGAGGTAAGTACTGGCGAATTAATTTAGAGAAATTTGAAAATTTTTAGCAGTTCTATGCGAGCCAGCCGCACGTTTGAGGTGTCGGAAGACGCGTCTCGGCGCGGGCGAGCTAGCTAGACCGTTCTCAGAATTTTGAAAAGATCAAAAATATGCAGGGTTGTCAAAAAACCAGTTTTTTCAGGCAAAAATCGAGTTTTCAGCGACCGATCGGATTTTCAGTTCGCGCAAAGCGCCGAGAATCCGGGGCTGGACAGGTGGAAACTCGATTCCGCAGACAGATTTAAATTCGGATGTAGGGTTGTGCTAATAAAAATAGGTAAGTATAAAAATTTTGTAAAAAATTCACAAGTACTGGAACTGAAAAATTATTTTTCAGGTAGGTCAGTTTTAACGTTTCGGGATGCTAGTAATAGCCCACCGGACAACGTTCCCGCAGAAAACCGTGTCAAAATAGCTGTTCTGGTTACAAAAATATTGCAACTTTTGTCTGAGCAGGGCTCCCTTAGGTGGATTTTGAGGTAAGTACTGGCGAATTAATTTAGAGAAATTTGAAAATTTTTAGCAGTTCTATGCGAGCCAGCCGCACGTTTGAGGTGTCGGAAGACGCGTCTCGGCGCGGGCGAGCTAGCTAGACCGTTCTCAGAATTTTGAAAAGATCAAAAATATGCAGGGTTGTCAAAAAACCAGTTTTTTCAGGCAAAAATCGAGTTTTCAGCGACCGATCGGATTTTCAGTTCGCGCAAAGCGCCGAGAATCCGGGGCTGGACAGGTGGAAACTCGATTCCGCAGACAGATTTAAATTCGGATGTAGGGTTGTGCTAATAAAAATAGGTAAGTATAAAAATTTTGTAAAAAATTCACAAGTACTGGAACTGAAAAATTATTTTTCAGGTAGGTCAGTTTTAACGTTTCGGGATGCTAGTAATAGCCCACCGGACAACGTTCCCGCAGAAAACCGTGTCAAAATAGCTGTTCTGGTGACAAAAATATTGCAACTTTTGTCTGAGCAGGGCTCCCTTAGGTGGATTTTGAGGTAAGTACTGGCGAATTAATTTAGAGAAATTTGAAAATTTTTAGCAGTTCTATGCGAGCCAGCCGCACGTTTGAGGTGTCGGAAGACGCGTCTCGGCGCGGGCGAGCTAGCTAGACCGTTCTCAGAATTTCGAAAAGATCAAAAATATGCAGGGTTGTCAAAAAACCAGTTTTTTCAGGCAAAAATCGAGTTTTCAGCGACCGATCGGATTTTCAGTTCGCGCAAAGCGCCGAGAATCCGGGGCTGGACAGGTGGAAACTCGATTCCGCAGACAGATTTAAATTCGGATGTAGGGTTGTGCTAATAAAAATAGGTAAGTATAAAAATTTTGTAAAAAATTCACAAGTACTGGAACTGAAAAATTATTTTTCAGGTAGGTCAGTTTTAACGTTTCGGGATGCTAGTAATAGCCCACCGGACAACGTTCCCGCAGAAAACCGTGTCAAAATAGCTGTTCTGGTTACAAAAATATTGCAACTTTTGTCTGAGCAGGGCTCCCTTAGGTGGATTTTGAGGTAAGTACTGGCGAATTAATTTAGAGAAATTTGAAAATTTTTAGCAGTTCTATGCGAGCCAGCCGCACGTTTGAGGTGTCGGAAGACGCGTCTCGGCGCGGGCGAGCTAGCTAGACCGTTCTCAGAATTTTGAAAAGATCAAAAATATGCAGGGTTGTCAAAAAACCAGTTTTTTCAGGCAAAAATCGAGTTTTCAGCGACCGATCGGATTTTCAGTTCGCGCAAAGCGCCGAGAATCCGGGGCTGGACAGGTGGAAACTCGATTCCGCAGACAGATTTAAATTCGGATGTAGGGTTGTGCTAATAAAAATAGGTAAGTATAAAAATTTTGTAAAAAATTCACAAGTACTGGAACTGAAAAATTATTTTTCAGGTAGGTCAGTTTTAACGTTTCGGGATGCTAGTAATAGCCCACCGGACAACGTTCCCGCAGAAAACCGTGTCAAAATAGCTGTTCTGGTTACAAAAATATTGCAACTTTTGTCTGAGCAGGGCTCCCTTAGGTGGATTTTGAGGTAAGTACTGGCGAATTAATTTAGAGAAATTTGAAAATTTTTAGCAGTTCTATGCGAGCCAGCCGCACGTTTGAGGTGTCGGAAGACGCGTCTCGGCGCGGGCGAGCTAGCTAGACCGTTCTCAGAATTTTGAAAAGATCAAAAATATGCAGGGTTGTCAAAAAACCAGTTTTTTCAGGCAAAAATCGAGTTTTCAGCGACCGATCGGATTTTCAGTTCGCGCAAAGCGCCGAGAATCCGGGGCTGGACAGGTGGAAACTCGATTCCGCAGACAGATTTAAATTCGGATGTAGGGTTGTGCTAATAAAAATAGGTAAGTATAAAAATTTTGTAAAAAATTCACAAGTACTGGAACTGAAAAATTATTTTTCAGGTAGGTCAGTTTTAACGTTTCGGGATGCTAGTAATAGCCCACCGGACAACGTTCCCGCAGAAAACCGTGTCAAAATAGCTGTTCTGGTTACAAAAATATTGCAACTTTTGTCTGAGCAGGGCTCCCTTAGGTGGATTTTGAGGTAAGTACTGGCGAATTAATTTAGAGAAATTTGAAAATTTTTAGCAGTTCTATGCGAGCCAGCCGCACGTTTGAGGTGTCGGAAGACGCGTCTCGGCGCGGGCGAGCTAGCTAGACCGTTCTCAGAATTTTGAAAAGATCAAAAATATGCAGGGTTGTCAAAAAACCAGTTTTTTCAGGCAAAAATCGAGTTTTCAGCGACCGATCGGATTTTCAGTTCGCGCAAAGCGCCGAGAATCCGGGGCTGGACAGGTGGAAACTCGATTCCGCAGACAGATTTAAATTCGGATGTAGGGTTGTGCTAATAAAAATAGGTAAGTATAAAAATTTTGTAAAAAATTCACAAGTACTGGAACTGAAAAATTATTTTTCAGGTAGGTCAGTTTTAACGTTTCGGGATGCTAGTAATAGCCCACCGGACAACGTTCCCGCAGAAAACCGTGTCAAAATAGCTGTTCTGGTTACAAAAATATTGCAACTTTTGTCTGAGCAGGGCTCCCTTAGGTGGATTTTGAGGTAAGTACTGGCGAATTAATTTAGAGAAATTTGAAAATTTTTAGCAGTTCTATGCGAGCCAGCCGCACGTTTGAGGTGTCGGAAGACGCGTCTCGGCGCGGGCGAGCTAGCTAGACCGTTCTCAGAATTTCGAAAAGATCAAAAATATGCAGGGTTGTCAAAAAACCAGTTTTTTCAGGCAAAAATCGAGTTTTCAGCGACCGATCGGATTTTCAGTTCGCGCAAAGCGCCGAGAATCCGGGGCTGGACAGGTGGAAACTCGATTCCGCAGACAGATTTAAATTCGGATGTAGGGTTGTGCTAATAAAAATAGGTAAGTATAAAAATTTTGTAAAAAATTCACAAGTACTGGAACTGAAAAATTATTTTTCAGGTAGGTCAGTTTTAACGTTTCGGGATGCTAGTAATAGCCCACCGGACAACGTTCCCGCAGAAAACCGTGTCAAAATAGCTGTTCTGGTTACAAAAATATTGCAACTTTTGTCTGAGCAGGGCTCCCTTAGGTGGATTTTGAGGTAAGTACTGGCGAATTAATTTAGAGAAATTTGAAAATTTTTAGCAGTTCTATGCGAGCCAGCCGCACGTTTGAGGTGTCGGAAGACGCGTCTCGGCGCGGGCGAGCTAGCTAGACCGTTCTCAGAATTTTGAAAAGATCAAAAATATGCAGGGTTGTCAAAAAACCAGTTTTTTCAGGCAAAAATCGAGTTTTCAGCGACCGATCGGATTTTCAGTTCGCGCAAAGCGCCGAGAATCCGGGGCTGGACAGGTGGAAACTCGATTCCGCAGACAGATTTAAATTCGGATGTAGGGTTGTGCTAATAAAAATAGGTAAGTATAAAAATTTTGTAAAAAATTCACAAGTACTGGAACTGAAAAATTATTTTTCAGGTAGGTCAGTTTTAACGTTTCGGGATGCTAGTAATAGCCCACCGGACAACGTTCCCGCAGAAAACCGTGTCAAAATAGCTGTTCTGGTTACAAAAATATTGCAACTTTTGTCTGAGCAGGGCTCCCTTAGGTGGATTTTGAGGTAAGTACTGGCGAATTAATTTAGAGAAATTTGAAAATTTTTAGCAGTTCTATGCGAGCCAGCCGCACGTTTGAGGTGTCGGAAGACGCGTCTCGGCGCGGGCGAGCTAGCTAGACCGTTCTCAGAATTTTGAAAAGATCAAAAATATGCAGGGTTGTCAAAAAACCAGTTTTTTCAGGCAAAAATCGAGTTTTCAGCGACCGATCGGATTTTCAGTTCGCGCAAAGCGCCGAGAATCCGGGGCTGGACAGGTGGAAACTCGATTCCGCAGACAGATTTAAATTCGGATGTAGGGTTGTGCTAATAAAAATAGGTAAGTATAAAAATTTTGTAAAAAATTCACAAGTACTGGAACTGAAAAATTATTTTTCAGGTAGGTCAGTTTTAACGTTTCGGGATGCTAGTAATAGCCCACCGGACAACGTTCCCGCAGAAAACCGTGTCAAAATAGCTGTTCTGGTTACAAAAATATTGCAACTTTTGTCTGAGCAGGGCTCCCTTAGGTGGATTTTGAGGTAAGTACTGGCGAATTAATTTAGAGAAATTTGAAAATTTTTAGCAGTTCTATGCGAGCCAGCCGCACGTTTGAGGTGTCGGAAGACGCGTCTCGGCGCGGGCGAGCTAGCTAGACCGTTCTCAGAATTTTGAAAAGATCAAAAATATGCAGGGTTGTCAAAAAACCAGTTTTTTCAGGCAAAAATCGAGTTTTCAGCGACCGATCGGATTTTCAGTTCGCGCAAAGCGCCGAGAATCCGGGGCTGGACAGGTGGAAACTCGATTCCGCAGACAGATTTAAATTAGGATGTAGGGTTGTGCTAATAAAAATAGGTAAGTATAAAAATTTTGTAAAAAATTCACAAGTAAATAAATAATAAATAAATAAATAAATTTAAATTTATTGAAATAACAAGTTCACAAAAAGTGTACATATGGTTCAGTAGTAGGTATATATTAGTCTAGGCCTATAATAGAATTATAATAATTTGGAAATATACTATGGTAGGTACTGCAAAATTTTAATATTACAGTCATAAATAGAACTCTAAAGGTAATGTAGTGCGTTACCTGATCTAGGTTTATATAAACCTGTGTTTCAGGCCATCTCCTCTACGAAAGTACATATTCAATCAATGAATTAAATTAACATAATGTTCAATATCTAAGCTATACAATATTTTGCGAAACCTTATTACAAACTAGGCTTATGGGAAATGTTTATATTATATATATAACTAAAATTATCATAAAATGATAGATATTAAATTAGAGTAATTACAGTATAGTCAGCTGCTTAGGTTAACACTTCTAGTAGTTTTTCCGTGTCCGAGTAATTTAGTTTTGCTAAATAATCAAATAACATTATGTAACACCTATTATAACTTACATTATATATCTTAAGCAATTTATTAAATTTATTATATAAGAAAGGTCCTAGAAATAAATAAAATCTTTTTGAGAAAGCATGTTTAGTCTGAGGGTTCGTGCAGACCAGATCCTTTCTTCTCTTGTCTGAAGGTACAGGTTTAAAATCTAGTTCAGTGTGCTGCAGTAAAACTATACTTAGAACAAAAAGTTGTCGAACTGTTAGGACGTTGCATGCCATATAAAGCTGGTGTGTAGGAAATTTGAACGGGCGACGTGTAGCGACTTTTAGAATTGCTCTTTGAGCACGTTCTAGCAGTATTAAAGTTGATTTTGCGGCCCCACCCCAAGAAGTTATGCAGTATGCGAGAATAGATTGACACAAAGCCAAATAAACCTGTTTAATTAGTTTGTAGTCGGCTATGTCCCGTAAATTCTTAAAAATATATATTAACTTACGCACTCTAGTGCATAATAAATCGATGTGTTTACGGAAATTTAGGTTTGTGTCAATCGTGACGCCGAGGTATTTGATGTGGTCAGCTTTAGTTAAAGTAGGACAAGTGCATGTTGTGTCACCGTTTGTGTTACAATTGTGCGCGCGAATGTTTTGGTTAGTAAGCATCGTGTTAGTATTTCTCATTGAAAATATAATACATTTGGTTTTATCTGGATTTAACGTTAATAGATTATTATGTAGCCAATTACACACAATATTAAAGCCATTCTGAGCAAGTTCATACACATCAGTTCTTAATTTACCTGAGAACAGTAGAGCTGTGTCATCCGCATATGACATAATTAAACCATTTTGAAGTTGTAAGCGGCAAAGGTCATTTATATATATTAAAAATAACGTGGGCCCCAAAATACTGCCTTGTGGGATTCCATAGTTACTATTTTTAAGTTCAGAGCTCGTGTACTCACCGATTTTAAGAGACTGGCAACGGTCGCTAAGATAGTCCGCTAACAATTTTAACTGAGCTCCTCTTATGCCAATTTTTTCCAACTTAAGTAATAGAAGAGAACAAGAAATAGTGTCAAAAGCCTTGGCAAGGTCTAAAAAGATCCCGATGGTATGCATGCCATTATCGAGATTTTTACTTATAAAATTTGTCAATTTGTGTACTGCTTGACTCGTTGATCTTTTAGGCCTAAAACCAAATTGTTGATCTGACAGTAGTTTGTTATTTTCAAGATATTTTACTAGTCTGTTGTTAATGATTCTTTCCAAAATCTTTGAAAGTCCCGTTAGTACTGAAATAGGTCTATAGTTAGTAACACAGGTTTTGTCTCCGGATTTGAAAACGGGGGTGACTACTGCTTTTTTTAGCAATTTTGGGAATATTCCTTGGGTTAAACATATCTGAAAAATGTGAGTTAGTGGAGGGGCAATTTGATATTTAAGTTTTTTAAGTACAGAATTAGGAATGTCATCCCAACCGACGGCGCAGACGTCCTTTAACCCGTCTATTATACCTATCACTTCACTCACGTCCGTATCTAATAGTACAAAAGAGTTCAGTGTAGTATGAGGCATAGATGGACTTTGAAAAGAAGACATTCTGTGCGATAGGTTTTTTTCTGCCAGATTTTTCCCAACGTTAATAAAGTAATTGTTTGCTTTATTTGTCGCTGCGGATGGGTTAAGGTCGGTTATTAAAAGATCGAGCGGAGGCTCTGAATCTTTGGATCTAAATGTGTTACTTTTAATAAATTTCCAGATAAGCTTATTATTTTTCCCTGCCTTCTGTAGTTGATCTTTCTCGTATTGCTTTTTTAGTTTTTTCAACAGATTGTTGCAGAAATTTCTATATCGCTTATAAGTGACTAATAGTATTTCATTTTCAGGGGAAAGTTTACATTTTTGGTGTAGTCGGTCTCTATGTCTGATACAGCGAACAAGTCCGGGCGTAATCCATGGTTTAATGTTATTGTACTTTCTAGGTATTACTTTTGTTAAAGTGTTCTTCTTAATCGCATATTGTAACAAATCAATGAAACACTGTAATGAAATATTTGGGTCACTCAAACTATAAACTGGGTCGAAATTAATTGCTCGTATGTCATTTTCAAGATTAGTCATGTTGACTTTAGAATAGCTGCGCATGCGATTTTTTCTAGGTGAAGGTATTTGCAATGTTAGTAAAACAGCTTGATGGTCAGTAAGTGACGTATTAGTAACTAGTGTTATGGACGGCGCTTTTGACTTTATAATTATATGGTCGAGGCATGAGCCGCTCTGGTGCGTTGGGTAATAATAAGCTGGTAGAAGTCCATGAAATGTGCAGATGTTCAGATAGTTATGTGCATGAGTATCAATTTTCCCGGAAGCAATGTTGATGTTAATGTCTCCTAAAAGTATTATATTTTTAAAAGATGATATTATATCCAAGTTTATGTTAAGCGAGTCAAGAAATCTGTCAATATTTTGAGATGGTGGTCTATAAATGGCCATAAATACCGTATCGGGGGAAGTTTTAACTAACAAACAGTTACAGTCTTGAAATAAGGGTTCCTCTACCACTGCTTCTAAATTATTTTTTATGTACACAACTAGTCCACTATTTTGATTAATGTGGCTATTGGTTTTGTGTAAGTTGTAGCCTTCTAGCGATGGTATATTCGTTGTTTGTTCGGAGAGCCAACATTCTGTTAACACAATAATGTCACAGCTTATTTCAAGATTCTGTAACAGCACTTCAAGGCCGTTAAAATTACGGTTTATACTACGAATATTTTGTGTGAGCACTGTTAACCTTTTCTTACCTATGTGAAGAAGATTTTTG
This sequence comes from Lacanobia oleracea, assembly GCA_950371165.1. NCBI lineage: Eukaryota > Metazoa > Arthropoda > Insecta > Lepidoptera > Noctuidae > Lacanobia > Lacanobia oleracea. Next base: position 8,472 of record CATNUG010000038.1, read on the forward strand.
CACTCCTCAAGATTACAAATTCTTGCTTCGGACACTGAAAAACTGTCTAGATCACTGATTAGCTGATTAGTCATAATACTAAAACTAACTTATCTACTTTTTATGTGCGAATTTATAAAAATATTTGGTGGCGCTCTTAGGCGCCTTCATAGTCTATGGAATTAATATAATTGTCCTCAGCGAATTTTCGTGCTGGGCAATTCACGTCTCCAGTTGGGTGATCATGTTTCCGCTTAAAACGTTTGCACGTTGCACACTGAGGAGGAGAAGTTTTGTTGCTGCAATCTTTGAACGAGTGTCCCGTCTCACCACAGAGGTTACATGTTGGAGACGTTTCGCGGCAAAACTTGGCTGCGTGACCGAACTGCTGGCAGTTGAAGCACCTGGTCACCAATGTAAAATCTCTAACTGGACATGATGTCCAATTTATAAAAATACGGCCTTGGTTCACCAGTATTTTCCTGATGCTGGGAGGGACTTCAACTATATAATTACATGTTGGGCGATCTTTCTTTCCGGACTTATGGCTCATTTTTATTGTGTCTAAAAAGGCTTCTCGAGTAGTTTTCGGCAATTTTTCAGACAGGTTTTGCTCATAAACGCAATCCAACACCTCCTTTTCACTGAGAGCTACGGGGACACCAATTATTGCTATCCTGGGGCGGCGTTTTGACGGTTCTTCAATTTTAAGGCCTGACGAGACCAGTTTCTCCGAACTTTTTAATTTAGCAATGTCGTCTTTGCTATCCGTGCTGATAATAACGCCTCCATTCCTAATTTTTCTTAGGCTACGGACTCGAAGTTTTAGTTCCTCCGGCGAGATAATTTTTTGTACGAGTGTTTTTGTATCGTCACTTGAATGTTTCTTATCGGTAGGATAGATGGCAACGGAACTAAAATTAGCTGGGCGAATAAAATTATCTGTACCCTTCTTAACCATATTGGCATAAGAACTAGGGTCTGGTTGCGTTATCTTTTTATCAACGACCTCTTTGAATTGGTGCAGAGTGTTTGCAACGACCTGCTGTTCTTGAAGGAACTGGATAGTGCTGTAGGCCTGAATAGATTTTTGTTTCAGGGATTGGTATAGGACAGCCATTTGAGATGTCCCATGTGCGACTTTTCTACAAAGATTGGTGACGCGGAGCTTCTGGTCAGAGTTCATTTTTCCTTCGGCAACAGTAGAGCAAACTTCATTCAAACAGGTCTCTATGGATCCTAACCATTTCTGGATCTCCGGCGTAGCGATGACATCAGCCAGTAAGTTATCCTCCGTGGATGGGGGGGGTTCCGTTTCAACTGGTTGGTTTTGGTCAGAGGTTGATGGCGGAGGTGGTGGACTTCGCCGCATTAGTTGGCTACGACCAAAGGGGCTAAACCCTTGGTTAGACATAACTACCACAGCACTATTTTTGTGTATAAAAGTAATTAGTTCATCGTGCACTGTGAAAAAGTTGTAACTTGCAAAATTAACACGCGCGACACACTTTACTCATTAAGACTGAGTCCACAAGTTTTTATGTTAAGTAATATTTGAAATTATTTAGAGGTAATTCATGACAAATAACACAAAACACGTCCGCTTAGAATCGCGGCTCGAGAAGTCAAACTACACAAGTACTGGAACTGAAAAATTATTTTTCAGGTAGGTCAGTTTTAACGTTTCGGGATGCTAGTAATAGCCCACCGGACAACGTTCCCGCAGAAAACCGTGTCAAAATAGCTGTTCTGGTTACAAAAATATTGCAACTTTTGTCTGAGCAGGGCTCCCTTAGGTGGATTTTGAGGTAAGTACTGGCGAATTAATTTAGAGAAATTTGAAAATTTTTAGCAGTTCTATGCGAGCCAGCCGCACGTTTGAGGTGTCGGAAGACGCGTCTCGGCGCGGGCGAGCTAGCTAGACCGTTCTCAGAATTTTGAAAAGATCAAAAATATGCAGGGTTGTCAAAAAACCAGTTTTTTCAGGCAAAAATCGAGTTTTCAGCGACCGATCGGATTTTCAGTTCGCGCAAAGCGCCGAGAATCCGGGGCTGGACAGGTGGAAACTCGATTCCGCAGACAGATTTAAATTCGGATGTAGGGTTGTGCTAATAAAAATAGGTAAGTATAAAAATTTTGTAAAAAATTCACAAGTACTGGAACTGAAAAATTATTTTTCAGGTAGGTCAGTTTTAACGTTTCGGGATGCTAGTAATAGCCCACCGGACAACGTTCCCGCAGAAAACCGTGTCAAAATAGCTGTTCTGGTTACAAAAATATTGCAACTTTTGTCTGAGCAGGGCTCCCTTAGGTGGATTTTGAGGTAAGTACTGGCGAATTAATTTAGAGAAATTTGAAAATTTTTAGCAGTTCTATGCGAGCCAGCCGCACGTTTGAGGTGTCGGAAGACGCGTCTCGGCGCGGGCGAGCTAGCTAGACCGTTCTCAGAATTTTGAAAAGATCAAAAATATGCAGGGTTGTCAAAAAACCAGTTTTTTCAGGCAAAAATCGAGTTTTCAGCGACCGATCGGATTTTCAGTTCGCGCAAAGCGCCGAGAATCCGGGGCTGGACAGGTGGAAACTCGATTCCGCAGACAGATTTAAATTCGGATGTAGGGTTGTGCTAATAAAAATAGGTAAGTATAAAAATTTTGTAAAAAATTCACAAGTACTGGAACTGAAAAATTATTTTTCAGGTAGGTCAGTTTTAACGTTTCGGGATGCTAGTAATAGCCCACCGGACAACGTTCCCGCAGAAAACCGTGTCAAAATAGCTGTTCTGGTTACAAAAATATTGCAACTTTTGTCTGAGCAGGGCTCCCTTAGGTGGATTTTGAGGTAAGTACTGGCGAATTAATTTAGAGAAATTTGAAAATTTTTAGCAGTTCTATGCGAGCCAGCCGCACGTTTGAGGTGTCGGAAGACGCGTCTCGGCGCGGGCGAGCTAGCTAGACCGTTCTCAGAATTTTGAAAAGATCAAAAATATGCAGGGTTGTCAAAAAACCAGTTTTTTCAGGCAAAAATCGAGTTTTCAGCGACCGATCGGATTTTCAGTTCGCGCAAAGCGCCGAGAATCCGGGGCTGGACAGGTGGAAACTCGATTCCGCAGACAGATTTAAATTCGGATGTAGGGTTGTGCTAATAAAAATAGGTAAGTATAAAAATTTTGTAAAAAATTCACAAGTACTGGAACTGAAAAATTATTTTTCAGGTAGGTCAGTTTTAACGTTTCGGGATGCTAGTAATAGCCCACCGGACAACGTTCCCGCAGAAAACCGTGTCAAAATAGCTGTTCTGGTTACAAAAATATTGCAACTTTTGTCTGAGCAGGGCTCCCTTAGGTGGATTTTGAGGTAAGTACTGGCGAATTAATTTAGAGAAATTTGAAAATTTTTAGCAGTTCTATGCGAGCCAGCCGCACGTTTGAGGTGTCGGAAGACGCGTCTCGGCGCGGGCGAGCTAGCTAGACCGTTCTCAGAATTTTGAAAAGATCAAAAATATGCAGGGTTGTCAAAAAACCAGTTTTTTCAGGCAAAAATCGAGTTTTCAGCGACCGATCGGATTTTCAGTTCGCGCAAAGCGCCGAGAATCCGGGGCTGGACAGGTGGAAACTCGATTCCGCAGACAGATTTAAATTCGGATGTAGGGTTGTGCTAATAAAAATAGGTAAGTATAAAAATTTTGTAAAAAATTCACAAGTACTGGAACTGAAAAATTATTTTTCAGGTAGGTCAGTTTTAACGTTTCGGGATGCTAGTAATAGCCCACCGGACAACGTTCCCGCAGAAAACCGTGTCAAAATAGCTGTTCTGGTTACAAAAATATTGCAACTTTTGTCTGAGCAGGGCTCCCTTAGGTGGATTTTGAGGTAAGTACTGGCGAATTAATTTAGAGAAATTTGAAAATTTTTAGCAGTTCTATGCGAGCCAGCCGCACGTTTGAGGTGTCGGAAGACGCGTCTCGGCGCGGGCGAGCTAGCTAGACCGTTCTCAGAATTTTGAAAAGATCAAAAATATGCAGGGTTGTCAAAAAACCAGTTTTTTCAGGCAAAAATCGAGTTTTCAGCGACCGATCGGATTTTCAGTTCGCGCAAAGCGCCGAGAATCCGGGGCTGGACAGGTGGAAACTCGATTCCGCAGACAGATTTAAATTCGGATGTAGGGTTGTGCTAATAAAAATAGGTAAGTATAAAAATTTTGTAAAAAATTCACAAGTACTGGAACTGAAAAATTATTTTTCAGGTAGGTCAGTTTTAACGTTTCGGGATGCTAGTAATAGCCCACCGGACAACGTTCCCGCAGAAAACCGTGTCAAAATAGCTGTTCTGGTTACAAAAATATTGCAACTTTTGTCTGAGCAGGGCTCCCTTAGGTGGATTTTGAGGTAAGTACTGGCGAATTAATTTAGAGAAATTTGAAAATTTTTAGCAGTTCTATGCGAGCCAGCCGCACGTTTGAGGTGTCGGAAGACGCGTCTCGGCGCGGGCGAGCTAGCTAGACCGTTCTCAGAATTTTGAAAAGATCAAAAATATGCAGGGTTGTCAAAAAACCAGTTTTTTCAGGCAAAAATCGAGTTTTCAGCGACCGATCGGATTTTCAGTTCGCGCAAAGCGCCGAGAATCCGGGGCTGGACAGGTGGAAACTCGATTCCGCAGACAGATTTAAATTCGGATGTAGGGTTGTGCTAATAAAAATAGGTAAGTATAAAAATTTTGTAAAAAATTCACAAGTACTGGAACTGAAAAATTATTTTTCAGGTAGGTCAGTTTTAACGTTTCGGGATGCTAGTAATAGCCCACCGGACAACGTTCCCGCAGAAAACCGTGTCAAAATAGCTGTTCTGGTTACAAAAATATTGCAACTTTTGTCTGAGCAGGGCTCCCTTAGGTGGATTTTGAGGTAAGTACTGGCGAATTAATTTAGAGAAATTTGAAAATTTTTAGCAGTTCTATGCGAGCCAGCCGCACGTTTGAGGTGTCGGAAGACGCGTCTCGGCGCGGGCGAGCTAGCTAGACCGTTCTCAGAATTTCGAAAAGATCAAAAATATGCAGGGTTGTCAAAAAACCAGTTTTTTCAGGCAAAAATCGAGTTTTCAGCGACCGATCGGATTTTCAGTTCGCGCAAAGCGCCGAGAATCCGGGGCTGGACAGGTGGAAACTCGATTCCGCAGACAGATTTAAATTCGGATGTAGGGTTGTGCTAATAAAAATAGGTAAGTATAAAAATTTTGTAAAAAATTCACAAGTACTGGAACTGAAAAATTATTTTTCAGGTAGGTCAGTTTTAACGTTTCGGGATGCTAGTAATAGCCCACCGGACAACGTTCCCGCAGAAAACCGTGTCAAAATAGCTGTTCTGGTTACAAAAATATTGCAACTTTTGTCTGAGCAGGGCTCCCTTAGGTGGATTTTGAGGTAAGTACTGGCGAATTAATTTAGAGAAATTTGAAAATTTTTAGCAGTTCTATGCGAGCCAGCCGCACGTTTGAGGTGTCGGAAGACGCGTCTCGGCGCGGGCGAGCTAGCTAGACCGTTCTCAGAATTTTGAAAAGATCAAAAATATGCAGGGTTGTCAAAAAACCAGTTTTTTCAGGCAAAAATCGAGTTTTCAGCGACCGATCGGATTTTCAGTTCGCGCAAAGCGCCGAGAATCCGGGGCTGGACAGGTGGAAACTCGATTCCGCAGACAGATTTAAATTCGGATGTAGGGTTGTGCTAATAAAAATAGGTAAGTATAAAAATTTTGTAAAAAATTCACAAGTACTGGAACTGAAAAATTATTTTTCAGGTAGGTCAGTTTTAACGTTTCGGGATGCTAGTAATAGCCCACCGGACAACGTTCCCGCAGAAAACCGTGTCAAAATAGCTGTTCTGGTTACAAAAATATTGCAACTTTTGTCTGAGCAGGGCTCCCTTAGGTGGATTTTGAGGTAAGTACTGGCGAATTAATTTAGAGAAATTTGAAAATTTTTAGCAGTTCTATGCGAGCCAGCCGCACGTTTGAGGTGTCGGAAGACGCGTCTCGGCGCGGGCGAGCTAGCTAGACCGTTCTCAGAATTTTGAAAAGATCAAAAATATGCAGGGTTGTCAAAAAACCAGTTTTTTCAGGCAAAAATCGAGTTTTCAGCGACCGATCGGATTTTCAGTTCGCGCAAAGCGCCGAGAATCCGGGGCTGGACAGGTGGAAACTCGATTCCGCAGACAGATTTAAATTCGGATGTAGGGTTGTGCTAATAAAAATAGGTAAGTATAAAAATTTTGTAAAAAATTCACAAGTACTGGAACTGAAAAATTATTTTTCAGGTAGGTCAGTTTTAACGTTTCGGGATGCTAGTAATAGCCCACCGGACAACGTTCCCGCAGAAAACCGTGTCAAAATAGCTGTTCTGGTTACAAAAATATTGCAACTTTTGTCTGAGCAGGGCTCCCTTAGGTGGATTTTGAGGTAAGTACTGGCGAATTAATTTAGAGAAATTTGAAAATTTTTAGCAGTTCTATGCGAGCCAGCCGCACGTTTGAGGTGTCGGAAGACGCGTCTCGGCGCGGGCGAGCTAGCTAGACCGTTCTCAGAATTTTGAAAAGATCAAAAATATGCAGGGTTGTCAAAAAACCAGTTTTTTCAGGCAAAAATCGAGTTTTCAGCGACCGATCGGATTTTCAGTTCGCGCAAAGCGCCGAGAATCCGGGGCTGGACAGGTGGAAACTCGATTCCGCAGACAGATTTAAATTCGGATGTAGGGTTGTGCTAATAAAAATAGGTAAGTATAAAAATTTTGTAAAAAATTCACAAGTACTGGAACTGAAAAATTATTTTTCAGGTAGGTCAGTTTTAACGTTTCGGGATGCTAGTAATAGCCCACCGGACAACGTTCCCGCAGAAAACCGTGTCAAAATAGCTGTTCTGGTTACAAAAATATTGCAACTTTTGTCTGAGCAGGGCTCCCTTAGGTGGATTTTGAGGTAAGTACTGGCGAATTAATTTAGAGAAATTTGAAAATTTTTAGCAGTTCTATGCGAGCCAGCCGCACGTTTGAGGTGTCGGAAGACGCGTCTCGGCGCGGGCGAGCTAGCTAGACCGTTCTCAGAATTTCGAAAAGATCAAAAATATGCAGGGTTGTCAAAAAACCAGTTTTTTCAGGCAAAAATCGAGTTTTCAGCGACCGATCGGATTTTCAGTTCGCGCAAAGCGCCGAGAATCCGGGGCTGGACAGGTGGAAACTCGATTCCGCAGACAGATTTAAATTCGGATGTAGGGTTGTGCTAATAAAAATAGGTAAGTATAAAAATTTTGTAAAAAATTCACAAGTACTGGAACTGAAAAATTATTTTTCAGGTAGGTCAGTTTTAACGTTTCGGGATGCTAGTAATAGCCCACCGGACAACGTTCCCGCAGAAAACCGTGTCAAAATAGCTGTTCTGGTTACAAAAATATTGCAACTTTTGTCTGAGCAGGGCTCCCTTAGGTGGATTTTGAGGTAAGTACTGGCGGATTAATTTAGAGAAATTTGAAAATTTTTAGCAGTTCTATGCGAGCCAGCCGCACGTTTGAGGTGTCGGAAGACGCGTCTCGGCGCGGGCGAGCTAGCTAGACCGTTCTCAGAATTTTGAAAAGATCAAAAATATGCAGGGTTGTCAAAAAACCAGTTTTTTCAGGCAAAAATCGAGTTTTCAGCGACCGATCGGATTTTCAGTTCGCGCAAAGCGCCGAGAATCCGGGGCTGGACAGGTGGAAACTCGATTCCGCAGACAGATTTAAATTCGGATGTAGGGTTGTGCTAATAAAAATAGGTAAGTATAAAAATTTTGTAAAAAATTCACAAGTACTGGAACTGAAAAATTATTTTTCAGGTAGGTCAGTTTTAACGTTTCGGGATGCTAGTAATAGCCCACCGGACAACGTTCCCGCAGAAAACCGTGTCAAAATAGCTGTTCTGGTTACAAAAATATTGCAACTTTTGTCTGAGCAGGGCTCCCTTAGGTGGATTTTGAGGTAAGTACTGGCGAATTAATTTAGAGAAATTTGAAAATTTTTAGCAGTTCTATGCGAGCCAGCCGCACGTTTGAGGTGTCGGAAGACGCGTCTCGGCGCGGGCGAGCTAGCTAGACCGTTCTCAGAATTTTGAAAAGATCAAAAATATGCAGGGTTGTCAAAAAACCAGTTTTTTCAGGCAAAAATCGAGTTTTCAGCGACCGATCGGATTTTCAGTTCGCGCAAAGCGCCGAGAATCCGGGGCTGGACAGGTGGAAACTCGATTCCGCAGACAGATTTAAATTCGGATGTAGGGTTGTGCTAATAAAAATAGGTAAGTATAAAAATTTTGTAAAAAATTCACAAGTACTGGAACTGAAAAATTATTTTTCAGGTAGGTCAGTTTTAACGTTTCGGGATGCTAGTAATAGCCCACCGGACAACGTTCCCGCAGAAAACCGTGTCAAAATAGCTGTTCTGGTTACAAAAATATTGCAACTTGTCTGAGCAGGGCTCCCTTTTTTTTTTTTTTTTTTTTTTTTTTAAGGATGGGAAATCATCAAATGACTCCTCCCGCTCTGGGTGAAGCAAGAGGGAGTGTCAGACTCTTACTGACTAAAACCCATCCGTGTTCCTCCTGGTGCCCTTTGTGTTCCAAGGCTACGGCACCTCTTTCGAACAGATTCCGCAGCCCCAGCAGGCACCTGCCCTAGCAGGCCCCGTCTTCCACGCTGACATCTCTTTGAGGCGCGCTGGGATCGCAGCGCGCCGCCGACCCGGGCCTAGTTCTGATCAGACGGCGAGCCACCCACTGCTCGCCGTCCGCAGGCCCACGCCTACGGCGGCCGGGAATCGTCCTGCGACTCCCGACGCCTGGGGCGTCTTCTTCTGTTGCGGCGACTGGGACGTGAGGTTTCCCTCTCTCTCACACGTTCGGCCTTCTCCTTTGCTAGCATTACTGCTTCGCAGAAGGAGGTGATCGCTTCCCATGCCTCCTCGCTCCGGACCAAAGATTGAACCAAGGCCGGTCGCGAGAGGTCGCCGCCGCCGATCGCCTCGACGAGGACCCGGCGGTGCTCCGCCCAAGCAGGGCAGACCTCCACCGTATGCTCCACCGTGTCCTCCGGGCGATCCTCGCAGTGATGACACCCGGGCGCGTCCTCCCGCCGAATCCGAAACAGGTATCTCCCGAAACAACCGTGTCCGGTGAGTACCTGTGTCAGGCGGAAGGTGAGGACGCCGTGGCGCCGCTCCAGCCACTCCTCAAAGAGGGGACTTATCGCCTGGATTGTTGCGTGCCCAGAGCAGGGCTCCCTTAGGTGGATTTTGAGGTAAGTACTGGCGAATTAATTTAGAGAAATTTGAAAATTTTTAGCAGTTCTATGCGAGCCAGCCGCACGTTTGAGGTGTCGGAAGACGCGTCTCGGCGCGGGCGAGCTAGCTAGACCGTTCTCAGAATTTTGAAAAGATCAAAAATATGCAGGGTTGTCAAAAAACCAGTTTTTTCAGGCAAAAATCGAGTTTTCAGCGACCGATCGGATTTTCAGTTCGCGCAAAGCGCCGAGAATCCGGGGCTGGACAGGTGGAAACTCGATTCCGCAGACAGAATTAAATTCGGATGTAGGGTTGTGCTAATAAAAATAGGTAAGTATAAAAATTTTGTAAAAAATTCACAAGTACTGGAACTGAAAATTTATTTTTCAGGTAGGTCAGTTTTAACGTTTCGGGATGCTAGTAATAGCCCACCGGACAACGTTCCCGCAGAAAACCGTGTCAAAATAGCTGTTCTGGTTACAAAAATATTGCAACTTTTGTCTGAGCAGGGCTCCCTTAGGTGGATTTTGAGGTAAGTACTGGCGAATTAATTTAGAGAAATTTGAAAATTTTTAGCAGTTCTATGCGAGCCAGCCGCACGTTTGAGGTGTCGGAAGACGCGTCTCGGCGCGGGCGAGCTAGCTAGACCGTTTTCAAAATTTTGAAAAGAACAAAAATGTGCAGGGTTGTCAAAAAACCAGTTTTTTCAGGCAAAAATCGAGTTTTCAGCGACCGATCGGATTTTCAGTTCGCGCAAAGCGCCGAGAATCCGGGGCTGGACAGGTGGAAACTCGATTCCGCAGACAGAATTAAATTCGGATGTAGGGTTGTGCTAATAAAAATAGGTAAGTATAAAAATTTTGTAAAAAATTCACAAGTACTGGAACTGAAAATTTATTTTTCAGGTAGGTCAGTTTTAACGTTTCGGGATGCTAGTAATAGCCCACCGGACAACGTTCCCGCAGAAAACCGTGTCAAAATAGCTGTTCTGGTTACAAAAATATTGCAACTTTTGTCTGAGCAGGGCTCCCTTAGGTGGATTTTGAGGTAAGTACTGGCGAATTAATTTAGAGAAATTTGAAAATTTTTAGCAGTTCTATGCGAGCCAGCCGCACGTTTGAGGTGTCGGAAGACGCGTCTCGGCGCGGGCGAGCTAGCTAGACCGTTTTCAAAATTTTGAAAAGAACAAAAATGTGCAGGGTTGTCAAAAAACCAGTTTTTTCAGGCAAAAATCGAGTTTTCAGCGACCGATCGGATTTTCAGTTCGCGCAAAGCGCCGAGAATCCGGGGCTGGACAGGTGGAAACTCGATTCCGCAGACAGAATTAAATTCGGATGTAGGGTTGTGCTAATAAAAATAGGTAAGTATAAAAATTTTGTAAAAAATTCACAAGTACTGGAACTGAAAATTTATTTTTCAGGTAGGTCAGTTTTAACGTTTCGGGATGCTAGTAATAGCCCACCGGACAACGTTCCCGCAGAAAACCGTGTCAAAATAGCTGTTCTGGTTACAAAAATATTGCAACTTTTGTCTGAGCAGGGCTCCCTTAGGTGGATTTTGAGGTAAGTACTGGCGAATTAATTTAGAGAAATTTGAAAATTTTTAGCAGTTCTATGCGAGCCAGCCGCACGTTTGAGGTGTCGGAAGACGCGTCTCGGCGCGGGCGAGCTAGCTAGACCGTTTTCAAAATTTTGAAAAGAACAAAAATGTGCAGGGTTGTCAAAAAACCAGTTTTTTCAGGCAAAAATCGAGTTTTCAGCGACCGATCGGATTTTCAGTTCGCGCAAAGCGCCGAGAATCCGGGGCTGGACAGGTGGAAACTCGATTCCGCAGACAGAATTAAATTCGGATGTAGGGTTGTGCTAATAAAAATAGGTAAGTATAAAAATTTTGTAAAAAATTCACAAGTACTGGAACTGAAAATTTATTTTTCAGGTAGGTCAGTTTTAACGTTTCGGGATGCTAGTAATAGCCCACCGGACAACGTTCCCGCAGAAAACCGTGTCAAAATAGCTGTTCTGGTTACAAAAATATTGCAACTTTTGTCTGAGCAGGGCTCCCTTAGGTGGATTTTGAGGTAAGTACTGGCGAATTAATTTAGAGAAATTTGAAAATTTTTAGCAGTTCTATGCGAGCCAGCCGCACGTTTGAGGTGTCGGAAGACGCGTCTCGGCGCGGGCGAGCTAGCTAGACCGTTTTCAAAATTTTGAAAAGAACAAAAATGTGCAGGGTTGTCAAAAAACCAGTTTTTTCAGGCAAAAATCGAGTTTTCAGCGACCGATCGGATTTTCAGTTCGCGCAAAGCGCCGAGAATCCGGGGCTGGACAGGTGGAAACTCGATTCCGCAGACAGAATTAAATTCGGATGTAGGGTTGTGCTAATAAAAATAGGTAAGTATAAAAATTTTGTAAAAAATTCACAAGTACTGGAACTGAAAATTTATTTTTCAGGTAGGTCAGTTTTAACGTTTCGGGATGCTAGTAATAGCCCACCGGACAACGTTCCCGCAGAAAACCGTGTCAAAATAGCTGTTCTGGTTACAAAAATATTGCAACTTTTGTCTGAGCAGGGCTCCCTTAGGTGGATTTTGAGGTAAGTACTGGCGAATTAATTTAGAGAAATTTGAAAATTTTTAGCAGTTCTATGCGAGCCAGCCGCACGTTTGAGGTGTCGGAAGACGCGTCTCGGCGCGGGCGAGCTAGCTAGACCGTTTTCAAAATTTTGAAAAGAACAAAAATGTGCAGGGTTGTCAAAAAACCAGTTTTTTCAGGCAAAAATCGAGTTTTCAGCGACCGATCGGATTTTCAGTTCGCGCAAAGCGCCGAGAATCCGGGGCTGGACAGGTGGAAACTCGATTCCGCAGACAGAATTAAATTCGGATGTAGGGTTGTGCTAATAAAAATAGGTAAGTATAAAAATTTTGTAAAAAATTCACAAGTACTGGAACTGAAAATTTATTTTTCAGGTAGGTCAGTTTTAACGTTTCGGGATGCTAGTAATAGCCCACCGGACAACGTTCCCGCAGAAAACCGTGTCAAAATAGCTGTTCTGGTTACAAAAATATTGCAACTTTTGTCTGAGCAGGGCTCCCTTAGGTGGATTTTGAGGTAAGTACTGGCGAATTAATTTAGAGAAATTTGAAAATTTTTAGCAGTTCTATGCGAGCCAGCCGCACGTTTGAGGTGTCGGAAGACGCGTCTCGGCGCGGGCGAGCTAGCTAGACCGTTTTCAAAATTTTGAAAAGAACAAAAATGTGCAGGGTTGTCAAAAAACCAGTTTTTTCAGGCAAAAATCGAGTTTTCAGCGACCGATCGGATTTTCAGTTCGCGCAAAGCGCCGAGAATCCGGGGCTGGACAGGTGGAAACTCGATTCCGCAGACAGAATTAAATTCGGATGTAGGGTTGTGCTAATAAAAATAGGTAAGTATAAAAATTTTGTAAAAAATTCACAAGTACTGGAACTGAAAATTTATTTTTCAGGTAGGTCAGTTTTAACGTTTCGGGATGCTAGTAATAGCCCACCGGACAACGTTCCCGCAGAAAACCGTGTCAAAATAGCTGTTCTGGTTACAAAAATATTGCAACTTTTGTCTGAGCAGGGCTCCCTTAGGTGGATTTTGAGGTAAGTACTGGCGAATTAATTTAGAGAAATTTGAAAATTTTTAGCAGTTCTATGCGAGCCAACCGCACGTTTGAGGTGTCGGAAGACGCGTCTCGGCGCGGGCGAGCTAGCTAGACCGTTTTCAAAATTTTGAAAAGAACAAAAATGTGCAGGGTTGTCAAAAAACCAGTTTTTTCAGGCAAAAATCGAGTTTTCAGCGACCGATCGGATTTTCAGTTCGCGCAAAGCGCCGAGAATCCGGGGCTGGACAGGTGGAAACTCGATTCCGCAGACAGAATTAAATTCGGATGTAGGGTTGTGCTAATAAAAATAGGTAAGTATAAAAATTTTGTAAAAAATTCACAAGTACTGGAACTGAAAATTTATTTTTCAGGTAGGTCAGTTTTAACGTTTCGGGATGCTAGTAATAGCCCACCGGACAACGTTCCCGCAGAAAACCGTGTCAAAATAGCTGTTCTGGTTACAAAAATATTGCAACTTTTGTCTGAGCAGGGCTCCCTTAGGTGGATTTTGAGGTAAGTACTGGCGAATTAATTTAGAGAAATTTGAAAATTTTTAGCAGTTCTATGCGAGCCAGCCGCACGTTTGAGGTGTCGGAAGACGCGTCTCGGCGCGGGCGAGCTAGCTAGACCGTTTTCAAAATTTTGAAAAGAACAAAAATGTGCAGGGTTGTCAAAAAACCAGTTTTTTCAGGCAAAAATCGAGTTTTCAGCGACCGATCGGATTTTCAGTTCGCGCAAAGCGCCGAGAATCCGGGGCTGGACAGGTGGAAACTCGATTCCGCAGACAGAATTAAATTCGGATGTAGGGTTGTGCTAATAAAAATAGGTAAGTATAAAAATTTTGTAAAAAATTCACAAGTACTGGAACTGAAAATTTATTTTTCAGGTAGGTCAGTTTTAACGTTTCGGGATGCTAGTAATAGCCCACCGGACAACGTTCCCGCAGAAAACCGTGTCAAAATAGCTGTTCTGGTTACAAAAATATTGCAACTTTTGTCTGAGCAGGGCTCCCTTAGGTGGATTTTGAGGTAAGTACTGGCGAATTAATTTAGAGAAATTTGAAAATTTTTAGCAGTTCTATGCGAGCCAGCCGCACGTTTGAGGTGTCGGAAGACGCGTCTCGGCGCGGGCGAGCTAGCTAGACCGTTTTCAAAATTTTGAAAAGAACAAAAATGTGCAGGGTTGTCAAAAAACCAGTTTTTTCAGGCAAAAATCGAGTTTTCAGCGACCGATCGGATTTTCAGTTCGCGCAAAGCGCCGAGAATCCGGGGCTGGACAGGTGGAAACTCGATTCCGCAGACAGAATTAAATTCGGATGTAGGGTTGTGCTAATAAAAATAGGTAAGTATAAAAATTTTGTAAAAAATTCACAAGTACTGGAACTGAAAATTTATTTTTCAGGTAGGTCAGTTTTAACGTTTCGGGATGCTAGTAATAGCCCACCGGACAACGTTCCCGCAGAAAACCGTGTCAAAATAGCTGTTCTGGTTACAAAAATATTGCAACTTTTGTCTGAGCAGGGCTCCCTTAGGTGGATTTTGAGGTAAGTACTGGCGAATTAATTTAGAGAAATTTGAAAATTTTTAGCAGTTCTATGCGAGCCAGCCGCACGTTTGAGGTGTCGGAAGACGCGTCTCGGCGCGGGCGAGCTAGCTAGACCGTTTTCAAAATTTTGAAAAGAACAAAAATGTGCAGGGTTGTCAAAAAACCAGTTTTTTCAGGCAAAAATCGAGTTTTCAGCGACCGATCGGATTTTCAGTTCGCGCAAAGCGCCGAGAATCCGGGGCTGGACAGGTGGAAACTCGATTCCGCAGACAGAATTAAATTCGGATGTAGGGTTGTGCTAATAAAAATAGGTAAGTATAAAAATTTTGTAAATAATTCACAAGTACTGGAACTGAAAATTTATTTTTCAGGTAGGTCAGTTTTAACGTTTCGGGATGCTAGTAATAGCCCACCGGACAACGTTCCCGCAGAAAACCGTGTCAAAATAGCTGTTCTGGTTACAAAAATATTGCAACTTTTGTCTGAGCAGGGCTCCCTTAGGTGGATTTTGAGGTAAGTACTGGCGAATTAATTTAGAGAAATTTGAAAATTTTTAGCAGTTCTATGCGAGCCAGCCGCACGTTTGAGGTGTCGGAAGACGCGTCTCGGCGCGGGCGAGCTAGCTAGACCGTTTTCAAAATTTTGAAAAGAACAAAAATGTGCAGGGTTGTCAAAAAACCAGTTTTTTCAGGCAAAAATCGAGTTTTCAGCGACCGATCGGATTTTCAGTTCGCGCAAAGCGCCGAGAATCCGGGGCTGGACAGGTGGAAACTCGATTCCGCAGACAGAATTAAATTCGGATGTAGGGTTGTGCTAATAAAAATAGGTAAGTATAAAAATTTTGTAAAAAATTCACAAGTACTGGAACTGAAAATTTATTTTTCAGGTAGGTCAGTTTTAACGTTTCGGGATGCTAGTAATAGCCCACCGGACAACGTTCCCGCAGAAAACCGTGTCAAAATAGCTGTTCTGGTTACAAAAATATTGCAACTTTTGTCTGAGCAGGGCTCCCTTAGGTGGATTTTGAGGTAAGTACTGGCGAATTAATTTAGAGAAATTTGAAAATTTTTAGCAGTTCTATGCGAGCCAGCCGCACGTTTGAGGTGTCGGAAGACGCGTCTCGGCGCGGGCGAGCTAGCTAGACCGTTTTCAAAATTTTGAAAAGAACAAAAATGTGCAGGGTTGTCAAAAAACCAGTTTTTTCAGGCAAAAATCGAGTTTTCAGCGACCGATCGGATTTTCAGTTCGCGCAAAGCGCCGAGAATCCGGGGCTGGACAGGTGGAAACTCGATTCCGCAGACAGAATTAAATTCGGATGTAGGGTTGTGCTAATAAAAATAGGTAAGTATAAAAATTTTGTAAAAAATTCACAAGTACTGGAACTGAAAATTTATTTTTCAGGTAGGTCAGTTTTAACGTTTCGGGATGCTAGTAATAGCCCACCGGACAACGTTCCCGCAGAAAACCGTGTCAAAATAGCTGTTCTGGTTACAAAAATATTGCAACTTTTGTCTGAGCAGGGCTCCCTTAGGTGGATTTTGAGGTAAGTACTGGCGAATTAATTTAGAGAAATTTGAAAATTTTTAGCAGTTCTATGCGAGCCAGCCGCACGTTTGAGGTGTCGGAAGACGCGTCTCGGCGCGGGCGAGCTAGCTAGACCGTTTTCAAAATTTTGAAAAGAACAAAAATGTGCAGGGTTGTCAAAAAACCAGTTTTTTCAGGCAAAAATCGAGTTTTCAGCGACCGATCGGATTTTCAGTTCGCGCAAAGCGCCGAGAATCCGGGGCTGGACAGGTGGAAACTCGATTCCGCAGACAGAATTAAATTCGGATGTAGGGTTGTGCTAATAAAAATAGGTAAGTATAAAAATTTTGTAAAAAATTCACAAGTACTGGAACTGAAAATTTATTTTTCAGGTAGGTCAGTTTTAACGTTTCGGGATGCTAGTAATAGCCCACCGGACAACGTTCCCGCAGAAAACCGTGTCAAAATAGCTGTTCTGGTTACAAAAATATTGCAACTTTTGTCTGAGCAGGGCTCCCTTAGGTGGATTTTGAGGTAAGTACTGGCGAATTAATTTAGAGAAATTTGAAAATTTTTAGCAGTTCTATGCGAGCCAGCCGCACGTTTGAGGTGTCGGAAGACGCGTCTCGGCGCGGGCGAGCTAGCTAGACCGTTTTCAAAATTTTGAAAAGAACAAAAATGTGCAGGGTTGTCAAAAAACCAGTTTTTTCAGGCAAAAATCGAGTTTTCAGCGACCGATCGGATTTTCAGTTCGCGCAAAGCGCCGAGAATCCGGGGCTGGACAGGTGGAAACTTGATTCCGCAGACAGAATTAAATTCGGATGTAGGGTTGTGCTAATAAAAATAGGTAAGTATAAAAATTTTGTAAAAAATTCACAAGTACTGGAACTGAAAATTTATTTTTCAGGTAGGTCAGTTTTAACGTTTCGGGATGCTAGTAATAGCCCACCGGACAACGTTCCCGCAGAAAACCGTGTCAAAATAGCTGTTCTGGTTACAAAAATATTGCAACTTTTGTCTGAGCAGGGCTCCCTTAGGTGGATTTTGAGGTAAGTACTGGCGAATTAATTTAGAGAAATTTGAAAATTTTTAGCAGTTCTATGCGAGCCAGCCGCACGTTTGAGGTGTCGGAAGACGCGTCTCGGCGCGGGCGAGCTAGCTAGACCGTTTTCAAAATTTTGAAAAGAACAAAAATGTGCAGGGTTGTCAAAAAACCAGTTTTTTCAGGCAAAAATCGAGTTTTCAGCGACCGATCGGATTTTCAGTTCGCGCAAAGCGCCGAGAATCCGGGGCTGGACAGGTGGAAACTCGATTCCGCAGACAGAATTAAATTCGGATGTAGGGTTGTGCTAATAAAAATAGGTAAGTATAAAAATTTTGTAAAAAATTCACAAGTACTGGAACTGAAAATTTATTTTTCAGGTAGGTCAGTTTTAACGTTTCGGGATGCTAGTAATAGCCCACCGGACAACGTTCCCGCAGAAAACCGTGTCAAAATAGCTGTTCTGGTTACAAAAATATTGCAACTTTTGTCTGAGCAGGGCTCCCTTAGGTGGATTTTGAGGTAAGTACTGGCGAATTAATTTAGAGAAATTTGAAAATTTTTAGCAGTTCTATGCGAGCCAGCCGCACGTTTGAGGTGTCGGAAGACGCGTCTCGGCGCGGGCGAGCTAGCTAGACCGTTTTCAAAATTTTGAAAAGAACAAAAATGTGCAGGGTTGTCAAAAAACCAGTTTTTTCAGGCAAAAATCGAGTTTTCAGCGACCGATCGGATTTTCAGTTCGCGCAAAGCGCCGAGAATCCGGGGCTGGACAGGTGGAAACTCGATTCCGCAGACAGAATTAAATTCGGATGTAGGGTTGTGCTAATAAAAATAGGTAAGTATAAAAATTTTGTAAAAAATTCACAAGTACTGGAACTGAAAATTTATTTTTCAGGTAGGTCAGTTTTAACGTTTCGGGATGCTAGTAATAGCCCACCGGACAACGTTCCCGCAGAAAACCGTGTCAAAATAGCTGTTCTGGTTACAAAAATATTGCAACTTTTGTCTGAGCAGGGCTCCCTTAGGTGGATTTTGAGGTAAGTACTGGCGAATTAATTTAGAGAAATTTGAAAATTTTTAGCAGTTCTATGCGAGCCAGCCGCACGTTTGAGGTGTCGGAAGACGCGTCTCGGCGCGGGCGAGCTAGCTAGACCGTTTTCAAAATTTTGAAAAGAACAAAAATGTGCAGGGTTGTCAAAAAACCAGTTTTTTCAGGCAAAAATCGAGTTTTCAGCGACCGATCGGATTTTCAGTTCGCGCAAAGCGCCGAGAATCCGGGGCTGGACAGGTGGAAACTCGATTCCGCAGACAGAATTAAATTCGGATGTAGGGTTGTGCTAATAAAAATAGGTAAGTATAAAAATTTTGTAAAAAATTCACAAGTACTGGAACTGAAAATTTATTTTTCAGGTAGGTCAGTTTTAACGTTTCGGGATGCTAGTAATAGCCCACCGGACAACGTTCCCGCAGAAAACCGTGTCAAAATAGCTGTTCTGGTTACAAAAATATTGCAACTTTTGTCTGAGCAGGGCTCCCTTAGGTGGATTTTGAGGTAAGTACTGGCGAATTAATTTAGAGAAATTTGAAAATTTTTAGCAGTTCTATGCGAGCCAGCCGCACGTTTGAGGTGTCGGAAGACGCGTCTCGGCGCGGGCGAGCTAGCTAGACCGTTTTCAAAATTTTGAAAAGAACAAAAATGTGCAGGGTTGTCAAAAAACCAGTTTTTTCAGGCAAAAATCGAGTTTTCAGCGACCGATCGGATTTTCAGTTCGCGCAAAGCGCCGAGAATCCGGGGCTGGACAGGTGGAAACTCGATTCCGCAGACAGAATTAAATTCGGATGTAGGGTTGTGCTAATAAAAATAGGTAAGTATAAAAATTTTGTAAAAAATTCACAAGTACTGGAACTGAAAATTTATTTTTCAGGTAGGTCAGTTTTAACGTTTCGGGATGCTAGTAATAGCCCACCGGACAACGTTCCCGCAGAAAACCGTGTCAAAATAGCTGTTCTGGTTACAAAAATATTGCAACTTTTGTCTGAGCAGGGCTCCCTTAGGTGGATTTTGAGGTAAGTACTGGCGAATTAATTTAGAGAAATTTGAAAATTTTTAGCAGTTCTATGCGAGCCAGCCGCACGTTTGAGGTGTCGGAAGACGCGTCTCGGCGCGGGCGAGCTAGCTAGACCGTTTTCAAAATTTTGAAAAGAACAAAAATGTGCAGGGTTGTCAAAAAACCAGTTTTTTCAGGCAAAAATCGAGTTTTCAGCGACCGATCGGATTTTCAGTTCGCGCAAAGCGCCGAGAATCCGGGGCTGGACAGGTGGAAACTCGATTCCGCAGACAGAATTAAATTCGGATGTAGGGTTGTGCTAATAAAAATAGGTAAGTATAAAAATTTTGTAAAAAATTCACAAGTACTGGAACTGAAAATTTATTTTTCAGGTAGGTCAGTTTTAACGTTTCGGGATGCTAGTAATAGCCCACCGGACAACGTTCCCGCAGAAAACCGTGTCAAAATAGCTGTTCTGGTTACAAAAATATTGCAACTTTTGTCTGAGCAGGGCTCCCTTAGGTGGATTTTGAGGTAAGTACTGGCGAATTAATTTAGAGAAATTTGAAAATTTTTAGCAGTTCTATGCGAGCCAGCCGCACGTTTGAGGTGTCGGAAGACGCGTCTCGGCGCGGGCGAGCTAGCTACCCTCCCAGCCAGTCGCAGGCGACCAAGAAGAGGAAGGGGAAACTCGTTCCCCCAAAGTCCGCAGCCGTCGTTGTGACACTCACCGCGGAGGCTGCGGAACGTGGGGAAACCTACGCGTCAATTTTGGTGCGGGCGCGTGCCAATGCCGATCCCGCCCAACTGGGGATCGGCAAGCTTTCTTGCAGGCGGACCGAAACCGGGGCTCGAATATTCGAGTTCCCGGGGGCGGAGGGCAGCGCCAACGCTGACCTCTTTGCAGCCAAGCTGCAGGAGGTCATCGCAGACGCTGCCAAGGTGGCCCGACCGGTGAAGTCGGCGACCATCGAAGTGACCGGTCTTGATGACTCGGTCACCAAGGAGGAGGTGGTGGCGGCGGTCGCAGCCATTGGGGGCTGCGGCGTCGCAGCGGTGCAAGGCCGGGACATCAGGCCCGGCCGCGGCGGCATGGGCACTATTCGGCTCGAGTGCCCAGTCGCCGTTGCAAAAGCGGTCGTTAGCAGGGGTCGGCTCTGCGTCGGCTTCAGCTCGGGTGCAGTCCGGGCCCTTGAGGAGCAGCCTCTGCGCTGCTTCAGGTGCTGCGGCATCGGCCACACCCGAGCCCTGTGCCCGTCGGCGGTGGACAGGTCGGAGACCTGCTACCGCTGCGGCACAGAGGGCCACAAAGCCGCCTCCTGCGCGGTCGCCAAGCCGCACTGCGCCGTCTGTGCCGCGAGGGGACGCCCGGCAGGCCATGTGATGAGGGGGAGGTTGTGCAATCCTCCCCCTCAGAGGGGTAAAGCGCAGGTGCCGGTCGGGCCTGTTGCTAGCACTGCCGTTCCCGAGGTAGGAACGGCGGTGGCTGCGGAGGAGGGGGGTGCGATGTCCGATTGATGGATACAATCGAACATCGCATCCTCCAGGCGAACACCAACCACTGCCGGGCTGCACAGGATCTCCTGATGCAGACCATGGCTGAGTGGTTGGTGGACTTGGCGGTGGTCGCCGAGCCTTACTCGGTCCCTGGCCATTGGCTGGGCGACCGAGACGGCCTGGTGGCGTTGGTGTCGCGGTCTTCCACAGACTCCCCTCCCCTCTCGCTTTTAGAGAGGGGACCGGGATACGTGGCCGCCGCGTGGGGAGATTTGGCCCTGGTTGGGGTCTATTTCTCCCCTAACCGCCCTCTCTCGGACTTTGAGGATTTCCTGGAGATTCTCACTGCAGCCGTAGGGAGGGCGGCGCCACGCCAGGTCGTGGTGTTGGGCGACCTGAACGCCAAGTCGGTGGCCTGGGGCAACCCAGCCGCCTCCTGCAACGTCCGGGGTCGCGCCGTCGAGTTTTGGGCGGCGTCATGCGGCGTGTCCCTCCTCAACAGGGGGGCGGTCCACACTTGTGTGCGGCAACGGGGAGGGTCGGTGGTGGACGTTTCGTTCGCCACCCCCGTGCTAGCCGCACGCATTGTGAACTGGCGGGTGGAGTTGGTGGAGACCTTGTCGGACCACCGTTATGTGCGGTTCGACATCTCCACCCAGAGCCCCCGTGGGGAGATGGCCCGCTCTGGCAGGTCTCCCTTCCCACGGTGGGCTCTCACTCGCCTGGACCGGGAGGCAGCCAAGGAGGCGGCCTTCCTCCAAGACTGGCTGTCGCCCCCTGTTGGGGCCCCGGACGTTGACGCCGCAGCGGTCCGGCTGAGGGAATCCTTGACCGAGGTGTGCAACTCCAGCATGCCTCGGTCTCGGCGTCCGCCTCCCCGCCGGGCCGTTTATTGGTGGTCGGAGGAGCTGGCAGGCCTCCGGGCCACTTGCGTGGCGGCCAGAAGGGCCTACACGCGGAGCCGCCGGCGCAGCGCCCGTAATCAGGCAGAGGAGGATCGCCTCTACGCCTCTTACCGAGAGGCGAAGGCGGTCCTCAAGTCGGCTATGGGCGCTGCAAAGGACTCGGCGAGGGCCGAGATGCTGGAGGGTCTCGACAGGGATCCGTATGGGAGACCATACAGGGCAGCGCGGAACCAACTGCGGCCCCATGGTCCCCCACTTACGGAGACCCTCGAGCCGGCGTTGCTGGATGGGGTGGTCCGGTCTCTGTTTCCGCGCAGGACCGACTTCACCCCTCCAGCGATGGACCCTCCGCAGTCGGCGGCTCCGCAGGAGGAAGAGGAGGCACCTCCGGTGACGGAGGAGGAGTTTCACGCGGGGGTGCTTAGCCTCCGCGCGAAGAAGACGGCTCCTGGGCCGGACGGCGTCCCCGCACGGGTGGTGGCCATAGCTGCCGCTCAAATGGATTACAGGTTTCGGGAACTCTTCAGCGCGTGCCTTACGGCTGGAAGGTTCCCGAAACTGTGGAAGGAGGGGCAGCTATGCCTCCTCCGAAAGGAGGGACGCCCGGCGGATTCCCCCTCGGCATACCGGCCCATCGTTCTGCTCGATGAGGTCGGTAAATTGTTCGAGGGGATCATCGCCGGCCGGCTCAGGAGCCATTTGCAGGGCGTAGGGCCGAACCTGTCGGACGCCCAGTTCGGTTTCCGACAGGGCCGGTCCACCATCGACGCGCTGGCCCTTCTCAAGGGCCAGGTGAAAGAGGCGGTCGAGGCGGGGGACGGAGTGTTGGCGGTGTCGTTCGACATAGCCAACGCCTTCAACTCCGTTCCCCACTCCACCATATTGGAGGCACTCCGGTATCACGGAGTGCCCCAATACCTGAGGAGCCTCCTGGCCAGCTACTTGGAGGATCGAGAGGTCCTCCTTGTGGACAAACTGGCCAGGATGCGGAGGTACAGCGCGGAGTCCGGTGTTCCGCAGGGGTCAGTCTTAGGACCCCCCCTGTGGAACATCGGCTTTGACTGGCTGTTGCGGGGAGCTCTTCTCCGGGGCACGAGTGTCATCTGCTACGCGGATGACACTCTCCTTACTGCCCGGGGGAAGAGCTTCGGGGAGGCGGCCTGTCTGGCCTCGGCTGGCGGGTCCTTGGTGGCAGGGAGGATCCGCCGCCTGGGATTGAGGGTGGCGCTGAACAAGACCGAGGCCGTGTTCTTTCACGGGCCTCGGCAGCGCTGCCCTCCAGACGCCCACATTATGGTGGAGGGCGTCAGGGTGGGCGTCCAGGCCCAGATGAAGTATCTGGGCCTGGTGTTGGACAGCAGGTGGCGCTTCGGCCCGCACTTTAGCGGGCTGTCGACGCGCCTGCTGAGGGCTGCGGACGCCCTCTCCTGGCTCCTCCCCAACCTGGGAGGGCCCAACGCACGATGTCGGCGCCTATATGCCGGCATCCTGCGGAGCATGGCCCTGTACGGGGCCCCCATCTGGGCGGACTCCCTCCAAAGGAGGGAGAATGCGACCGTTATGCGCAGGCCTCAAAGGGCCATTGCACTGCGGGTGGCGAGGGCCTACCGCTCGGTGGGCTTTTCGGCGGCGTGCGCTCTGGCGGGCACCCCTCCTTGGGAGCTGGAGGCGTGGGTAATCGCCAGAGTGTACGAGTGGACGGCGCGGCGAAAGGCCCTGGGCGAGCGCCCCGTCGCGGAGGAGCGGGAGGCCGTGCGGCGGGAGGCGAGGGACGCTATCGTCGTCCACTGGACGGAGGACCTCGCCTCCGCCACCTTTGGCCGCCGAACCTTGGACGCGCTCGGTCCGGTCCTGCGAGACTGGCTCGAGCGCTCCCACGGGTTCCTCTCATTCCGTCTGGTGCAGGTGTTGTCAGGCCACGGCTGTTTCGGCAAGCACCTGCACCGGATCGGGAGGGAGGAGACCCCGGCGTGCCACGACTGCGGCGCGGCGGAGGACACGGCTCAGCACACCCTCGAGGTGTGCCCGGCTTGGTCTGAGCCGCGCCGCAGTCTAACAGCGGAGATCGGACAGGACCTCTCGCTTCCCGGCGTGGTCAACGCCATGCTGGAGAGTGAGGGGTCCTGGGCAGCTGTCGCCTCTTTTTGCGAGGATGTCATCTCGCAAAAGGAGGCGGCGGAGCGCGCGCGGGAGGACGACCCTCTCGCTGCACCGCTCCGCAGGCGCAGAAGAGGTCGGAGAAGACGCCGTCTTCTCCCTCCTCATGGTGGTGATGGGCGGGCGATAGGCGCGGGGGCGCCTCCGCCCGCATTGCACTCCACACCACCTCCGCCGGTAATTCCCAGCCCTCCCCCTGAACGGGGAGGACTTGAGGGGCCCGCCGCTTTAGGCGGGTTGTCGTCGGAGGAGGACTGGACGCTAAGGCTGCGCCGATCTCCCAGTCCTCTTCCACTCGGACGAAGCGGGAATGCCGCTGGGTTATTTTAGTGGGTATACCGGGTCAGCCCGGGGAGTCCCACATACCCCTCCCGTTCCCCCGACGGGAGGGTATGCGTAATGCATTTTTTCCCAGCTTAAAAAAAAAAAAAAAAAAAAAAAAAAAGGTTAGGTTGGGGGACCCCCCACAGAGCTTGCGTCCACGTCGCGTCCCCTGGAAACGGCCCAGTTTGTCACCGTAACGGAGTGGCAGACTGGGTACGGCCAAAGAGCTCTGTACCTTCGTAGCTACGTATTTTATTGTTGCCTGCTTTCTACGAACCTGCTGTGGCTATGCCAAAACCCCCGCGGGACGCCTCCGGGCGGTTTTTAAAAGGCCCTTCTCAGGGCCAACCCAAAGGCCCTTCTCAGGGCCAACCAAAAGGCCCTTCTCAGGGCCAACCAAAAGGCCCTTCTCAGGGCCACTCCGACGCGTCAGCGTCCGAAGCTAGCCGCGCGCCGTCTGCGGCTAGCTTCTTCGGAAGGGACATGACGGATTCCGACGACGAGTCCGTCATCAGCGTAT
This sequence comes from Lacanobia oleracea, assembly GCA_950371165.1. Taxonomy (NCBI): domain Eukaryota; kingdom Metazoa; phylum Arthropoda; class Insecta; order Lepidoptera; family Noctuidae; genus Lacanobia; species Lacanobia oleracea. Next base: position 32,918 of record CATNUG010000038.1, read on the forward strand.
CGGACGCGGGCGACTCCCGGTCGCGGAAGCGGGCCTTCCTCAAGGAGGGGTCCGAGGGCTCCTCGGGCTCAGCCAGGAGGTCGAAGGCCAAGAGGCCGTCGACAGCCGTGGACACCCACGTGGTGGGTCTCGCGGACGCCCAGCGGCAGCTGGACTTGGCTCGGCGGACGCAGCAGCAGCAGGACCTAGAGGAGCGGGTCGCTGCTAAGGAGCAGCGGGCGCGTGCTGCTCGGGCCAAGTCCGGTTACGGCGCGTCCCGCGTGCTATACGCGGACCAGTCCTTGGCCGAACTGGCGCGCATGGCGGAAGAGGACGAGGAGGAGATCGCGGAGGTCGCCTCCAAGTCCTCTAATCTTAAGGGCACTTTTCAAAAGGCCCTTAAGTGCCGTGCCGCAAGCATGCGCGCCATCATAGAGGAGTTGGTCCAGCGTGAGGCGACCGACGAATCGCGCAAATTGCAGGCGACCGTCGATCGCCTCAAGCTGGAAGTCAGCCAGCTTCATCAGAAGCTGGCTGATGTCATGGCCCGGCCGAGTCAGGCCGAACCGAGACCTGCGGCGGAGGCCCCCTCCTCCACCAACCTTGAGGATGTCATCCGCAAGGTGGTTATGGAGGAGAGGGCCTTCACCAGAGCCTGCCTAGCAGGCATAGAGGACCGGCTCCTGCCGGAGAAGCGCCTCCGACCGCCGCTTGCGGCTGACAAGAGGCGTGGCGAGCCGGGGCCGTCCTCGCAAGGGGAAGACGCCCTTCTCCCTTCGACTACTCCGTCCAACCAGCCGGGTTGGACTGAAGTGGTCCGGAAGGGGAAGGGCAGGGGGAAAAAGACGGCAACAGCCGTCCCTGCCGTCCCTGCCACCACGACTCCCAGCCGGTCGCGGGCGACTGAGAAGGGAAAGGGGAAGGGGAAGGGCAAAAGGCCGGCAACGCCCGGACCTGCCGTCCCCGTCACCACGCCTCCCGGTCAGTCGCGGGCGGCTGGCGGGAGCAAGAAGAAGGGGATGAGGAAATTGGTTCCCCCGAGGTCCGCAGCCGTCGTGGTGACGCTCACCGCGGAGGCTGCGGAACGCGGGGAAACCTATGCCTCCATTTTGGTGCGGGCGCGTGCCAATGCCGATCCCGCCCAACTGGGGATCGGCAAGCTTTCTTGCAGGCGGACCGAAACCGGGGCTCGAATATTCGAGTTCCCGGGAGCGGAGGGCAGCGCCAACGCTGACCTCTTTGCAGCCAAGCTGCGAGAGGTCATCGCGGACGCTGCCAAGGTGGCCCGACCGGTGAAGTCGGCAACCATAGAGGTGACCGGTCTTGACGACTCGGTCACCAAGGAGGAGGTGGTGGCGGCGGTCGCAGCCATTGGGGGCTGCGGCGTCGCAGCGGTGCAAGGCCGGGACATCAGGCCCGGCCGCGGCGGCATGGGCACTATTCGGCTCGAGTGCCCTGTCGCCGCTGCCAAAGCCGTCCTTGCAAAAGGACGCCTCCTTGTCGGCTTTAGCTCGGGTGCAGTCCGGGCCCTAGAGGAGCAGCCTCTGCGCTGCTTCCGGTGCTGCGGCATCGGGCACACCCGAGCCCTGTGCCCGTCAGCGGTGGACAGGTCAGAGACCTGCTACCGCTGCGGCAAGGAGGGCCACAAAGCCGCCTCCTGCACGGTCGCCAAGCCGCACTGTGTAGTGTGTGCTGCCAGTGGTCGCCCAGCAGGCCACGTAATGAGGGGGAGGTTATGCAACCCCCCCCTTAAGAAGGGCAAAGCGCAGGTGCCGGTCGGGCCTGCTGCTAGCATCGCCGTTCCCGAGGCTGGAACGGCGGTGGCTGCGGAGGAGGGGGGTGCGATGTCCGATTGATGGATACAATCGAACATCGCATCCTCCAGGCGAACACCAACCACTGCCGGGCTGCACAGGATCTCCTGATGCAGACCATGGCTGAGTGGTTGGTGGACTTGGCGGTGGTCGCCGAGCCCTACTCGGTCCCTGGCCATTGGCTGGGCGACCGAGACGGCCTGGTGGCGTTGGTGTCGCGGTCTTCCACGGACTCCCCTCCCCTCTCGCTTTTAGAGAGGGGACCGGGATACGTGGCCGCCGCGTGGGGAGATTTGGCCCTGGTTGGGGTCGACCATGAATGAGGGCGACCTGAACGCCAAGTCGGTGGCCTGGGGCAACCCAGCTGCCTCTTGCAACGTCCGGGGACGCGCCGTCGAATTTTGGGCGGCGTCATGCGGTGTGTCCCTCCTCAACAGGGGGGCGGTCCACACGTGTGTGCGGCAACGGGGAGGGTCGGTGGTGGACGTTTCGTTTGCCACCCCCGTGCTAGCCGCACGCATCGTGAACTGGCGGGTGGAGTTGGTGGAGACCTTGTCGGACCACCGTTATGTGCGGTTCGACATCTCCACCCAGAGCCCCCGTGGGGAGATGGCCCGCTCTGGCAGGTCTCCCTTCCCACGGTGGGCTCTCACTCGCCTGGACCGGGAGGCAGCCAAGGAGGCGGCCTTCCTCCAAGACTGGCTGTCGCCCCCTGTTGGGGCCCCGGACGTTGACGCCGCAGCGGTCCGGCTGAGGGAATCCTTGACCGAGGTTTGCAACTCCAGCATGCCTCGGTCTCGGCGTCCGCCTCCCCGCCGGGCCGTTTATTGGTGGTCGGAGGAGCTGGCAGGCCTCCGGGCCACTTGCGTGGCGGCCAGAAGGGCCTACACGCGGAGCCGCCGGCGCAGCGCCCGTAATCAGGCAGAGGAGGACCGCCTCTACGCCTCTTACCGAGAAGCGAGGGCGGTCCTCAAGTCGGCTATGGGCGCTGCCAAGGACTCGGCGAGGGCCGAGATGCTGGAGGGTCTCGACAGGGATCCGTATGGGAGACCATACAGGGCAGCGCGGAATCAACTGCGGCCCCATGGTCCCCCACTTACGGAGACCCTCGAGCCGGCATTGCTGGATGGGGTGGTCCGGTCTCTGTTTCCGCGCAGGACCGACTTCGCCCCACCAGCAATGGACCCTCCGCAGTCGGCGGCTCCGGAGGAGGAGGAGGAGGCACCTCCGGTAACGGAGGAGGAGTTTCGCGCGGGGGTGCTTAGCCTCCGCGCGAAGAAGACGGCTCCTGGGCCGGACGGCGTCCCCGCACGGGTGGTGGCCATAGCTGCCGCTCAAATGGAGGACAGATTTCGGGAACTTTTCAGCGCGTGCCTTACGGCTGGAAGGTTCCCGAAACTGTGGAAGGAGGGGCAGCTGTGCCTCCTCCGAAAGGAGGGACGCCCGGCGGATTCCCCCTCGGCATACCGGCCCATCGTTCTGCTCGATGAGGTCGGTAAATTGTTCGAGGGGATCATCGCCGGCCGGCTCAGGAGCCATTTGCAGGGTGTAGGGCCGGACCTGTCGGACGCCCAGTTCGGTTTCCGACAGGGCCGGTCCACCATCGACGCGCTGGCCCTTTTGAAGGGCCAGGTGAAAGAGGCGGTCGAGGCGGGGGCGGAGTGTTGGCGGTGTCGTTTGACATCGCCAACGCCTTCAACTCCGTTCCCCACTCCACCATATTGGAGGCACTCCGGTACCACGGAGTGCCCCAATATTTGAGGAGCCTCCTGGCCAGCTACTTGGAGGATCGAGAGGTCCTCCTTGTGGACAAACTGGCCAGGATGCGGAGATACAGCGCGGAGTCCGGTGTTCCGCAGGGGTCAGTCTTAGGACCCCCCCTATGGAACATCGGCTTTGACTGGCTGTTGCGGGGAGCTCTTCTCCAGGGCACGAGTGTCATCTGCTACGCGGATGACACTCTCCTCACTGCCCGGGGGAAGAGCTTCTGGGAGGCGGCCTGTCTGGCCTCGGCTGGCGGGTCCTTGGTGGCAGGGAGGATCCGCCGCCTGGGATTGAGGGTGGCGCTGAACAAGACCGAGGCCGTGTTCTTTCACGGGCCTCGGCAGCGCTGCCCTCCCGACGCCCACATTGTGGTGGAAGGCGTCAGGGTGGGCGTCCAGGCCCAGATGAAGTATCTGGGCCTGGTGTTGGACAGCAGGTGGCGCTTCGGCCCGCACTTTAGCGGGCTGTCGACGCGCCTGCTGAGGGCTGCGGACGCCCTCTCCTGGCTCCTCCCAAACCTGGGGGGGCCGAACGCACGATGCCGGCGTTTATATGCCGGCATCCTGCGGAGCATGGCCCTGTACGGGGCCCCCATCTGGGCGGACTCCCTCAACAGGAGGGAGAACGCTACTATGATGCGGAGGCCCCAAAGGGCCATTGCACTGCGGGTGGCGAGGGCCTACCGCTCGGTGGGCTTTTCGGCGGCGTGCGCTCTGGCGGGCACCCCTCCTTGGGAGTTGGAGGCGTGGGTGCTCGCCAGAGTGTACGAGTGGACGGCGCGGCGAAGGGCCCTGGGCGAGCGCCCCGTCGCGGAGGAGCGGGAGGCCGTGCGGCGGGAGGCGAGGGACGCCATCATCGTCCATTGGACGGACGACCTCGCCTCCGCCACCTTTGGCCGCCGAACCTTGGACGCGCTCGGTCCGGTCCTGCGAGACTGGCTCGAGCGCTCCCACGGGTTCCTCTCATTCCGTCTGGTGCAGGTGTTGTCAGGCCACGGCTGTTTCGGCAAGCACCTGCACCGGATCGGGAGGGAGGAGACCCCGGCGTGCCACGACTGCGGCGCGGCGGAGGATACGGCTCAGCACACCCTCGAGGTGTGCCCGGCTTGGTCTGAGCCGCGTCGCAGTCTAACAGCGGAGATCGGACAGGACCTCTCGCTTCCCGGCGTGGTCAACGCCATGCTGGAGAGTGAGGGGTCCTGGGCAGCTGTCGCCTCTTTTTGCGAGGATGTCATCTCGCAAAAGGAGGCGGCGGAACGTGCGCGGGAGGACGACCCTCTCGCTGCGCCGCTACGCAGGCGCAGAAGAGGTCGGAGAAGACGCCGTCTTCTCCCTCCTCATGGTGGTGATGGGCGGGCGATAGGCGCGGGGGCGCCTCCGCCCGCATTGCACTCCACACCACCTCCGCCGGTAATTCCCAGCCCTCCCCCTGAACGGGGAGGACTTGAGGGGCCCGCCGCTTCAGGCGGGTTGTCGTCGGAGGAGGACTGGACGCTAAGGCTGCGCCGATCTCCCAGTCCTCTTCCACTCGGACGACGCGGGAATAACACTGGGTCGTTTTAGTGGGTATACCGGGTCAGCCCGGGGAGTCCCACATACCCCTCCCGTTCCCCCGACGGGAGGGTATGCGTAATGCATTTTTTCCCAGTTTAAAAAAAAAAAAAAAAAAAGGTTAGGTTCCCCGCGCGGCTGAGGGAATCCTTGACCGAGGTTTGCAACTCCAGCATGCCTCGGTCTCGGCGTCCGCCTCCCCGCCGGGCCGTTTATTGGTGGTCAGAGGAGCTGGCGGCCCTACGAGCCACCTGCGTGGCGGCCAGAAGGGCCTACACGCGGAGCCGCCGGCGCAGCGCCCGTAATCAGGCAGAGGAGGACCGCCTCTACGCCTCTTACCGAGAGGCAAAGGCGGTCCTCAAGTCGGCTATGGGCGCTGCCAAGGACTCGGCGAGGGCCGAGATGCTGGAGGGTCTCGACAGGGATCCGTATGGGAGACCATACAGGGCGGCGCGGAACCAACTGCGGCCCCATGGTCCCCCACTTACGGAGACCCTCGAGCCGGCGTTGCTGGATGGGGTGGTCCGGTCTCTGTTTCCGCGCAGGACCGACTTCACCCCACCAACGATGGACCCTCCGCAGGCGGCGGCTCCGCCAGAGGAGGAGGTACCTCCAGTGACGGAGGAGGAGTTTCGCGCGGGGGTGCTTAGCCTCCGCGCGAAGAAGACGGCTCCTGGGCCGGACGGCGTCCCCGCACGGGTGGTGGCCATAGCTGCCGCTCAAATGGAGGACAGGTTTCGGGAACTCTTCAGCGCGTGCTTTACGGCTGGAAGGTTCCCGAAACTGTGGAAGGAGAGGCAGCTATGCCTCCTCCGAAAGGAGGGACGCCCGGCGGATTCCCCCTCGGCATACCGGCCCATCGTTCTGCTCGATGAGGTCGGTAAATTGTTCGAGGGGATCATCGCCGGCCGGCTCAGGAGCCATTTGCAGGGTGTAGGGCCGGACCTGTCGGACGCCCAGTTCGGTTTCCGACAGGGCCGGTCCACCATCGACGCGCTGGCCCTTCTTAAGGGCCAGGTGAAAGAGGCGGTCGAGGCGGGGGACGGTGTGTTGGCGGTGTCGTTTGACATCGCCAACGCCTTCAACTCCGTTCCCCACTACACCATATTGGAGGCACTCCGGTACCACGGAGTGCCCCAATATTTGAGGAGCCTCCTGGCCAGCTACTTGGAGGATCGAGAGGTCCTCCTTGTGGACAAACTGGTCAGGTTGCGGAGGTACGGCGCGGAGTCCGGTGTTCCGCAGGGGTCAGTCTTAGGGCCCCCCCTGTGGAACATCGGATTCGACTGGCTGTTGCGGGGAGCTCTTCTCCAGGGCACGAGTGTCATCTGCTACGCGGATGACACTCTCCTCACTGCCCGGGGGAAGAGCTTCGGGGAGGCGGCCTGTCTGGCCTCGGCTGGCGGGTCCTTGGTGGCAGGGAGGATCCGCCGCCTGGGATTGAGGGTGGCGCTGAACAAGACCGAGGCCGTGTTCTTTCACGGGCCTCGGCAGCGCTGCCCTCCCGACGCCCACATTGTGGTGGAGGGCGTCAGGGTGGACGTCCAGGCCCAGATGAAGTATCTGGGCCTGGTGCTGGACAGCAGGTGGCGCTTCGGCCCGCACTTTAGCGGGCTGTCGACGCGCCTGCTGAAGGCCGCGGACGCCCTGTCGTGGCTCCTCCCGAATTTGGGGGGGCCTAACGCACGATGCCGGCGTTTGTATGCCGGCATATTGCGGAGCATGGCCCTGTACGGGGCCCCCATCTGGGCGGACTCCCTCCACAGGGAGCGTGGGGGGGGCGTGCGCTCTGGCGGGCACCCCTCCTTGGGAGTTGGAGGCGTGGGTGCTCGCCAGAGTGTACGAGTGGACGGCGCGGCGAAAGGCCCTCGGGGAGCGCCCCGTCGCGGAGGAGCGGGAGGCCGTGCGGCGGGAGGCGAGGGACGCCATCATCGTCCATTGGACGGAGGACCTCGCCTCCGCCACCTTTGGCCGCCGAACCTTGGACGCGCTCGGTCCGGTCCTGCGAGACTGGCTCGAGCGCTCCCACGGGTTCCTCTCATTCCGTCTGGTGCAGGTGTTGTCAGGCCACGGCTGTTTCGGCAAGCACCTGCACCGGATCGGGAGGGAGGAGACCCCGGCGTGCCACGACTGCGGCGCGGCGGAGGACACGGCTCAGCACACCCTCGAGGTGTGCCCGGCTTGGTCTGAGCCGCGTCGCAGTCTAACAGCGGAGATCGGACAGGACCTCTCGCTTCCCGGCGTGGTGAATGCCATGCTGGAGAGTGAGGGGTCCTGGGCAGCTGTCGCCTCTTTTTGCGAGGATGTCATCTCGCAAAAGGAGGCGGCGGAACGTGCGCGGGAGGACGACCCTCTCGCTGCGCCGCTACGCAGGCGCAGAAGAGGTCGGAGAAGACGCCGTCTTCTCCCTCCTCATGGTGGTGATGGGCGGGCGATAGGCGCGGGGGCGCCTCCGCCCGCATTGCACTCCACACCACCTCCGCCGGTAATTCCCAGCCCTCCCCCTGAACGGGCAGGACTTGAGGGGCCCGCCGCTTTAGGCGGGTTGTCGTCGGAGGAGGACTGGACGCTAAGGCTGCGCCGATCTCCCAGTCCTCTTCCACTCGGACGACGCGGGAATAACACTGGGTCGTTTTAGTGGGTATACCGGGTCAGCCCGGGGAGTCCCACATACCCCTCCCGTTCCCCCGACGGGAGGGTATGCGTAATGCATTTTTTCCCAGTTTAAAAAAAAAAAAAAAAAAAAAAAAAAAAAAAAAGGTTAGGTTCCCCTTGGGACGCCTCCGGGCGGTTTTTAAAAGGCCCTTCTCAGGGCCAACCCAAAGGCCCTTCTCAGGGCCAACCAAAAGGCCCTTCTCAGGGCCAACCAAAAGGCCCTTCTCAGGGCCACTCCGACGCGTCAGCGTCCGAAGCTAGCCGCGCGCCGTCTGCGGCTAGCTTCTTCGGAAGGGACATGACAGATTCCGACGACGAGTCTGTCATCAGCGTCTCGGACGCGGGCGACTCCCGGTCGCGGAAGCGGGCCTTCCTCAAGGAGGGGTCCGAGGGCTCCTCGGGCTCAGCCAGGAGGTCGAAGGCCAAGAGGCCGACGACAGCCGCGGACACCCACGTGGTGGGTCTCGCGGACGCCCAGCGGCAGCTGGACTTGGCTCGGCGGACGCAGCAGCAGCAGGACCTGGAGGAGAGGGTCGCTGCAAAGGAGCAGCGGGCGCGTGCTGCTCGGGCCAAGTCCGGTTACGGCGCGTCCCGCGTGCTATACGCGGACCAGTCCTTGGCCGAACTGGCGCGCATGGCGGAAGAGGACGAGGAGGAGATCGCGGAGGTCGCCTCCAAGTCCTCTAATCTTAAGGGCACTTTTCAAAAGGCCCTTAAGTGCCTTACTGTACGCGGCGCGGCAGAGGACACGGCTCAGCACACCCTCGAGGTGTGCCCGGCTTGGTCTGAGCCGCGCCGCAGTCTAACAGCGGAGATCGGACAGGACCTCTCACTTCCCGGCGTGGTCAACGCCATGCTAGAGAGTGAGGGGTCCTGGGCAGCTGTCGCCTCTTTTTGCGAGGATGTCATCTCGCAAAAGGAGGCGGCGGAGCGCGCGCGGGAGGACGACCCTCTCGCTGCGCCGCTCCGCAGGCGCAGAAGAGGTCGGAGAAGACGCCGTCTTCTCCCTCCTCATGGTGGTGATGGGCGGGCGATAGGCGCGGGGGCGCCTCCGCCCGCATTGCACTCCACACCACCCTCGCCGGTCATTCCCAGCCCTCCCCCTGAACGGGGAGGACTTGAGGGGCCCGCCGCTTTAGGCGGGTTGTCGTCGGAGGAGGACTGGACGCTAAGGCTGCGCCGATCTCCCAGTCCTCTTCCACTCGGACGACGCGGGAATGCCGCTGGGTCGTTTTAGTGGGTATACCGGGTCATCCCGGGGAGTCCCACATACCCCTCCCGTTCCCCCGACGGGAGGGTATGCGTAATGCATTTTTTCCCAGCTTAAAAAAAAAAAAAAAAAAAAAAAGGTTAGGTTCCCAGCCGGGGCCGTCCTCGCAAGAGGATGACGCCCTTCTCCCTTCCACCACTCCGTCCAACCAGCAGGGTTGGACCGAAGTGGCCCGGAAGGGGAAGGGCAGGGGGAAAAAGACGGCAACAGCCGTCCCTGCCGTCCCTGCCACGATGACTCCCAGCCGGTCGCGGGCGACTGAGAAGGGAAAGGGGAAGGGGAAGGGCAAAAGGCCGGCAACGCCCGGACCTGCCGTCCCCGTCACCACGCCTCCCAGTCAGTCGCGGGCGGCTGGCGGGAGCAAGAAGAAGGGGAAGGGGAAATTGGTTCCCCCGAAGTCCGCAGCCGTCGTGGTGACGCTCACCGCGGAAGCTGCGGAACGCGGGGAAACCTACGCTTCCATTTTGGTGCGGGCGCGTGCCAATGCCGATCCCGCCCAATTGGGGATCAGCAAAGTTTCTTGCCGGCGGACAGAAACCGGGGCTCGAATTTTCGAGTTCCCGGGGGCGGAGGGCAGCGCCAACGCTGACCTCTTTGCAGCCAAGCTGCAAGAGGTCATCGCGGACGCTGCCAAGGTGGTCCGACCGGTGAAGTCGGCGACCATCGAGGTGACCGGTCTTGATGACTCGGTCACCAAGGAGGAGGTGGTGGCGGCGGTCGCAGCCATTGGGGGCTGCGGCGTCGCAGCAGTGCAAGGCCGGGACATCAGGCCCGGCCGCGGCGGCATGGGCACTATCCGGCTCGAGTGCCCAGTCGCCGCTGCCAAAGCCGTCCTTGCAAAAGGACGCCTCCTTGTCGGCTTTAGCTCGGGTGCAGTCCGGGCCCTAGAGGAGCAGCCTCTGCGCTGCTTCCGGTGCTGCGGCATCGGGCACACCCGAGCCCTGTGCCCGTCGGCGGTGGACAGGTCGGAGACCTGCTACCGCTGCGGCAAGGAGGGCCATAAAGCCGCCTCCTGCACGGTCGCCAAGCCACACTGCGTGGTGTGTGCTGCCAGTGGCCGCCCAGCAGGCCACGTAATGAGGGGGAGGTTGTGCAACCCCCCCCTTAAGAAGGGCAAAGCGCAGGTGCCAGTAGGGCCTGCTGCTAGCATCGCCGTTCCCGAGGCTGGAACGGCGGTGGCTGCGGAGGAGGGGGGTGCGATGTCCGATTGATGGATACAATCGAACATCGCATCCTCCAGGCGAACACCAACCACTGCCGGGCTGCACAGGATCTCCTGATGCAGACCATGGCTGAGTGGTTGGTGGACTTGGCGGTGGTCGCCGAGCCCTACTCGGTCCCTGGCCATTGGCTGGGCGACCGAGACGGCCTGGTGGCATTGGTGTCGCGGTCTTCCACAGACTCCCCTCCCCTCTCGCTTTTAGAGAGGGGACCGGGATACGTGGCCGCCGCGTGGGGAGATTTGGCCCTGGTTGGGGTCTATTTCTCCCCAAACCGCCCTCTCTCGGACTTTGAGGATTTCTTGGAGATCCTCACTGCAGCTGTAGGGAGGGCGGCGCCACGCCAGGTCGTGGTGTTAGGCGACCTGAACGCCAAGTCGGTGGCCTGGGGCAATCCAGCTGCCTCTTGCAACGTCCGGGGACGCGCCGTCGAATTTTGGGCGGCGTCATGCGGTGTGTCGCTCCTCAACAGGGGGGCGGTCCACACGTGTGTGCGGCAACGGGGAGGGTCGGTGGTGGACGTTTCATTCGCCACCCCCGTGCTAGCCGCACGCATTGTGAACTGGCGGGTGGAGTTGGTGGAGACCTTGTCGGACCACCGTTATGTGCGGTTCGACATCTCCACCCAGAGCCCCCGTGGGGAGATGGCCCGCTCTGGCAGGTCTCCCTTCCCACGGTGGGCTCTCACTCGCCTGGACCGGGAGGCAGCCAAGGAGGCGGCCTTCCTCCAAGACTGGCTGTCGCCCCCTGTTGGGGCCCCGGACGTTGACGCCGCAGCGGTCCGGCTGAGGGAATCCTTGACCGAGGTGTGCAACTCCAGCATGCCTCGGTCTCGGCGTCCGCCTCCCCGCCGGGCCGTTTATTGGTGGTCAGAGGAGCTGGCGGGCCTACGAGCCACCTGCGTGGCGGCCAGAAGGGCCTACACGCGGAGCCGCCGGCGCAGCGCCCGTAATCAGGCAGAGGAGGACCGCCTCTACGCCTCTTACCGAGAGGCAAAGGCGGTCCTCAAGTCGGCTATGGGCGCTGCCAAGGACTCGGCGAGGGCCGAGATGCTGGAGGGTCTCGATAGGGATCCGTATGGGAGACCATATAGGGCGGCGCGGAACCAACTGCGGCCCCATGGTCCCCCATTGACGGAAACCCTCGAGCCGGCGTTGCTGGATGGGGTGGTCCGGTCTCTGTTTCCGCGCAGAACCGACTTCGCCCCTCCAGCGATGGACCCTCCACAGTCGGCGGCTCCGCAAGAGCAAGAGGAGGAGGAGGCACCTCCAGTGACGGAGGAGGAGTTTCGCGCGGGGGTTCTTAGCCTCCGCGCGAAGAAGACGGCTCCTGGGCCGGATGGTGTCCCTGCACGGGTGGTGGCAATAGCTGCCGCTCAAATGGAGGACAGGTTTCGGGAACTCTTCAGCGCGTGCTTTACGGCTGGAAGGTTCCCGAAACTGTGGAAGGAGGGGCAGCTGTGCCTCCTCCGAAAGGAGGGACGCCCGGCGGATTCCCCCTCGGCATACCGGCCCATCGTTCTGCTCGATGAGGTCGGTAAATTGTTCGAGGGGATCATCGCCGGCCGGCTCAGGAGCCATCTGCAGGGTGTAGGGCCGGACTTGTCGGACGCCCAGTTCGGTTTCCGACAGGGCCGGTCCACCATCGACGCGCTGGCCCTTCTTAAGGGCCAGGTGAAAGAGGCGGTCGAGGCGGGGGACGGAGTGTTGGCGGTGTCGTTTGACATCGCCAACGCCTTCAACTCCGTTCCCCACTCCACCATATTGGAGGCGCTCCGGTATCACGGAGTGCCCCAATACTTGAGGAGCCTCCTGGCCAGCTACTTGGAGGATCGAGAGGTCCTCCTTGTGGACAAACTGGCCAGGTTGCGGAGATACGGCGCGGAGTCCGGTGTTCCGCAGGGGTCTGTCTTAGGGCCCCCCCTGTGGAACATCGGCTTCGATTGGCTGTTGCGGGGAGCTCTTCTCCAGGGCACGAGTGTCATCTGCTACGCGGATGACACTCTCCTCACTGCCCGGGGGAAGAGCTTCGGGGAGGCGGCCTGTCTGGCCTCGGCTGGCGGGTCCTTGGTGGCAGGGAGGATCCGCCGCCTGGGATTGAGGGTGGCGCTGAACAAGACCGAGGCCGTGTTCTTTCACGGGCCTCGGCAGCGCTGCCCTCCCGACGCCCACATTGTGGTGGAGGGCGTCAGGGTGGGCGTCCAGGCCCAGATGAAGTATCTGGGCCTGGTGCTGGACAGCAGGTGGCGCTTCGGCCCGCACTTTAGCGGGCTGTCGACGCGCCTGCTGAAGGCCGCAGACGCCCTGTCGTGGCTCCTCCCGCATTTGGGGGGGCCTAACGCACGATGCCGGCGTTTGTATGCCGGCATATTGCGGAGCATGGCCCTGTACGGGGCCCCCATCTGGGCGGACTCCCTCCACAGGAGGGAGAACGCTAGTTTGATGCGGAGGCCCCAAAGGGCCATTGCACTGCGGGTGGCGAGGGCCTACCGCTCGGTGGGCTTTTCGGCGGCGTGCGCTCTGGCGGGCACCCCTCCTTGGGAGCTGGAGGCGTGGGTGCTCGCCAGAGTGTACGAGTGGACGGCGCGGCGAAAGGCCCTCGGGGAGCGCCCCGTCGCGGAGGAGCGGGAGGCCGTTCGGCGAGAGGCGAGGGACGCCATCATCGTCCATTGGACGGAGGACCTCGCCTCCGCCACCTTTGGCCGCCGAACCCTGGACGTGCTCGGTCCGGTCCTGCGAGACTGGCTCGAGCGCTCCCACGGTTTCCTCTCATTCCGTCTGGTGCAGGTGTTGTCAGGCCACGGCTGTTTCGGCAAGCACCTGCACCGGATCGGGAGGGAGGAGACCCCGGCGTGCCACGACTGCGGCGCGACGGAGGACACGGCTCAGCACACCCTCGAGGTGTGCCCGGCTTGGTCTGAGCCGCGCCGCAGTCTTACAGCGGAGATAGGACAGGACCTCTCGCTTCCCGGCGTGGTCAACGCCATGCTGGAGAGTGAGGGGTCCTGGGCAGCTGTCGCCTCTTTTTGCGAGGATGTCATCTCGCAAAAGGAGGCGGCGGAGCGCGCGCGGGAGGACGACCCTCTCGCTGCGCCGCTCCGTAGGCGGAGAAGAGGTCGGAGAAGACGCCGTCTTCTCCCTCCTCATGGTGGTGATGGGCGGGCGATAGGCGCGGGGGCGCCTCCGCCCGCATTGCACTCCACACCACCTCCGCCGGTAATTCCCAGCCCTCCCCCTGAACGGGGAGGACTTGAGGGGCCCGCCGCTTTAGGCGGGTTGTCGTCGGAGGAGGACTGGACGCTAAGGCTGCGCCGATCTCCCAGTCCTCTTCCACTCGGACGAAGCGGGAATGCCGCTGGGTTATTTTAGTGGGTATACCGGGTCAGCCCGGGGAGTCCCACATACCCCTCCCGTTCCCCCGACGGGAGGGTATGCGTAATGCATTTTTTCCCAGCTTAAAAAAAAAAAAAAAAAAAAAAAAAAAAAAAGGTTAGGTTAGGTTAGGTTACGCCCACATTGTGGTGGAGGGCGTCAGGGTGGGCGTCCAGGCCCAGATGAAGTATCTGGGCCTGGTGTTGGACAGCAGGTGGCGCTTCGGCCCGCACTTTAGCGGGCTGTCGACGCGCCTGCTGAGGGCTGCGGATGCCCTCTCCTGGCTCCTCCCGAACCTGGGAGGGCCCAACGCACGATGCCGGCGCCTATATGCCGGCATCCTGCGGAGCATGGCCCTGTACGGGGCCCCCATCTGGGCGGACTCCCTCAACAGGAGGGAGAACGCAACTGCCATGCGCAGGCCCCAAAGGGCCATTGCACTGCGGGTGGCTAGGGCCTACCGCTCAGTGGGCTTTTCGGCGGCGTGCGCTCTGGCGGGCACCCCACCTTGGGAGTTGGAGGCGTGGGTGCTCGCCAGAGTGTACGAGTGGACGGCGCGGCGAAAGGCCCTGGGCGAGCGCCCCGTCGCGGAGGAGCGGGAGGCCGTGCGGCGGGAGGCGAGGGACGCCATCATCGTCCATTGGACGGAGGACCTCGCCTCCGCCACCTTTGGCCGCCGTACGTTGGACGCGCTCGGTCCGGTCCTGCGACACTGGCTCGAGCGCTCCCACGGTTTCCTCTCATTCCGTCTGGTGCAGGTGTTGTCAGGCCACGGCTGTTTCGGCAAGCACCTGCACCGGATCGGGAGAGAGGAGACCCCGGCGTGCCACGACTGCGGCGCGGCGGAGGACACGGCTCAGCACACCCTCGAGGTGTGCCCGGCTTGGTCTGAGCCGCGTCGCAGTCTAACAGCGGAGATCGGACAGGACCTCTCGCTCCCCGGCGTGGTGAATGCCATGCTGGGGAGTGAGGGGTCCTGGGCAGCTGTCGCCTCTTTTTGCGAGGATGTCATCTCGCAAAAGGAGGCGGCGGAGCGTGCGCGGGAGGACGACCCTCTCGCTGCGCCGCTCCGCAGGCGCAGAAGAGGTCGGAGAAGACGCCGTCTTCTCCCTCCTCATGGTGGTGATGGGCGGGCGATAGGCGCGGGGGCGCCTCCGCCCGCATTGCACTCCACACCACCCTCGCCGGTCATTCCCAGCCCTCCCCCTGAACGGGGAGGACTTGAGGGGCCCGCCGCTTTAGGCGGGTTGTCGTCGGAGGAGGACTGGACGCTAAGGCTGCGCCGATCTCCCAGTCCTCTTCCACTCGGACGACGCGGGAATAACACTGGGTCGTTTTAGTGGGTATACCGGGTCAGCCCGGGGAGTCCCACATACCCCTCCCGTTCCCCCGACGGGAGGGTATGCGTAATGCATTTTTTCCCAGTTTAAAAAAAAAAAAAAAAAAAAAAAAAAAAAAAAAAAAAAAAAAAAAAAAAAAAGGTTAGGTTACGCCCACATTGTGGTGGAGGGCGTCAGGGTGGGCGTCCAGGCCCAGATGAAGTATCTGGGCCTGGTGTTGGACAGCAGGTGGCGCTTCGGCCCGCACTTTAGCGGGCTGTCGACGCGCCTGCTGAGGGCTGCGGATGCCCTCTCCTGGCTCCTCCCGAACCTGGGAGGGCCCAACGCACGATGCCGGCGCCTATATGCCGGCATCCTGCGGAGCATGGCCCTGTACGGGGCCCCCATTTGGGCAGACTCCCTGCAGAGGAGGGAGAATGCGACAGTAATGCGCAGGCCCCAAAGGGCCATTGCACTGCGGGTGGCGAGGGCCTACCGCTCGGTGGGCTTTTCGGCGGCGTGCGCTCTGGCGGGCACCCCTCCTTGGGAGTTGGAGGCGTGGGTGCTCGCCAGAGTGTACGAGTGGACGGCGCGACGAAAGGCCCTCGGGGAGCGCCCCGTCGCGGAGGAGCGGGAGGCCGTGCGGCGGGAGGCGAGGGACGCCATCATCGTCCATTGGACGGACGACCTCGCCTCCGCCACCTTTGGCCGCCGAACGTTGGACGCGCTCGGTCCGGTCCTGCGAGACTGGCTCGAGCGCTCCCACGGGTTCCTCTCATTCCGTCTGGTGCAGGTGTTGTCAGGCCACGGCTGTTTCGGCAAGCACCTGCCCGGATCGGGAGGGAGGAAACCCCGGCGTGTCACGACTGCGGCGCGGCGGAGGACACGGCTCAGCACACCCTCGAGGTGTGCCCGGCTTGGTCTGAGCCGCGTCGCAGTCTAACAGCGGAGATCGGACAGGACCTCTCGCTTCCCGGCGTGGTGAATGCCATGCTGGAGAGTGAGGGGTCCTGGGCAGCTGTCGCCTCTTTTTGCGAGGATGTCATCTCGCAAAAGGAGGCGGCGGAGCGTGCGCGGGAGGACGACCCTCTCGCTGCGCCGCTCCGCAGGCGCAGAAGAGGTCGGAGAAGACGCCGTCTTCTCCCTCCTCATGGTGGTGATGGGCGGGCGATAGGCGCGGGGGCGTCTCCGCCCGCATTGCACTCCACACCACCTCCGCCGGTAATTCCCAGCCCTCCCCCTGAACGGGGAGGACTTGAGGGGCCCGCCGCTTTAGGCGGGTTGTCGTCGGAGGAGGACTGGACGCTAAGGCTGCGCCGATCTCCCAGTCCTCTTCCACTCGGACGACGCGGGAATAACACTGGGTCGTTTTAGTGGGTATACCGGGTCAGCCCGGGGAGTCCCACATACCCCTCCCGTTCCCCCGACGGGAGGGTATGCGTAATGCATTTTTTCCCAGTTTAAAAAAAAAAAAAAAAAAAAAAAAAAAAAAAAAAAAAAAAAAAAAAAAAAAAAAAAAGTTAGGTTAGGTTGGGGGACCCCCCACAGAGCTTGCGTCCTCGTCGCGTCCCCTGGAAACGGCCCAGTTTGTCACCGTAACGGAGTGGCAGACTGGGTACGGCCAAAGAGCTCTGTGCTTTCGTAGAATTTTATCTTGCGTGTTACTACGATCCTGCTGTGGCTATGCCGAAACCCCCGCGGGACGCCTCCGGGCGGTTTTTAAAAGGCCCTTCTCAGGGCCAACCCAAAGGCCCTTCTCAGGGCCAATCCAAAGGCCCTTCTCAGGGCCAACCAAAAGGCCCTTCTCAGGGCCACTCCGACGCTTCAGCGTCGGAAGCTAGTCGCGCGCCGTCTGCGGCTAGCTTCGTTGGAAGGGTGGACTTGTCGGATTCCGACGACGAGTCCCTCTTAAGCGTCTCGGACGCGGGCGACTGTCGGTCGCGGAAGCGGGCCTTCCTTAAGGAGGGGTCCGAGGGCTCCTCGGGCTCAGCCAGGAGGTCGAAGGCCAAGAGGCCGACGACAGCCGCGGACACCCACGTGGTGGGTCTCGCGGACGCCCAGCGGCAGCTGGACTTGGCTCGGCGGACGCAGCAGCAGCAGGACCTGGAGGAGAGGGTCGCTGCTAAGGAGCAGCGGGCGCGTGCTGCTCGGGCCAAGTCCGGTTACGGCGCGTCCCGCGTGTTGTACGCGGACTACACATTGGCCGACCTGGAGCGGATGGCGGAGGAGGACGAGGAGGAGATCGCGGAGGTCGCCTCCAAGTCCTCCAATCTGAAGGGTACCTTTCAGAAGGCCCTAAAGTTCCGAGCTGCAAGCATGCGCAGCGTCATTGCGGAGCTCGTGAAGCGCAAGGCGACCGACGAATCGCGCAAATTGCAGGCGACCGTCGATCGCCTCAAGCTGGAAGTCAGCCAGCTTCATCAGAAGCTGGCTGATGTCATGGCTCGGCCAATTCAGGCCGAACCGAGACCTGCGGCGGAGGCCCCCTCCTCCACCAACCTTGAGGATGTCATCCGCAAGGTGGTTTTGGAGGAGAGGACCTTCACCAGAGCCTGCCTGGCCGGTATAGAGGACCGGCTCCTGCCGGAGAAGCGCCTCCGACCGCCGCTCGCGGCGGACAGGAGGCGTGGCGAGCCGGGGCCGTCCTCGCAAGGGGAGGACGCCCTTCTCCCTTCCACTACTCCGTCCAACCAGCCGAGTTGGACTGAAGTGGTCCGGAAGGGGAAGGGCCGAGGTAAGAAGACGGTGACAGCCGTCCCTGCCGTCCCTGCCACCATGACTCCCAGCCGGTCGCAGGCGACTGGAAAGGGAAAGGGGAAGGGGAAGGGCGGAAAGACGGCAACGGCCGCACCTGTCGTCCCCGCCACGCCTCCTACTCAGTCGCGGACGGCTGGCAGGAGTAAAGGGAAAAGGAGGGGAAAGGGGAAACTGGTTCCCCCGAAGACCGCAGCCGTCGTGGTGACGCTCACCGCGGAGGCTGCGGAGCGGGGTGAGACCTACGCCTCAATCCTGGTGCGGGCGCGTACTAACGCCGATCCCACCCAATTGGGGATCAGCAAAGTATCATGCAGGCGGACCGAAACCGGGGCTCGTATTTTCGAGTTCCCGGGGGCGGAGGGCAGCGCCAACGCTGACCTCTTTGCAGCCAAGCTGCAAGAGGTCATCGCGGACGCTGCCAAGGTGGCCCGACCCATAAAGACAGCGACCATCGAGGTGACCGATTTGGACGATTCGGTCACCAAGGAGGAGGTGGTGGCGGCGATCGCAGCCATTGGGGGCTGCGGCGTCGCAGCGGTGCAAGGCCGGGACATCAGGCCCGGCCGCGGCGGCATGGGCACTATTCGGCTCGAGTGCCCAGTCGCCGTTGCAAAAGCGGTCGTTAGCAGGGGTCGGCTCTGCGTCGGCTTCAGCTCGGGTGCAGTCCGGGCCCTTGAGGAGCAGCCTCTGCGCTGCTTCAGGTGCTGCGGCATCGGCCACACCCGAGCCCTGTGCCCGTCGGCGGTGGACAGGTCGGAGACCTGCTACCGCTGCGGCACAGAGGGCCACAAAGCCGCCTCCTGCGCGGTCGCCAAGCCGCACTGCGCCGTCTGTGCCGCGAGGGGACGCCCGGCAGGCCATGTGATGAGGGGGAGGTTGTGCAATCCTCCCCCTCAGAGGGGTAAAGCGCAGGTGCCGGTCGGGCCTGTTGCTAGCACTGCCGTTCCCGAGGTTGGAACGGCGGTGGCTGCGGAGGAGGGGGGTGCGATGTCCGATTGATGGATACAGTCGAACATCGCATCCTCCAGGCGAACACCAACCACTGCCGGGCTGCACAGGATCTCCTGATGCAGACCATGGCTGAGTGGTTGGTGGACTTGGCGGTGGTCGCCGAGCCCTACTCGGTCCCTGGCCATTGGCTGGGCGACCGAGACGGCCTGGTGGCGTTGGTGTCGCGGTCTTACACAGACTCCCCTCCCCTCTCGCTTTTAGAGAGGGGACCGGGATACGTGGCCGCCGCGTGGGGAGATTTGGCCCTGGTTGGGGTCTATTTCTCCCCTAACCGCCCTCTCTCGGACTTTGAGGATTTCCTGGAGATTCTCACTGCAGCCGTAGGGAGGGCGGCGCCACGCCAGGTCGTGGTGTTAGGCGACCTGAACGCCAAGTCGGTGGCCTGGGGCAACCCAGCCGCCTCCTGCAACGTCCGGGGTCGCGCCGTCGAGTTTTGGGCGGCGTCATGCGGCGTGTCCCTCCTCAACAGGGGGGCGGTCCACACGTGTGTGCGGCAACGGGGAGGGTCGGTGGTGGACGTTTCGTTCGCCACCCCCGTGCTAGCCGCACGCATTGTGAACTGGCGGGTGGAGTTGGTGGAGACCTTGTCGGACCACCGTTATGTGCGGTTCGACATCTCCACCCAGAGCCCCCGTGGGGAGATGGCCCGCTCTGGCAGGTCACCCTTCCCACGGTGGGCTCTCACTCGCTTGGACCGGGAGGCAGCCAGGGAGGCGGCCTTCCTCCAAGACTGGCTGTCGCCCCCTGTTGGGGCCCCGGACGTTGACGCCGCAGCGGTCCGGCTGAGAGAATCCTTGACCGAGGTGTGCAACTCCAGCATGCCTCGGTCTCGGCGTCCGCCTCCCCGCCGGGCCGTGTATTGGTGGTCGGAGGAGCTGGCAGGCCTCCGGGCCACTTGCGTGGCGGCCAGAAGGGCCTACACGCGGAGCCGCCGGCGCAGCGCCCGTAATCAGGCAGAGGAGGACCGCCTCTACGCCTCTTACCGAGAGGCAAAGGCGGTCCTCAAGTCGGCTATGGGCGCTGCCAAGGACTCGGCGAGGGCCGAGATGCTGGAGGGTCTCGACAGGGATCCGTATGGGAGACCATACAGGGCGGCGCGGAACCAACTGCGGCCCCATGGTCCCCCATTGACGGAGACCCTCGAGCCGGCGTTGCTGGATGGGGTGGTCCGGTCTCTGTTTCCGCGCAGGACCGACTTCGCCCCACCAGCAATGGACCCTCCACAGTCGGCGGCTCCGGAGGTGGAGGAGGAGGCACCTCCGGTGACGGAGGAGGAGTTTCGCGCGGGGGTGCTTAGCCTCCGCGCGAAGAAAACGGCTCCTGGGCCGGACGGCGTCCCCGCACGGGTGGTGGCCATAGCTGCCGCTCAGATGGAGGACAGGTTTCGGGAACTCTTCAGCGCATGCCTTACGGCTGGAAGGTTCCCGAAACTGTGGAGGGAGGGGCAGCTATGCCTCCTCCGAAAGGAGGGACGCCCGGCGGATTCCCCCTCGGCATACCGGCCCATCGTTCTGCTCGATGAGGTCGGTAAATTGTTCGAGGGGATCATCGCCGGCCGGCTCAGGAGCCATCTGCAGGGTGTAGGGCCGGACCTGTCGGACGCCCAGTTCGGTTTCCGACAGGGCCGGTCCACCATCGACGCGCTGGCCCTTTTGAAGGGCCAGGTGAAGGAGGCGGTCGAGGCGGGGGACGGAGTGTTGGCGGTGTCGTTTGACATCGCCAACGCCTTCAACTCCGTTCCCCACTCCACCATATTGGAGGCACTCCGGTACCACGGAGTGCCCCAATATTTGAGGAGCCTCCTGGCCAGCTACTTGGAGGATCGAGAGGTCCTCCTTGTGGACAAACTGGCCAGGATGCGGAGGTACAGCGCGGAGTCCGGTGTTCCGCAGGGGTCAGTCTTAGGACCCCCCCTGTGGAACATCGGCTTTGACTGGCTGTTGCGGGGAGCTCTTCTCCGGGGCACGAGTGTCATCTGCTACGCGGATGACACTCTCCTTACTGCCCGGGGGAAGAGCTTCGGGGAGGCGGCCTGTCTGGCCTCAGCTGGCGGGTCCTTGGTGGCAGGGAGGATCCGCCGCCTGGGATTGAGGGTGGCGCTGAACAAGACCGAGGCCGTGTTCTTTCACGGGCCTCGGCAGCGCTGCCCTCCAGACGCCCACATTATGGTGGAGGGCGTCAGGGTGGGCGTCCAGGCCCAGATGAAGTATCTGGGCCTGGTGTTGGACAGCAGGTGGCGCTTCGGCCCGCACTTTAGCGGGCTGTCGACGCGCCTGCTGAGGGCTGCGGACGCCCTCTCCTGGCTCCTCCCCAACCTGGGAGGGCCCAACGCACGATGCCGGCGCCTATATGCCGGCATCCTGCGAAGCATGGCCCTGTACGGGGCCCCCATCTGGGCGGACTCCCTCCACAGGAGGGAGAACGCAACCGCCATGCGCAGGCCACAAAGGGCCATTGCACTGCGGGTGGCGAGGGCCTACCGCTCGGTGGGCTTTTCGGCGGCGTGCGCTCTGGCGGGCACCCCTCCTTGGGAGCTGGAGGCGTGGGTGCTCGCCAGAGTGTACGAGTGGACGGCGCGGCGAAAGGCCCTCGGGGAGCGCCCCGTCGCCGAGGAGCGGGAGGCCGTGCGGCGAGAGGCGAGGGACGCCATCATCGTCCATTGGACGGAGGACCTCGCCTCCGCCACCTTTGGCCGCCGAACCCTGGACGCGCTCGGTCCGGTCCTGCGAGACTGGCTCGAGCGCTCCCACGGGTTCCTCTCATTCCGTCTGGTGCAGGTGTTGTCAGGCCACGGCTGTTTCGGCAACCACCTGCACCGGATCGGGAGAGAGGAGACCCCGGCGTGCCACGACTGCGGCGCGGCGGAGGACACGGCTCAGCACACCCTCGAGGTGTGCCCGGCTTGGTCTGAGCCGCGCCGCAGTCTAACAGCGGAGATCGGACAGGTCCTCTCGCTTCCCGGCGTGGTGAATGCCATGCTGGAGAGTGAGGGGTCCTGGGCAGCTGTCGCCTCTTTTTGCGAGGATGTCATCTCGCAAAAGGAGGCGGCGGAGCGTGCGCGGGAGGACGACCCTCTCGCTGCGCCGCTCCGCAGGCGCAGAAGAGGTCGGAGAAGACGCCGTCTTCTCCCTCCTCATGGTGGTGATGGGCGGGCGATAGGCGCGGGGGCGCCTCCGCCCGCATTGCACTCCACACCACCCTCGCCGTTAATTCCCAGCCCTCCCCCTGAACGGGGAGGACTTGAGGGGCCCGCCGCTTTAGGCGGGTTGTCGTCGGAGGAGGACTGGACGCTAAGGCTGCGCCGATCTCCCAGTCCTCTTCCACTCGGACGACGCGGGAATAACACTGGGTCGTTTTAGTGGGTATACCGGGTCAGCCCGGGGAGTCCCACATACCCCTCCCGTTCCCCCGACGGGAGGGTATGCGTAATGCATTTTTTCCCAGTTTAAAAAAAAAAAAAAAAAAAAAAAAAAAAAAAGGTTAGGTTAGGTTGGGGGACCCCCCACAGAGTTTGCGTCCACGTCGCGTCCCCTGGAAACGGCCCAGTTTGTCACCGTAACGGAGTGGCATACTGGGTACGGCCAAAGTTCTCTGTGATCTCGTAATTACTGTTTTTATCTTGCCTTTTTAATTGCGAACATGCGGAAGCCTGTTCCTCTAAGCCTGCCTAGCAGGCATAGAGGACCGGCTCCTGCCGGAGAAGCGCCTTCGACCGCCGCTCGCGGCGGACAAGAGGCGAGCTGAGCCGGGGCCGTCCTCGCAAGGGGAGGACGCCCTTCTCCCTTCCACTACTCCGTCCAACCAGCCGGGTTGGACTGAAGTGGTCCGGAAGGGGAAGGGCCGAGGTAAAAAGACGGCGACGGCCGTCCCTGCCGTCCCCGCCACCACACATACAGGCCAGTCGCAGGCGACTGGTGGGAGAAAGGGAAAGCGGAAGGGCAAAAGGCCGGCAACGCCCGGACCTGCCGTCCCCGTCACCACGCCTCCCAGTCAGTCGCGGGCGGCTGGCGGGGGCAAGAAGAAGGGGAAGGGGAAATTGGTTCCCCCGAAGTCCGCAGCCGTCGTGGTGACGCTCACCGCGGAGGCTGCGGAACGCGGGGAAACCTACGCTTCGATTTTGGTGCGGGCGCGTGCCAATGCCGATCCCGCCCAACTGGGGATCGGCAAATTATCTTGCCGGCGTACCGAAACCGGGGCTCGTATTTTCGAGTTCCCGGGGGCGGAGGGCAGCGCCAACGCTGACCTCTTTGCAGCCAAGCTGCAGGAGGTCATCGCGGACGCTGCCAAGGTGGCCCGACCAGTCAAGTTGGCGGCCATCGAGGTGACCGATCTTGACGATTCGGTCACCAAGGAGGAGGTGGTGGCGGCGGTCGCAGCGATTGGTGGCTGCGGCGTCGCGGCGGTGCGGGGTCGGGACATCAGGCCTGGCCGCGGCGGCATGGGCACTATCCGGCTCGAGTGCCCGGTCGCCGCTGCCAAAGCCGTCCTTGACAAAGGACGGCTCGCTGTTGGCTTCAGTTCGGGTGTGGTCCGAGCACTTGGGAAGCAGCCTTTGCGCTGCTTCAGGTGTTGCGGCATCGGACACACCCGAGCCCTCTGTCCGTCCACCGTCGACAGGTCCGACGCCTGCTACCGCTGCGGCAAGGAGGGCCACAAAGCCGCCGCCTGCACGGTCGCCACGCCACACTGCGTGGTGTGTGCTGCCAGTGGCCGCCCAGCAGGTCACATCATGCGGGGGAGGTTGTGCAACCCCCCCCCTAAGAGGGGCAAAGCGCAGGTGCCAGTAGGGCCTGCTGCTAGCATCGCCGTTCCCGAGGCTGGAACGGCGGTGGCTGCGGAGGAGGGGGGTGCGATGTCCGATTGATGGACACAATCGAACATCGCATCCTCCAGGCGAACACCAACCACTGCCGGGCTGCACAGGATCTCCTGATGCAGACCATGGCTGAGTGGTTGGTGGACTTGGCGGTGGTCGCCGAGCCTTACTCGGTCCCTGGCCATTGGCTGGGCGACCGAGACGGCCTGGTGGCGTTGGTGTCGCGGTCTTCCACAGACTCCCCTCCCCTCTCGCTTTTAGAGAGGGGACCGGGATACGTGGCCGCCGCGTGGGGAGATTTGGCCCTGGTTGGGGTCTATTTCTCCCCTAACCGCCCTCTCTCGGACTTTGAGGATTTCCTGGAGATTCTCACTGCAGCCGTAGGGAGGGCGGCGCCACGCCAGGTCGTGGTGTTGGGCGACCTGAACGCCAAGTCGGTGGCCTGGGGCAACCCAGCCGCCTCCTGCAACGTCCGGGGTCGCGCCGTCGAGTTTTGGGCGGCGTCATGCGGCGTGTCCCTCCTCAACAGGGGGGCGGTCCACACGTGTGTGCGGCAACGGGGAGGGTCGGTGGTGGACGTTTCGTTCGCCACCCCCGTGCTAGCCGCACGCATTGTGAACTGGCGGGTGGAGTTGGTGGAGACCTTGTCGGACCACCGTTATGTGCGGTTCGACATCTCCACCCAGAGCCCCCGTGGGGAGATGGCCCGCTCTGGCAGGTCTCCCTTCCCACGGTGGGCTCTCACTCGCCTGGACCGGGAGGCAGCCAAGGAGGCGGCCTTCCTCCAGGACTGGCTGTCGCCCCCTGTTGGGGCCCCGGACGTTGACGCCGCAGCGGTCCGGCTGAGGGAATCCTTGACCGAGGTGTGCAACTCCAGCATGCCTCGGTCTCGGCGTCCGCCTCCCCGCCGGGCCGTTTATTGGTGGTCGGAGGAGCTGGCAGGCCTCCGGGCCACTTGCGTGGCGGCCAGAAGGGCCTACACGCGGAGCCGCCGGCGCAGCGCCCGTAATCAGGCAGAGGAGGACCGCCTCTACGCCTCTTACCGAGAAGCGAAGGCGGTCCTCAAGTCGGCTATGGGCGCTGCCAAGGACTCGGCGAGGGCCGAGATGCTGGAGGGTCTCGACAGGGATCCGTATGGGAGACCATACAGGGCAGCGCGGAATCAACTGCGGCCCCATGGTCCCCCACTTACGGAGACCCTCGAGCCGGCGTTGCTGGATGGGGTGGTCCGGTCTCTGTTTCCGCGCAGGACCGACTTCGCCCCACCAGCAATGGACCCTCCGCAGTCGGCGGCTCCGGAGGAGGAGGAGGAGGCACCTCCGGTGACGGAGGAGGAGTTTCGCGCGGGGGTGCTTAGCCTCCGCGCGAAGAAGACGGCTCCTGGGCCGGACGGCGTCCCCGCACGGGTGGTGGCCATAGCTGCCGCTCAAATGGAGGACAGATTTCGGGAACTTTTCAGCGCGTGCCTTACGGCTGGAAGGTTCCCGAAACTGTGGAAGGAGGGGCAGCTGTGCCTCCTCCGAAAGGAGGGACGCCCGGCGGATTCCCCCTCGGCATACCGGCCCATCGTTCTGCTCGATGAGGTCGGTAAATTGTTCGAGGGGATCATCGCCGGCCGGCTCAGGAGCCATTTGCGGGGTGTGGGGCCGGACCTGTCGGACGCCCAGTTCGGGTTCCGACAGGGTCGGTCCACAATCGACGCGCTGGCCCTTTTGAAGGGCCAGGTGAAAGAGGCGGTCGAGGCGGGGGACGGAGTGTTGGCGGTGTCGTTTGACATCGCCAACGCCTTCAACTCCGTTCCCCACTCCACCATATTGGAGGCACTCCGGTATCACGGAGTGCCCCAATATTTGAGGAGCCTCCTGGCCAGCTACTTGGAGGATCGAGAGGTCCTCCTTGTGGACAAACTGGCCAGGTTGCGGAGATACGGCGCGGAGTCCGGTGTTCCGCAGGGGTCTGTCTTAGGACCCCCCCTGTGGAACATCGGATTCGATTGGCTGTTGCGGGGAGCTCTTCTCCAGGGCACGAGTGTCATCTGCTACGCGGATGACACTCTCCTTACTGCCCGGGGGAAGAGCTTCGGGGAGGCGGCCTGTCTGGCCTCGGCTGGCGGGTCCTTGGTGGCAGGGAGGATCCGCCGCCTGGGATTGAGGGTGGCGCTGAACAAGACCGAGGCCGTGTTCTTTCACGGGCCTCGGCAGCGCTGCCCTCCAGACGCCCACATTATGGTGGAGGGCGTCAGGGTGGGCGTCCAGGCCCAGATGAAGTATCTGGGCCTGGTGTTGGACAGCAGGTGGCGCTTCGGCCCGCACTTTAGCGGGCTGTCGACGCGCCTGCTGAGGGCTGCGGACGCCCTCTCCTGGCTCCTCCCAAACCTGGGAGGGCCCAACGCACGATGCCGGCGTTTATACGCCGGCATCCTGCGGAGCATGGCCCTGTACGGGGCCCCCATCTGGGCGGACTCCCTCCAAAGGAGGGAGAATGCGACCGTGATGCGCAGGCCTCAAAGGGCCATTGCACTGCGGGTGGCGAGGGCCTACCGCTCGGTGGGCTTTTCGGCGGCGTGCGCTCTGGCGGGCACCCCTCCTTGGGAGTTGGAGGCGTGGGTGCTCGCCAGAGTGTACGAGTGGACGGCGCGGCGAAAGGCCCTGGGCGAGCGCCCCGTCGCGGAGGAGCGGGAGGCCGTGCGGCGGGAGGCGAGGGACGCCATCATCGTCCATTGGACGGACGACCTCGCCTCCGCCACCTTTGGCCGCCGAACGTTGGACGCGCTCGGTCCGGTCCTGCGAGACTGGCTCGAGCGCTCCCACGGGTTCCTCTCATTCCGTCTGGTGCAGGTGTTGTCAGGCCACGGCTGTTTCGGCAAGCACCTGCACCGGATCGGGAGGGAGGAGTCCCCGGCGTGCCACGACTGCGGCGCGGCGGAGGACACGGCTCAGCACACCCTCGAGGTGTGCCCGGCTTGGTCTGAGCCGCGTCGCAGTCTAACAGCGGAGATAGGACAGGACCTCTCGCTTCCCGGCGTGGTGAATGCCATGCTGGAGAGTGAGGGGTCCTGGGCAGCTGTCGCCTCTTTTTGCGAGGATGTCATCTCGCAAAAGGAGGCGGCGGAGCGCGCGCGGGAGGACGACCCTCTCGCTGCGCCGCTCCGTAGGCGGAGAAGAGGTCGGAGAAGACGCCGTCTTCTCCCTCCTCATGGTGGTGATGGGCGGGCGATTGGCGCGGGGGCGCCTCCGCCCGCATTGCACTCCACACCACCTCCGCCGGTCATTCCCAGCCCTCCCCCTGAACGGGGAGGACTTGAGGGGCCCGCCGCTTTAGGCGGGTTGTCGTCGGAGGAGGACTGGACGCTAAGGCTGCGCCGATCTCCCAGTCCTCTTCCACTCGGACGA
Organism: Lacanobia oleracea; assembly: GCA_950371165.1. Classification (NCBI taxonomy): domain Eukaryota; kingdom Metazoa; phylum Arthropoda; class Insecta; order Lepidoptera; family Noctuidae; genus Lacanobia; species Lacanobia oleracea. The sequence continues at coordinate 59,836 of CATNUG010000038.1, forward strand.
CGCGGGAATAACACTGGGTCGTTTTAGTGGGTATACCGGGTCAGCCCGGGGAGTCCCACATACCCCTCCCGTTCCCCCGACGGGAGGGTATGCGTAATGCATTTTTTCCCAGCATAAAAAAAAAAAAAAAAAAAAAAGGTTAGGTTAGGTTAGGTTGGGGGACCCCCCACAGAGCTTGCGTCCACGTCGCGTCCCCTGGAAACGGCCCAGTTTGTCACCGTAACGGAGTGGCAGACTGGGTACGGCCAAAGAGCTCTGTGATCTCGCAGTTACTATTTTGTTTTATCGTGCCTTGTTGACTGCGTATTTGCCGAAGGCGTCATGCCTATGCCCTCGCGGGACGCCTACGGGCGGTTTTTAAAAGGCCCTTCTCAGGGCCAACCCAAAGGCCCTTCTCAGGGCCAACCCAAAGGCCCTTCTCAGGGCCAACCAAAAGGCCCTTCTCAGGGCCACTCCGACGCTTCAGCGTCGGAAGCTAGTCGCGCGCCGTCTGCGGCTAGCTTCGTTGGAAGGGTGGACTTGTCGGATTCCGACGACGAGTCCCTCTTAAGCGTCTCGGACGCGGGCGACTGTCGGTCGCGGAAGCGGGCCTTCCTCAAGGAGGGGTCCGAGGGCTCCTCGGGCTCAGCCAGGAGGTCGAAGGCCAAGAGGCCGACGACAGCCGCGGACACCCACGTGGTGGGTCTCGCGGACGCCCAGCGGCAGCTGGACCTGGCTCGGCGGACGCAGCAGCAGCAGGACCTGGAGGAGAGGGTCGCTGCTAAGGAGCAGCGGGCGCGTGCTGCTCGGGCCAGGTCCGGTTACGGCGCGTCCCGCGTTCTGTACGCGGACTATTCTCTGGCCGAGCTGGAGCGGATGGCAGAGGAGGACGAGGAGGAGATCGCGGAGGTCGCCTCTAAATCCTCGAACCTTAAGGGTACCTTCCAGAAGGCCCTTAAGTGCCGAGGTGCGAGCATGCGCGGCATCATTTCGGAGCTCGTAAAGAGAAAGGCGACCGACGAGACTCGCCAGTTGCAGGCGGTAGTGGATCGCCTGAAGGTGGAGGTCAGCCAGCTTCATCAGAAGCTGGCTGATGTCACGGCTCGGCCGAGTCAGGCCGAACCGAGACCTGCGGCGGAGGCCCCCACCCCCACCGACCTTGAGGATGTTATCCGCAAGGTTGTCATGGAGGAGAGGGTCTTCACCAGAGCCTGCTTAGCAGGGATCGAGGACCGGCTCCTGCCGGAGAAGCGCCTCCGACCACCGCTCGCGGCGGACAAGAGGCGAGCCGAGCCGGGGCCGTCCTCGCAAGGGGAGGACGCCCTTCTCCCTTCCACTACTCCGTCCAACCAGCCGGGTTGGACTGAAGTGGTCCGGAAGGGGAAGGGCCGAGGTAAGAAGACGGTGACAGCCGTCCCTGCCGTCCCTGCCACCACGACTCCCAGCCGGTCGCAGGCGACTGAGAAGGGAAAGCAGAAGGGGAAGGGCAAAAGGCCGGCAACGCCCGGACCTGCCGTCCCAGCCACCATGCCTCCCAGCCAGTCGCAGGCGACCAAGAAGAGGAAGGGGAAACTCGTTCCCCCAAAGTCCGCAGCCGTCGTTGTGACACTCACTGCGGAGGCTGCGGAACGTGGGGAAACCTACGCTTCCATTTTGGTGCGGGCGCGAGCCAATGCCGATCCCACCCAATTGGGCATCAGCAAGGTTTCTTGCCGGCGGACCGAAACCGGGGCTCGAATATTCGAGTTCCCGGGGGCGGAGGGCAGCGCCAACGCTGACCTCTTTGCAGCCAAGCTGCAAGAGGTCATCGCGGACGCTGCCAAGGTGGCCCGACCGGTGAAGTCGGCGACCATCGAGGTGACCGGTCTTGACGACTCGGTCACCAAGGAGGAGGTGGTGGCGGCGGTCGCAGCCATTGGGGGCTGCGGCGTCGCAGCGGTGCAAGGCCGGGACATCAGGCCCGGCCGCGGCGGCATGGGCACTATTCGGCTCGGGTGCCCTGTCGCCGCTGCCAAAGCCGTCCTTGCAAAAGGACGGCTTGCCGTCGGCTTCAGCTCGGGTGCAGTCCGAGCACTTGGAGAACAGCCTCTGCGCTGCTTCAGGTGCTGTGGCATCGGGCACACCCGGGCCCTGTGCCCGTCAGCGGTGGACAGGACGGAGACCTGCTACCGCTGCGGCACGGAGGGCCACAAAGCCGCCTCCTGCGCGGTCGCCAAGCTGCACTGCGCCGTCTGTGCCGCAAGGGGACGCCCGGCAGGCCATGTGATGAGGGGGAGGTTGTGCAATCCTCCCCCTCAGAGGGGTAAAGCGCAGGTGCCGGTCGGGCCTGCTGTTAGCATCGCCGTTCCTGAGGCGGGAACGGCGGTGGCTGCGGAGGAGGGGGGTGCGATGTCCGATTGATGGATACAATCGAACATCGCATCCTCCAGGCGAACACCAACCACTGCCGGGCTGCACAGGATCTCCTGATGCAGACCATGGCTGAGTGGTTGGTGGACTTGGCGGTGGTCGCCGAGCCTTACTCGGTCCCTGGCCATTGGCTGGGCGACCGAGACGGCCTGGTGGCAATGGTGTCGCGGTCTTCCACAGACTCCCCTCCCCTCTCGCTTTTAGAGAGGGGACCGGGATACGTGGCCGCCGCGTGGGGAGATTTGGCCCTGGTTGGGGTCTATTTCTCCCCAAACCGCCCTCTCTCGGACTTTGAGGATTTCTTGGAGATCCTCACTGCAGCCGTAGGGAGGGCGGCGCCACGCCAGGTCGTGGTGTTGGGCGACCTGAACGCCAAGTCGGTGGCCTGGGGCAATCCAGCTGCCTCTTGCAACGTCCGGGGACGCGCCGTCGAGTTTTGGGCGGCGTCATGTGGTGTGTCCCTCCTCAACAGGGGGGCGGTCCACACGTGTGTGCGGCAACGGGGAGGGTCGGTGGTGGACGTTTCGTTCGCCACCCCCGTGCTGGCCGCACGCATTGTGAACTGGCGGGTGGAGTTGGTGGAGACCTTGTCGGACCACCGTTATGTGCGGTTCGACATCTCCACCCAGAGCCCCCGTGGGGAGATGGCCCGCTCTGGCAGGTCTCCCTTCCCACGGTGGGCTCTCACTCGCCTGGACCGGGAGGCAGCCAAGGAGGCGGCCTTCCTCCAAGACTGGCTGTCGCCCCCTGTTGGGGCCCCGGACGTTGACGCCGCAGCGGTCCGGCTGAGGGAATCCTTGACCGAGGTGTGCAACTCCAGCATGCCTCGGTCTCGGCGTCCGCCTCCCCGCCGGGCCGTTTATTGGTGGTCAGAGGAGCTGGCGGGCCTACGAGCCACCTGCGTGGCGGCCAGAAGGGCCTACACGCGGAGCCGCCGGCGCAGCGCCCGTAATCAGGCAGAGGAGGACCGCCTCTACGCCTCTTACCGAGAGGCAAAGGCGGTCCTCAAGTCAGCTATGGGCGCTGCCAAGGACTCGGCGAGGGCCGAGATGCTGGAGGGTCTCGACAGGGATCCGTATGGGAGACCATACAGGGTGGCGCGGAACCAACTGCGGCCCCATGGTCCCCCACTTACGGAGACCCTCGAGCCGGCGTTGCTGGATGGGGTGGTCCGGTCTCTGTTTCCGCGCAGGACCGACTTCACCCCTCCAGCGATGGACCCTCCGCAGTCGGCGGCTCCGCAGGAGGAAGAGGAGGCACCTCCGGTGACGGAGGAGGAGTTTCGCGCGGGGGTGCTTAGCCTCCGCGCGAAGAAGACGGCTCCTGGGCCGGACGGCGTCCCCGCACGGGTGGTGGCCATAGCTGCCGCTCAAATGGAGGACAGATTTCGGGAACTCTTCAGCGCGTGCCTTACGGCTGGAAGGTTCCCGAAACTGTGGAAGGAGGGGCAGCTATGCCTCCTCCGAAAGGAGGGACGCCCGGCGGATTCCCCCTCGGCATACCGGCCCATCGTTCTGCTCGATGAGGTCGGTAAATTGTTCGAGGGGATCATCGCCGGCCGGCTCAGGAGCCATTTGCAGGGTGTAGGGCCGGACCTGTCGGACGCCCAGTTCGGTTTCCGACAGGGCCGGTCCACCATCGACGCGCTGGCCCTTCTTAAGGGCCAGGTGAAAGAGGCGGTCGAGGCGGGGGACGGAGTGTTGGCGGTGTCATTCGACATAGCCAACGCCTTCAACTCCGTTCCCCACTCCACCATATTGGAGGCACTCCGGTATCACGGAGTGCCCCAATACTTGAGGAGCCTCCTGGCCAGCTACTTGGAGGATCGAGAGGTCCTCCTTGTGGACAAACTGGCCAGGATGCGGAGGTACAGCGCGGAGTCCGGTGTTCCGCAGGGGTCAGTCTTAGGACCCCCCCTGTGGAACATCGGCTTTGACTGGCTGTTGCGGGGAGCTCTTCTCCAGGGCACGAGTGTCATCTGCTACGCGGATGACACTCTCCTTACTGCCCGGGGGAAGAGCTTCGGGGAGGCGGCCTGTCTGGCCTCGGCTGGCGGGTCCTTGGTGGCAGGGAGGATCCGCCGCCTGGGATTGAGGGTGGCGCTGAACAAGACCGAGGCCGTGTTCTTTCACGGGCCTCGGCAGCGCTGCCCTCCAGACGCCCACATTATGGTGGAGGGCGTCAGGGTGGGCGTCCATGCCCAGATGAAGTATCTGGGCCTGGTGTTGGACAGCAGGTGGCGCTTCGGCCCGCACTTTAGCGGGCTGTCGACGCGCCTGCTGAGGGCTGCGGACGCCCTCTCCTGGCTCCTCCCCAACCTGGGAGGGCCCAACGCACGATGCCGGCGCCTATATGCCGGCATCCTGCGAAGCATGGCCCTGTACGGGGCCCCCATCTGGGCGGACTCCCTCCACAGGAGGGAGAACGCAACCGCCATGCGCAGGCCACAAAGGGCCATTGCACTGCGGGTGGCGAGGGCCTACCGCTCGGTGGGCTTTTCGGCGGCGTGCGCTCTGGCGGGCACCCCTCCTTGGGAGCTGGAGGCGTGGGTGCTCGCCAGAGTGTACGAGTGGACGGCGCGGCGAAAGGCCCTCGGGGAGCGCCCCGTCGCGGAGGAGCGGGAGGCCGTGCGGCGAGAGGCGAGGGACGCCATCATCGTCCATTGGACGGAGGATCTCGCCTCCGCCACCTTTGGCCGCCGAACCCTGGACGCGCTCGGTCCGGTCCTGCGAGACTGGCTCGAGCGCTCCCACGGGTTCCTCTCATTCCGTCTGGTGCAGGTGTTGTCAGGCCACGGCTGTTTCGGCAAGCACCTGCACCGGATCGGGAGAGAGGAGACCCCGGCGTGCCACGACTGCGGCGCGGCGGAGGACACGGCTCAGCACACCCTCGAGGTGTGCCCGGCTTGGTCTGAGCCGCGCCGCAGTCTAACAGCGGAGATCGGACGGGACCTCTCACTTCCCGGCGTGGTCAACGCCATGCTGGAGAGTGGGGGGTCCTGGGCAGCTGTCGCCTCTTTTTGCGAGGATGTCATCTCGCAAAAGGAGGCGGCGGAGCGCGCGCGGGAGGACGACCCTCTCGCTGCGCCGCTCCGCAGGCGCAGAAGAGGTCGGAGAAGACGCCGTCTTCTCCCTCCTCATGGTGGTGATGGGCGGGCGATAGGCGCGGGGGCGCCTCCGCCCGCATTGCACTCCACACCACCTCCGCCGGTCATTCCCAGCCCTCCCCCTGAACGGGGAGGACTTGAGGGGCCCGCCGCTTTAGGCGGGTTGTCGTCGGAGGAGGACTGGACGCTAAGGCTGCGCCGATCTCCCAGTCCTCTTCCACTCGGACGACGCGGGAATAACACTGGGTCGTTTTAGTGGGTATACCGGGTCAGCCCGGGGAGTCCCACATACCCCTCCCGTTCCCCCGACGGGAGGGTATGCGTAATGCATTTTTTCCCAGTTTAAAAAAAAAAAAAAAGGTTTTTTTTTTTTTTTTTTTTTTGGTATGGCAGGAGGGGAAATCCTCATGGACGCCCCAATCGCCTCACGAATGACACGGTTCGGGCAGTGCCGGACTCTTACCGGCTAAAACCACCTCCTGCCTTTCTTAATCAGTTCTCCGATATTACGGTCGGAGGCTTGTTTATCTAATTTTGTTTATTTTAGTATTTGTTTATTGTCTTTTACAAGATTGTGTGTGAGTTTGTGTCATACAACTTCATTTTCAGATTTCTTTGCCAGATGGGATTGCATTCTTGTGTTTTTTTTTTTTTTTTTTTTAGTTTTTTCCTGTCTAGTTTTTTGTATAACACGAGTATAATATATCTCAGTATATTTACTGTGTTATTTTCTTATCTAAGTTTTATTTCTATTTATAACTATCTTTATTATTTTTATGCAAAATTCCAAAAATTCGTTTCGCTTTTCTTCGTTAATCATGATTTTATTTATGTTTTGTCCTATTAATGCCATGTCTATTTTATTTTCCAGATCATATCTTGCGAGACCGAAAATGGGACACTCGGTTATGATGTGCAGGATCGTTTCCTCTACCGCTGGATCGCAAACACATTCCGGTGAGTCCTTTTTCTTAAAGCGGTTTAGGTAGTGGGAGAAGCCCCCATGCCCTGTAAAAAGCTGTGTGTGGAGAAAGGTGACCTCAATGGTCCTACTTAGTCTGTAGGCGTCAGCAGCTGAGGGGAAGAAGAGCTTAGTGACGCTGGCTTTGGTCTCACTTTTGTATCTACTTTCCCATTTATTCAATTCTGATTGTTCGCTTGATAAATGAGAGAGGACATTTGTCATAGTCTGGTCTTCTTTTGACTTTGAGAGCCGCTGTTTTTGCCAGTTCATCTGCCCTCTCATTCCCCCGGATTCCAACGTGGGCTTTAACCCAATAGAGGTGGATGCTTTTCCCTAGCCGCTTTAGCTCTTTAAGCTTTGATCTGACCTCTAGAGCAAGTGGATTGCAGCTGTCAACGTTCCTCAGTAGTTCTAGGGTGGACCTGGAGTCGCTGAAGATACTGAACTCAGCCTCGTGACTTTTGGCTATCAACTCCACTGCCTTGTGTACAGCGTACAGCTCCGCCTGAAAGACGGTACAGTACTCCTCGAGCCTAAACTTGTTGTTTTTAGTTTCGACTGACCCTTTCCACCAGGAAAGGGCAGCCCCAACTTTTCCCTGTATTTTGCTGCCATCAGTAAAGATTTGTACTGTACCCTCCCCCAAGCGCAGCTGCACCTCCGCTTCATTCTCCAAGCACTTGAAGACGAGATTCTCCTCATCAGCTGGGTGAGGCCTCGCCAGGAAGCTCGCTTTCTCCTCTACAGAACGGTCTCCGAGAATTGGTTGTGGCTTCCCTCTCTTCGCCTCGTAAAGGGATGCTACCTCCTTGACTCTCAGGTCAAGTGGTAGCAGTCCTGTCAGAATTAGAGCCGAATTCAGTGAGACCGTCCTGTATGATTTGCTGATTTTCTGGGCGAAGCCCCTTTGTACCGTATTGAGCTGATTTTGGATGTAAATCCTATCCGCAGCCCTAGCCCACACACAAGCTGCATACAGGATCACTGGCTCCACGACCGCAGTATATATAGTCCTCACCACTTCCGGATTCAATCCCCAGGTCACTTTCGCCGCGCTGGACAGTTGCCTGAAGATGTTAATGGCTTTTTTGCAGACGTTTGTGACGTGGCTCCGGAAGGTCATCTTCCGGTCGATCGTTATTCCTAACAGTTTGATCTCCTCAACCAGCGCAATGTCAACCCCGCCCATGTGCAGCCGTGGTGTGTCGTATTTGAGCTTTTTGGTCATCAGCATGGCATGGGTTTTATGTGCTGCAAACTTAAGCTTGTTGAGTACACCCCACCGCCGCACATGCGCCAGGCTGGCATTGGCCTCAGTCTCTAAGTCAAGATTCGTCTTTCCCGAGAAAATCAAGACCACGTCGTCTGCAAATGCCTGGCAGTATGTTTTCCTTTCGCCCAGTTCATTAAGCAGCGAGTCCAGGAGAAGATTCCAGAATGTGGGTCCCGAAATCGATCCCTGCACACACCCCTTAGTGGTCCTCCTTTCATACTCGGCCCCAGCATACCTCACCTTAACCTTTCTATTTTGTAGATAGTGTCCCACCAGTTTTCGCAGGTTAAGTGGACAGTGTTTTTCTGCCAGACGACTTTTTATTGCTGGCCACCACGCACTGTCAAATGCCCCCTCTATGTCTAGCGAGACAACTACCACTAGGTTTTTCTGGTTTAGCTTTAAGTCAATGTGTTGTACCATGTCGTACAGGGCGTCCTCAGTACTTCGCTGCGGCACAAAACCGTATTGCCTCGGGTTCATGTGGGGAAGCACATGAAATCTTATCCTCCGCACTAGCATTTTTTCTAAGGTTTTTCCCAGAATAGGAAGGAGTCCGATCGGTCGGTAAGATTTTGGATGGGTGTAGTTCTCCTTTCCTGGTTTTCGAAGTACAACGACCGCGGCTTCCTTCCACTTTCCCGGAAAACAAGACAGTTTGAGGCATTTGTTCATGATGGCCAAAAACAAGTTTTCGTGGTTGCTGATGATGACCTCGCAGATGTCAGCCGTGAGTCCGTCAGGGCCCGGCGCCTTCTTCGGGTTGAAACTTCTAGATGCATATCTGAGCTCGGAAAGAGTGAAGGGTGGATCCAATTGATCCTCTGGTGTTCCTTCCCCTGAACGTGTCGCTCTCTCTCTGATCTTGCGGTGTTCCGAGTTGTCATCTGTTTCATCATCGTCTGGGAAGAAGGTTTCCGCCAAGGCCCTGGCGGACCCATCCGGCCCCAAAGCCTCACCATCTTTGACTATTGGCAGATCTTCATGCCTCTTCCTTGTCTTTGCGATGACTCTGTATATGCCATCCCAAACACTCTCCCTGTCCTGTTTTCCGCAAAAGCTTTTCCAATTTTCGGTTTGTGCCTTGCTCACTCTTAACTCATATTCCTTTTTTGCTTGCAGATACTCCTTCACGACCCACTCACGACGGCGCGGGGCAGCGCAACGGATTCTGCGTTTCTTCGTGCACATGGATTTCTTCAGCTGGTCGAGTTCTTCGTTCCACCACGGTAAGTACGTTTTGTCTACTTTTTTAATTTTAGGTACTGTCTTTTCACAAGTTTCTGTAATATTTTTTGTTAATTTTTCTATGTATTTTTCGAAACTTTCTATATTATTTATGTTATCTACATGTGTTGTGTCAATTTTATTTTCTAGAAATGATTTTGCTAATTCTTCCCTAAAAGTTTCCCAGTTTGCCTTTTTAGTGTTGTATATCCTAGTAGTACTGTACCTAATCTTGTTCCCTATTCCTTTTTTCGTCTTAAGTTTTAGCATTATTGCATTGTGGTCCGAGCTCGTCAATTCTGTGTCCACCTTCCATTCTTCCACGTGCCGGAGCATGTCGTCTGAGCAAGCCGTGACGTCCACAGAGCTCTTATATCGCTTTCCTCCACGAATGGTATCGAACGTTGGGATGCTACCGCAGTTGAGCACGTGGAGGTTCAGTTCATTCAGGGTACCAGATAGAATTTTTCCCCTTTCGTCCTCTCTTTCGCTTCCCCACCACGTGCTCCACGCGTTCATATCCCCTCCAATCAGCAATTTCGCACCGTCAGATTTTATAACTATATCCCTCAGCCGGTCGAGGTACGGTTCAATATCGAGATAGTCCTCGAAATAGACGGACGCTACCACGGTGGTGGTGTCCTCCACTGTAATTTTAGCAACCACAATGTTTTCGGTTGTCAGTGTCGGACACGCCACTGCGTCCACTCCACTGTCGAAAATGACTATCGCGGCCTTGATTACTTTGTCTGCCGTTTTCGTTCCCTGGATGACTCTTGTTCCGGGGAAGGTCTTCATTTCCCCTTTAGCCCCGATATAGGGTTCTTGTACAAGAGCGTACTTTATTTTTCTGCGCCCGGCTTCGAGTATGAACTCTTCAGTTGCGAGTTTTTTCTTTTGGAGGTTCGCCTGCACTACACAATACCTTATACTACTGTTTTTATCTTCTGCCCCCGACACAACCTTAGCAGTACGCTATTGCCAGTCTAGCCAACGCATCCCACTTTTTGCGTGTAGGGCACTCATTGTCAAAGGCATTGTGCGCTGCATCCTTCTTGGTATGGATGCAATTTCTACATTTTGGTTCTTCATTGAGGGTGAAACCAGGGCACTCCGCTCTGGTATGCGGATCCCCACAGTGGCTGCAGAGGACTGCTGGCTCTTTGCAGTACTTCCTACTGTGTCCGTAGCCCAGGCACTTTGTGCATTGAACCAGCGGACTTTGGTCCTTTACAACCACTCTCTGTAGGTCAACATGGATTCGGCCCGCCGAGGTCAGCCGCCGCCAAATCACTGGTGTGACACGCAACACCACGTGACTCGTCAGCGGATTCCTCGCTTTTCGCCTATATGTGACCCTGATGTCACCCTCGCTGATTTCGGCTCCCTCCAGGAGGTGTCCGTTCTGGGATCCGATTGCCGTCACTAAGTCGTCGTCAGTTACGTAGTTCATTACATCCCTGACGACCACAAGCGGGTTCTTATTTATGGCCTCCTCGACTTTCAGGTCCCCCCTGGAGTTCTTGAGCTTTGCCGAAAGCTTTCCCAAGTCTTCCTTCTCAGAACAACTAATCACCACCGACTGATTTTTTGCTCTACGCAGATGGTCGATTCGTATTCCAGAGCACTTGGCGTCAACCGCCGTTCGAATCTTCTCGACTACAGTGTCTGAAGTGTCGCCCTCGTGTGATGACGACACTATAATTGAGTGCAGATTTTTCCTAGCCGATGGTTGCGGTGGTGTAGCTGCGACTTGTGCATAAGTTCCAAGGCTTCCCATACGGGCTTCTACTTTCTCAGCCTGTGTCTTTAGATCTTTGATTTCCACCATCTGCGCGTCAATTTTATCTATTAACTCGACTTTTGTTTTTTCGATTCTAGCAGGTAGCTCTTCTTTTTCGGTCTTTTTCAGAATTTCTTTGATTTCCAGAACTTCATTTAGTATTCTAATATTTCTATCATCAGTTTCTGCGACCTGCTTGTTTCCTCTGTCTTCGTCGTTTTTAACTTCTGTCGGCTCCGATTTATCTGTTCTCTTTACGATCTCATAGAGCGATTTTAGACAGTCTATTACCGTCTGCTTTATAGTAGTTTTAATATTCCCCGATAGATCTAACTGTGCTCTCGCTTTCAGCATCAGGGCACGCGCCTCAGCAACCGGTGCAGAGAGTTTAGGCTTTTGTGATAAAGGGGATTTTATTTTAGCCTCTATGTCGCTCACACTCTTCCGCACTTGCGTGGCGCTAGAGGGACCCGCCCTCGTCCCTTTCTCCGCCGTTGGCGATGCGTCGGACTTTGGTGGCGTGCGCATCATTGTCACTATAAGAGTTCTGTCAAATCTGGTTTAGTCCCTTAAGGTTTACTTGTTTTGTACTGAACTTTTTGGTTTTCTACAATTTAACCGCAAGTTCGTAAGTAGTAAACTTTATCCCTGTATAGGGGGGATAAGTAAATATGAGTATTACCTCTAAAGTAAAGGCCAAATGTTTTGGCCAAGTCAGTAATAAAAGATAACAGTAACTAAAATTAATATATTGTCAATTTGGTTAGAATACCTGAAGAACAGCTTTATTTCAGCCTCCCGCACTCTTAATGTAACCAAGTACCACAACAGGGCTAAAAAGTTATAAATGGTATTTTGTCAATGTTGGTCGGGTCACCTATACACTATACAAATTCACTATCGGGAGGGTGGGCAATTTTTAGCAGTTCTATGCAAGCCAGCCGCACGTTTGAGGTGTCGGTAGACGCGTCTCGGCGCGGGCGAGCTAGCTAGACCGTTTTCAGAATTTTGAAAAGAGCAAAAATGTGCACGGTGGTCAAAAAACCACTTTTTTCAGGAAAAAATCGAGTTTTCAGCGACCGCTCGGATTTTCAGTTCGCGCAAAGCGCCCGAAAACCGAGGTTAGACGGGTGGAAACTCGATTCCGCAAATAGAACAGAAATTACTTAAGGGGTATACTAGATAAAGGTTGGTAAGTATTAAAATTTTCACAAAAATTGCCTAAGTACTAGGACTGAAAATTAATTTCAGGGTAGGTCAATAAAAATTAGTCAAAACGTTAAGGGAGACCTATCCGACAACGTAACAGCTGAAAACTGTGTCAAAATATCTATCCTAGTTATAAAGATATTGCAATTTTTGTCTGAACGGGGCTTCCTTAGGTGGATTTTGGTGAAATGCTAAAAAGGAATGTTTTAAATTTTTCGCGGTTCTATGCGAGCCAGCCGCACGTTTGAGGTGTCGGGAGACGCGTCTCGGCGCGGGCGAGCTAGCTAGACCGTTTTCAGAATTTTGAAAAGAGCAAAAATGTGCACGGTGGTCAAAAAACCACTTTTTTCAGGAAAAAATCGAGTTTTCAGCGACCGCTCGGATTTTCAGTTCGCGCAAAGCGCCCGAAAACCGAGGTTAGACGGGTGGAAACTCGATTCCGCAAATAGAACAGAAATTACTTAAGGGGTTTACTTGATAAAGGTTGGTAAGTATTAAAATTTTCACAAAAATTGCCTAAGTACTAGGACTGAAAATTAATTTCAGGGTAGGTCAATAAAAATTAGTCAAAACGTTAAGGGAGACCTATCCGACAACGTAACAGCTGAAAACTGTGTCAAAATATCTATCCTAGTTATAAAGATATTGCGGGTTAGGTTAGGTTAGGTTAGGTTAGGTTAGGTTAGGTTAGGTTAGGTTAGGTTAGGTTAGGTTAGGTTAGGTTAGGTTAGGTTAGGTTAGGTTAGGTTAGGTTAGGTTAGGTTAGGTTAGGTTAGGTTAGGTTAGGTTAGGTTAGGTTAGGTTAGGTTAGGTTAGGTTAGGTTAGGTTAGGTTAGGTTAGGTTAGGTTAGGTTAGGTTAGGTTAGGTTAGGTTAGGTTAGGTTAGGTTAGGTTAGGTTAGGTTAGGTTAGGTTAGGTTAGGTTAGGTTAGGTTAGGTTAGGTTAGGTTAGGTTAGGTTAGGTTAGGTTAGGTTAGGTTAGGTTAGGTTAGGTTAGGTTAGGTTAGGTTAGGTTAGGTTAGGTTAGGTTAGGTTAGGTTAGGTTAGGTTAGGTTAGGTTAGGTTAGGTTAGGTTAGGTTAGGTTAGGTTAGGTTAGGTTAGGTTAGGTTAGGTTAGGTTAGGTTAGGTTAGGTTAGGTTAGGTTAGGTTAGGTTAGGTTAGGTTAGGTTAGGTTAGGTTAGGTTAGGTTAGGTTAGGTTAGGTTAGGTTAGGTTAGGTTAGGTTAGGTTAGGTTAGGTTAGGTTAGGTTAGGTTAGGTTAGGTTAGGTTAGGTTAGGTTAGGTTAGGTTAGGTTAGGTTAGGTTAGGTTAGGTTAGGTTAGGTTAGGTTAGGTTAGGTTAGGTTAGGTTAGGTTAGGTTAGGTTAGGTTAGGTTAGGTTAGGTTAGGTTAGGTTAGGTTAGGTTAGGTTAGGTTAGGTTAGGTTAGGTTAGGTTAGGTTAGGTTAGGTTAGGTTAGGTTAGGTTAGGTTAGGTTAGGTTAGGTTAGGTTAGGTTAGGTTAGGTTAGGTTAGGTTAGGTTAGGTTAGGTTAGGTTAGGTTAGGTTAGGTTAGGTTAGGTTAGGTTAGGTTAGGTTAGGTTAGGTTAGGTTAGGTTAGGTTAGGTTAGGTTAGGTTAGGTTAGGTTAGGTTAGGTTAGGTTAGGTTAGGTTAGGTTAGGTTAGGTTAGGTTAGGTTAGGTTAGGTTAGGTTAGGTTAGGTTAGGTTAGGTTAGGTTAGGTTAGGTTAGGTTAGGTTAGGTTAGGTTAGGTTAGGTTAGGTTAGGTTAGGTTAGGTTAGGTTAGGTTAGGTTAGGTTAGGTTAGGTTAGGTTAGGTTAGGTTAGGTTAGGTTAGGTTAGGTTAGGTTAGGTTAGGTTAGGTTAGGTTAGGTTAGGTTAGGTTAGGTTAGGTTAGGTTAGGTTAGGTTAGGTTAGGTTAGGTTAGGTTAGGTTAGGTTAGGTTAGGTTAGGTTAGGTTAGGTTAGGTTAGGTTAGGTTAGGTTAGGTTAGGTTAGGTTAGGTTAGGTTAGGTTAGGTTAGGTTAGGTTAGGTTAGGTTAGGTTAGGTTAGGTTAGGTTAGGTTAGGTTAGGTTAGGTTAGGTTAGGTTAGGTTAGGTTAGGTTAGGTTAGGTTAGGTTAGGTTAGGTTAGGTTAGGTTAGGTTAGGTTAGGTTAGGTTAGGTTAGGTTAGGTTAGGTTAGGTTAGGTTAGGTTAGGTTAGGTTAGGTTAGGTTAGGTTAGGTTAGGTTAGGTTAGGTTAGGTTAGGTTAGGTTAGGTTAGGTTAGGTTAGGTTAGGTTAGGTTAGGTTAGGTTAGGTTAGGTTAGGTTAGGTTAGGTTAGGTTAGGTTAGGTTAGGTTAGGTTAGGTTAGGTTAGGTTAGGTTAGGTTAGGTTAGGTTAGGTTAGGTTAGGTTAGGTTAGGTTAGGTTAGGTTAGGTTAGGTTAGGTTAGGTTAGGTTAGGTTAGGTTAGGTTAGGTTAGGTTAGGTTAGGTTAGGTTAGGTTAGGTTAGGTTAGGTTAGGTTAGGTTAGGTTAGGTTAGGTTAGGTTAGGTTAGGTTAGGTTAGGTTAGGTTAGGTTAGGTTAGGTTAGGTTAGGTTAGGTTAGGTTAGGTTAGGTTAGGTTAGGTTAGGTTAGGTTAGGTTAGGTTAGGTTAGGTTAGGTTAGGTTAGGTTAGGTTAGGTTAGGTTAGGTTAGGTTAGGTTAGGTTAGGTTAGGTTAGGTTAGGTTAGGTTAGGTTAGGTTAGGTTAGGTTAGGTTAGGTTAGGTTAGGTTAGGTTAGGTTAGGTTAGGTTAGGTTAGGTTAGGTTAGGTTAGGTTAGGTTAGGTTAGGTTAGGTTAGGTTAGGTTAGGTTAGGTTAGGTTAGGTTAGGTTAGGTTAGGTTAGGTTAGGTTAGGTTAGGTTAGGTTAGGTTAGGTTAGGTTAGGTTAGGTTAGGTTAGGTTAGGTTAGGTTAGGTTAGGTTAGGTTAGGTTAGGTTAGGTTAGGTTAGGTTAGGTTAGGTTAGGTTAGGTTAGGTTAGGTTAGGTTAGGTTAGGTTAGGTTAGGTTAGGTTAGGTTAGGTTAGGTTAGGTTAGGTTAGGTTAGGTTAGGTTAGGTTAGGTTAGGTTAGGTTAGGTTAGGTTAGGTTAGGTTAGGTTAGGTTAGGTTAGGTTAGGTTAGGTTAGGTTAGGTTAGGTTAGGTTAGGTTAGGTTAGGTTAGGTTAGGTTAGGTTAGGTTAGGTTAGGTTAGGTTAGGTTAGGTTAGGTTAGGTTAGGTTAGGTTAGGTTAGGTTAGGTTAGGTTAGGTTAGGTTAGGTTAGGTTAGGTTAGGTTAGGTTAGGTTAGGTTAGGTTAGGTTAGGTTAGGTTAGGTTAGGTTAGGTTAGGTTAGGTTAGGTTAGGTTAGGTTAGGTTAGGTTAGGTTAGGTTAGGTTAGGTTAGGTTAGGTTAGGTTAGGTTAGGTTAGGTTAGGTTAGGTTAGGTTAGGTTAGGTTAGGTTAGGTTAGGTTAGGTTAGGTTAGGTTAGGTTAGGTTAGGTTAGGTTAGGTTAGGTTAGGTTAGGTTAGGTTAGGTTAGGTTAGGTTAGGTTAGGTTAGGTTAGGTTAGGTTAGGTTAGGTTAGGTTAGGTTAGGTTAGGTTAGGTTAGGTTAGGTTAGGTTAGGTTAGGTTAGGTTAGGTTAGGTTAGGTTAGGTTAGGTTAGGTTAGGTTAGGTTAGGTTAGGTTAGGTTAGGTTAGGTTAGGTTAGGTTAGGTTAGGTTAGGTTAGGTTAGGTTAGGTTAGGTTAGGTTAGGTTAGGTTAGGTTAGGTTAGGTTAGGTTAGGTTAGGTTAGGTTAGGTTAGGTTAGGTTAGGTTAGGTTAGGTTAGGTTAGGTTAGGTTAGGTTAGGTTAGGTTAGGTTAGGTTAGGTTAGGTTAGGTTAGGTTAGGTTAGGTTAGGTTAGGTTAGGTTAGGTTAGGTTAGGTTAGGTTAGGTTAGGTTAGGTTAGGTTAGGTTAGGTTAGGTTAGGTTAGGTTAGGTTAGGTTAGGTTAGGTTAGGTTAGGTTAGGTTAGGTTAGGTTAGGTTAGGTTAGGTTAGGTTAGGTTAGGTTAGGTTAGGTTAGGTTAGGTTAGGTTAGGTTAGGTTAGGTTAGGTTAGGTTAGGTTAGGTTAGGTTAGGTTAGGTTAGGTTAGGTTAGGTTAGGTTAGGTTAGGTTAGGTTAGGTTAGGTTAGGTTAGGTTAGGTTAGGTTAGGTTAGGTTAGGTTAGGTTAGGTTAGGTTAGGTTAGGTTAGGTTAGGTTAGGTTAGGTTAGGTTAGGTTAGGTTAGGTTAGGTTAGGTTAGGTTAGGTTAGGTTAGGTTAGGTTAGGTTAGGTTAGGTTAGGTTAGGTTAGGTTAGGTTAGGTTAGGTTAGGTTAGGTTAGGTTAGGTTAGGTTAGGTTAGGTTAGGTTAGGTTAGGTTAGGTTAGGTTAGGTTAGGTTAGGTTAGGTTAGGTTAGGTTAGGTTAGGTTAGGTTAGGTTAGGTTAGGTTAGGTTAGGTTAGGTTAGGTTAGGTTAGGTTAGGTTAGGTTAGGTTAGGTTAGGTTAGGTTAGGTTAGGTTAGGTTAGGTTAGGTTAGGTTAGGTTAGGTTAGGTTAGGTTAGGTTAGGTTAGGTTAGGTTAGGTTAGGTTAGGTTAGGTTAGGTTAGGTTAGGTTAGGTTAGGTTAGGTTAGGTTAGGTTAGGTTAGGTTAGGTTAGGTTAGGTTAGGTTAGGTTAGGTTAGGTTAGGTTAGGTTAGGTTAGGTTAGGTTAGGTTAGGTTAGGTTAGGTTAGGTTAGGTTAGGTTAGGTTAGGTTAGGTTAGGTTAGGTTAGGTTAGGTTAGGTTAGGTTAGGTTAGGTTAGGTTAGGTTAGGTTAGGTTAGGTTAGGTTAGGTTAGGTTAGGTTAGGTTAGGTTAGGTTAGGTTAGGTTAGGTTAGGTTAGGTTAGGTTAGGTTAGGTTAGGTTAGGTTAGGTTAGGTTAGGTTAGGTTAGGTTAGGTTAGGTTAGGTTAGGTTAGGTTAGGTTAGGTTAGGTTAGGTTAGGTTAGGTTAGGTTAGGTTAGGTTAGGTTAGGTTAGGTTAGGTTAGGTTAGGTTAGGTTAGGTTAGGTTAGGTTAGGTTAGGTTAGGTTAGGTTAGGTTAGGTTAGGTTAGGTTAGGTTAGGTTAGGTTAGGTTAGGTTAGGTTAGGTTAGGTTAGGTTAGGTTAGGTTAGGTTAGGTTAGGTTAGGTTAGGTTAGGTTAGGTTAGGTTAGGTTAGGTTAGGTTAGGTTAGGTTAGGTTAGGTTAGGTTAGGTTAGGTTAGGTTAGGTTAGGTTAGGTTAGGTTAGGTTAGGTTAGGTTAGGTTAGGTTAGGTTAGGTTAGGTTAGGTTAGGTTAGGTTAGGTTAGGTTAGGTTAGGTTAGGTTAGGTTAGGTTAGGTTAGGTTAGGTTAGGTTAGGTTAGGTTAGGTTAGGTTAGGTTAGGTTAGGTTAGGTTAGGTTAGGTTAGGTTAGGTTAGGTTAGGTTAGGTTAGGTTAGGTTAGGTTAGGTTAGGTTAGGTTAGGTTAGGTTAGGTTAGGTTAGGTTAGGTTAGGTTAGGTTAGGTTAGGTTAGGTTAGGTTAGGTTAGGTTAGGTTAGGTTAGGTTAGGTTAGGTTAGGTTAGGTTAGGTTAGGTTAGGTTAGGTTAGGTTAGGTTAGGTTAGGTTAGGTTAGGTTAGGTTAGGTTAGGTTAGGTTAGGTTAGGTTAGGTTAGGTTAGGTTAGGTTAGGTTAGGTTAGGTTAGGTTAGGTTAGGTTAGGTTAGGTTAGGTTAGGTTAGGTTAGGTTAGGTTAGGTTAGGTTAGGTTAGGTTAGGTTAGGTTAGGTTAGGTTAGGTTAGGTTAGGTTAGGTTAGGTTAGGTTAGGTTAGGTTAGGTTAGGTTAGGTTAGGTTAGGTTAGGTTAGGTTAGGTTAGGTTAGGTTAGGTTAGGTTAGGTTAGGTTAGGTTAGGTTAGGTTAGGTTAGGTTAGGTTAGGTTAGGTTAGGTTAGGTTAGGTTAGGTTAGGTTAGGTTAGGTTAGGTTAGGTTAGGTTAGGTTAGGTTAGGTTAGGTTAGGTTAGGTTAGGTTAGGTTAGGTTAGGTTAGGTTAGGTTAGGTTAGGTTAGGTTAGGTTAGGTTAGGTTAGGTTAGGTTAGGTTAGGTTAGGTTAGGTTAGGTTAGGTTAGGTTAGGTTAGGTTAGGTTAGGTTAGGTTAGGTTAGGTTAGGTTAGGTTAGGTTAGGTTAGGTTAGGTTAGGTTAGGTTAGGTTAGGTTAGGTTAGGTTAGGTTAGGTTAGGTTAGGTTAGGTTAGGTTAGGTTAGGTTAGGTTAGGTTAGGTTAGGTTAGGTTAGGTTAGGTTAGGTTAGGTTAGGTTAGGTTAGGTTAGGTTAGGTTAGGTTAGGTTAGGTTAGGTTAGGTTAGGTTAGGTTAGGTTAGGTTAGGTTAGGTTAGGTTAGGTTAGGTTAGGTTAGGTTAGGTTAGGTTAGGTTAGGTTAGGTTAGGTTAGGTTAGGTTAGGTTAGGTTAGGTTAGGTTAGGTTAGGTTAGGTTAGGTTAGGTTAGGTTAGGTTAGGTTAGGTTAGGTTAGGTTAGGTTAGGTTAGGTTAGGTTAGGTTAGGTTAGGTTAGGTTAGGTTAGGTTAGGTTAGGTTAGGTTAGGTTAGGTTAGGTTAGGTTAGGTTAGGTTAGGTTAGGTTAGGTTAGGTTAGGTTAGGTTAGGTTAGGTTAGGTTAGGTTAGGTTAGGTTAGGTTAGGTTAGGTTAGGTTAGGTTAGGTTAGGTTAGGTTAGGTTAGGTTAGGTTAGGTTAGGTTAGGTTAGGTTAGGTTAGGTTAGGTTAGGTTAGGTTAGGTTAGGTTAGGTTAGGTTAGGTTAGGTTAGGTTAGGTTAGGTTAGGTTAGGTTAGGTTAGGTTAGGTTAGGTTAGGTTAGGTTAGGTTAGGTTAGGTTAGGTTAGGTTAGGTTAGGTTAGGTTAGGTTAGGTTAGGTTAGGTTAGGTTAGGTTAGGTTAGGTTAGGTTAGGTTAGGTTAGGTTAGGTTAGGTTAGGTTAGGTTAGGTTAGGTTAGGTTAGGTTAGGTTAGGTTAGGTTAGGTTAGGTTAGGTTAGGTTAGGTTAGGTTAGGTTAGGTTAGGTTAGGTTAGGTTAGGTTAGGTTAGGTTAGGTTAGGTTAGGTTAGGTTAGGTTAGGTTAGGTTAGGTTAGGTTAGGTTAGGTTAGGTTAGGTTAGGTTAGGTTAGGTTAGGTTAGGTTAGGTTAGGTTAGGTTAGGTTAGGTTAGGTTAGGTTAGGTTAGGTTAGGTTAGGTTAGGTTAGGTTAGGTTAGGTTAGGTTAGGTTAGGTTAGGTTAGGTTAGGTTAGGTTAGGTTAGGTTAGGTTAGGTTAGGTTAGGTTAGGTTAGGTTAGGTTAGGTTAGGTTAGGTTAGGTTAGGTTAGGTTAGGTTAGGTTAGGTTAGGTTAGGTTAGGTTAGGTTAGGTTAGGTTAGGTTAGGTTAGGTTAGGTTAGGTTAGGTTAGGTTTTTTTTTTTTTTTTTTTTTTTTTTGTTAGGGTAGGAGGGGAAATCCTCATGGACGCCCCAACCGCCTCACGATATGAGACGGTTGGGGCAGTGCCGGACTCTTACCGGCTAAAACCACCTCCTGCCACGCTTTTTGTCCCCTGACTTCGTCAGAGACAGTGTCTGCGATTTTAGACTTTAGTCGTCAAACTGGTTATATTATAAACTATGACTAAGCCATCTATGGCGGTATACATGGGTTACATGAATGCTTCTATTTATATCTGGGACGTATGCCTTTTTTTTTTTTTCTTCTTTTTTTCTTCTTTTTTTTTCTTTTTTTTTTTTTTTTTTTTTTTTTTTTTTTTTTTTTTTTTTCTTTTTCTTCATTTTTTCTGCCTTTTATTATTTTTCTCCTTTTTTTTTTTTTTTTTTTTTTTTTTTTTTCTGTTTTATTTAGGTACTTATGCTATATACTTACTATATATCTAAGTATCCTAATTAAATATTCTTATTCCTATTTATTACTAAGTTCCCTATTTCTAAACAATATTCTAGAAAGATTTCTCTTTTTCGGCCAATCATTAAACTTGGTAGGTTCCCAAGCACAAGTTTCTCGTCCAGCTGGTGTTCTGCTTTGTACCGCGCCTTCGCGGTTATGGGACAGTCCAGTAGAAGATGTGCAACCGTTTCCTCTACACCTGGTTCACAGGCGCACGATGCATTCTCTTTACACTTGAAACGTTTCAGGTATGCAGAGAATCCACCGTGCCCCGTGAGGATTTGGGTGATCACGCTTGTGAGCTCAAGTTTTCGAACCACTCTGTATGCCGCAACCGCATCAGGGAAGAAAAGTTTTGTTCCAGAGGCTGTTGCCCCTGACTTATATCTTTCGTTCCACTCGTCAAGCGAACCCATACGGATCTGCCGTTTGACGAATGAAACGGGGCACAGATCGTAATCCGGCCTCTTCTTCGACCCCAGGGCGGCCTCCTTCGCGAGTTGGTCGGCTCGCTCGTTGCCCTCCAATCCTGCGTGGGCTTTTATCCAAAACAAGGAGACACTCTTGTTCTGGAGCTTACAGCGTCGGATGGTGTCCCTTATATCCACCGCTAAGGGATGGGGAGCACTGATGTTTGTGACCGTCTGGAGAGCCGCCATGGAGTCGCTGAAGATGCCGAACGTGCCTTCCCTGTGTTTAAGGGCTTCCCTAGCCGCCCTTTGCAGGGCCAAGAGCTCAGCCTGATAGACGGTACAGTACGACGGCAAAGTAAGTTTGAGGGCCCGTGTTTCGATGGCGCCATTCCACAAGGATAGCGCCGCTCCAACCTTGCCCTCAATCTTACTGCCGTCCGTAAATATGCGCACAGCGAAGTTACTGTGGTTGTTATATTGTTCCTCGTCCATCAGGCTGCCGAACTGCAGAGGGGTCTGTTCCGCGGGGTGCGGGGCCTCCAGAGCTGGAGCCATCCGTTCGACCTCCCTGTCTCCTAGTGCGGGCTGGGGCACGCCCCTCCTGGCCTCGTAAAGTGAAGCAACTTCCCTTATCCGGAGGTCAAGAGGAAGCATCCCAGCCAGCACCAGTGCCGAGTTGAGGGAGACCGTGCGGTAGGCTCTGCATAGTTTCTGCGCGAACCCTCTTTGGACCACGTTCAGCTGCTTCATGATCCCTAATTTGTAGACGGCTGGTGCCCATGCGCTTGCGGCATACAGCAGCGTTGGCTCGACTGCTGCGGTGTAAATGGTGCGGATCACTTCCGGGTGCAGACCCCAGCTAACCCGGGCCGCTCTGGCCAGCTGCTTGTACATAGCTATCGCCTTCTTACAGACGATAGCTACGTGTTTGTTAAAGGTTAGTTTGGCGTCAATGGTGAGGCCCAATATCTTTACATCTTGGGACATTCCAATGTCGATCCCGCCCATGCTCAAGCGTGGGGTATCGTATTTGAGCTTCCGCGTTAGCACCATCGCACAGGTTTTGTGCGGAGCGAAATTCAGCTTATTTCTGACACCCCACGCTCGAACATGTTCGAGAGCGGCATTGGCACGTCCCTCGATTTCCACTGCCGTTTCTCCTTCGAAGAGCATCACGACGTCGTCGGCAAAGGCCTGGCAGTAGAAACCTCTTCCCTCCAGCTGCTTCAGGAGCGGGTCCAGCAGCAAATTCCAAAACATTGGACCTCCAATTGACCCCTGGACGCATCCTTTGCTGGTCGACCTCCTGCTCTCCTCTCCAGCGTATCTCACGACCACCTCCCTGCCACTGAGATAGCTGCTGACGACTCGTCTCAAATTCACCGGACACTGTTCCTCAGCCAAACGTAGCTTTATCGCAGGCCACCAAGCGTTGTCGAAGGCTCCCTCTATATCCAGCGACACGAGCGTGACGATCTTTTTGCGTGCCAAGCTAGATCGAATGTGCTGCACTAGTGTATAGAGGGAGTCCTCCGTGCTCTTTTGGGGCATAAACCCGTATTGGCGAGTACTAATCCTTGGAAGGAGGTAAAATTTGAGACGAGCAACCAGCATTTTCTCGTACACTTTCCCTAAGACAGGCAAGAGCCCAATCGGCCTGTACGATTTCGGTACAGTGTACGAGTCTTTGCCCGGCTTCCTTAACACGACCACCGTCGCTTCCTTCCAGGTCTTCGGGAAGTGGTGGTACGCCAGGCATTTGTTCAACAGTGACAGGAAGTACTCGGGATCACACCTTATAGCCTGGGAGCAGATGTCGGCCGTGAGGCCGTCGGCTCCCGGTGCCTTTTTTGGGTTGAACGACATCACAGACCTATCAAGCTCGCTTAGGGTAAACGGTGGGTCATGCCGTTCATCATGACTCCACTCGTTTACCATCATTGCCCGTTCTCTGATTTGGCGATGGTCTATGTTGTCGTCCTCCTCACGGTCCTCGGGGTAAAATGTCTCAGCCAATAGCCTCACCGAACCCTTCGCATCCAGGGTCTCCCCTCTCGTTTGCAGCGGCAGATCTTCCTCTCTCTTAGCCACTCTGCCCATCACTCTGTAAACTCCCTCCCAGACCCCTTCTCTGGTCTGCTTACTGCAGAACCCCTTCCAGCTTTCCTCTTGGGCTTTCTTTACAGCTGCTTCATACTTGTTCTTTTCTTCCAGGTACAGGCTGACGACCATCGCTCTCCGCACCGGCGCTGCGACCCTGATTCGGCGTCTCTTGGTGGCGACCAGCCTCTTCATCTCGGCGAGTTCCTTAGACCACCATGGCATGGTAAGTACTTCTTTGGACTTCTTGAGTGGTATTGTCTGTGTGCATGCGTCTGTAATGGCTTGTGTGTATGTGTCTATTGTCTGGTCTATTTTAATTGTGTTGTCTATGTGAGCAAGTTCATTTTGTGTTAATTTGTATTCCAGCATAATTTGAGACAGTTTCGCATGAAACTGCCTCCAATTAGCCTTCTTGGTGTTGTATTTTCTTGTTGTGCGTTCAATTCGGATGCCTTTTGATTTTTCTAGACTAATGCCAAAGGTTATGCCATTATGGTCGGAACTCGTCAGACCCTCCTCAATTCGCCAGCCATCCACCAAGGTCAGCATGTCTTCAGAACACGCCGTCACGTCCACGTGGCTGCTGTACCTGGTACCGCCTCTCACCGTGTCGAAGGTCGGGGTGTCTCCGATGTTGAGGACGTGCAATCCCCATTCCCCCAAAGCCCTGCACATCAGTTCCCCTCTCGCGTCTTCGCTGCTGCTACCCCACCAAGTGCTTTTCGCGTTAGCGTCACCTCCAATAACCAACCTGCATGAGCCAATCTCTCGAATTATACGCTGCATATGCTCCAGGTATGGCTCCACGGGTTTGTCGGGTTCAAAGTAATAGGACACCAGTGTGATCGTCCAGGCCCTGGTTCGTACTCCCACCACAACGATGTTGTCTGTGGTGAGTTGCGGGTACTGTATTATGTCCAAAGTCTGGTCTAGGACAGCGATTGCCGCCTTTACAGTCCCTTCTCCTCCCTCAGAGCTCTGGAAGACCCTGACGCCCTGGTAGCCCTTCATCCTTCTCACCCGACCCACGTAGGGCTCCTGGAGCAATGCTATGGCCACTCTGCGGGTGTTGGCTTCCAAGAGAAGCTCGTTTGTGGCGAGTTGGCTACGTTGCAGGTTGGCCTGGAACACTCGGTACTCGGGAGTAGCTGCGGGGACCACCTTAGCAGTACGCTATGGACGCTCGCGCCAGTGAGTCCCACTTACGGCGCACGGGGCACTCAGTGCTGAAGGCACTGTGCTCAGTGTCACCGATTTTGGCTCTGGTGCAGTTTATGCACTTTGCTGCTTCGCCAAGCTGTCTATCGGGGCAGTCCGCCCTGAGATGCGGACCGCCACAGTGGCTGCACAAGTCGGCAGGATCCTTGCAGAACCGTTTGCTGTGGCCGTATGCTAAGCAGCGCGTGCACTGCACCAGAGGCGTCTGGTCTTCGACGCGCACAATCTGGAGGTCTATCCGGAGCTTACCTCCTTCTATGGCCCTTCTCCAGATTGTGGGGGAGACACTGAGCACAATGTGGTTGAGATGGGGGTTGCGTGCCCTCCTACGGAACTTTATGCAGATTCTGAGATCCTCGCCCTCGAGGCCGTGAAGGAGCTCCCGATTCTGATTTCTGAGGGCTTTCAGGATGTCCTCATCGCTTTGTACAAGTAGTACGTCCCTCAGAATCAGAAGCGGGTCCCTATTCGTCACCTCCTCGACGACGAGGTTCTCTCCGACCGCCTCAATCCTCTCCTTTATCTTCTTTCTTTCCTCCTTCGTCCGACATCCCATTATAACTTTCCTGTCCCTTGCCTTCCTCACTTTTTCCACTGTGACCCAGCCCTCCTTGGCATCAACCGCCTTCCTCACTCTCTCCAGGATCTCGTCTCCTGTTACCTCATCCTGTGTTGAGGAGACCACAACGGAGTGCAGCGTTGCTCGCCCCGGTGCCGGAACCCCGGTTTGGCTTTTGTGCGCAGCCGCCACAAACGCGTATGTTTTCTCCTCAACACAGGCTGTGTTTGAAACCAAGGCATCTTTTAAGAGCTCCATCCTAGCCAGGTTTTCTTTTAGTAGGGCACTATTTTCGTCAAGCCGAAGCTGTAGTTCCTTGTGGCTATCAGAAGGCTCGCTTAGGGTGGGTAAGGGAGCGGGATCAGGAATGGGAGTGATCGCAGGTTCCACTGTGCTTTTCTTTCTCTCTGACTCCTTCACTATTTCGTACAATCGGTTTATTGCGCCGAGCACCTCCGTCTTAATCTCTGTCTTGAGGTTGCGAGAGTTGCCCAAATGAAGCTTGGCTTTATTTAGGCAAGCTCTCGCTTCCGCAGTGAGGTTGGGGTACTTTTGCTCGGGCTTTTTTGTTACTCCAGGAGCATCCGCAGAGGCCCGCCGCGTCTCCAGAGAGCTGGGCAACTTTTTTGTGTTTGCAGTTGGCTGTGGTGGAGTAGCGTCTGGCTTTGGGTTGGCAGGAGACTTTGTCTGAGGCTCTACCCTTCCAGCCTCCCATTCTCCAATACTGCGCCTAACACTTTGAAGTGAGGACCCAGCCCGCTCTGCAGATCGCGGCAATCCTGAGGAGCCCTGCGAGCTCGCGTCTTTCTTAGCCGGTGTGCGAAACATGTTGAAGTCAGAGGACAACAAGCTATGAAATAAATCAAACTGAATCCCTGTAAAGGGGGGATCAGCAACAAATAATTGAAATGATATAAAAGACCAAAAGAAGTTGAAAAACTACACGTTATAGTTACGTCACTTATGTCTAAAATATAAAATTTAAGATTTAAAATCTTTGTCAAAAAAAAAGACAAAACGTAAGAATTAAAAATAGAAAAAGTGTATAAATATATTAAAAAGATGTAAAGAAGAGAAATAGCGGAAATGGTGAATAGTGAGTAGGTGTTCTACTATACTCGTCTAAAATTTACAATCCCAAAAGGGTTCGGTTCGTAAAAGTCGGAAACTCAAAAACAGACCCCAGGTAGAGCCCCGGAGAGATATAAATAGTTGAGGCAAATCAAGCCCTACCCAGTACCGAAAACCCCGTTCGAATCGGTCAGTAAACAATTGAGAAAAAATAAAAATAATTATAGACTCTATGTAGAGTCAAACTCTATACGTAGAGACACAGATCTCCCCGAGCCCGTTCCAAAGAACCCAAACACGGCCACTCCAACACTTAAGGTCTCCGAGATACAGCCGACCGAAATTCAGGTTGCCTATCCAAGATGGCGCCCGGAGTATGGTCAAATGCAGTTATCTCCGAGACCGTCAGCCCAAATACCACCGTGCTTGGGCTCCCCTAACCCAGCCTGACGCAATCTATCGTCCTGCACAGTTTTCAGGCTGAAAATTTTCAGGTCCTGAAAACCCCAGAAAATGCGCTAATCAGGAAGGGGAAGGCTAGTCCAAGCCCCAAAAGAAAACGGCAGTCTTCTACGACCACCAAGTCCGAAGTTACACAAGGTACTAGTTTTCCAAGATGGCGTCCAAAATGGCGTCCGCCTGCGTAAGTTTGGAACCAATGGCGTCCGCCTGCGTAAGTTTGGAACCAATTGTCCAAACTAAGCCGAGTTTGGACTCGTTTGATTGGGCTTGAAGAGCCCAACCCAGATCTTATTTTTTAAAACCTAGAAAACTTGCCCCTGATTTATTATGGTCAAAAAACCCCCCAAAAACGACTAAAAACAAGCTACTTAACAATCTAGTGGATTAATATATGTCTAAATTATAAATAATCTTAAAAATACTTAATTACTATTTTTTGGCAGTGGTTCCGGAGGTACAGAGCCCCTATCTTACACCCCTCGTGGCAGCCCCTAAATTTCAAAAAATTGCCACACGAAAACGGTGAAAGACAAAAATCTGAAATTCAGGAATTAGGTAGGTATCAGTAAGGCCCTTCGGATACTACAATAAAAAGGGGGGGTCAACGCGACAGTTAATTAGTTATGTAATTTTGAAAATTTCGAAAATTTTCAACTATCGATAACTTCGGAACCACTTCACCTTTTTCGAAGCTCGAAACGGCGTACTGATGAGCACGATGTTCTGCTTCGAAGCCGCTCAGTGATGTCCGCCGCAGTCAACTGGAACCGGGAGCACGTGGCCACGTGGTGACAGGTTTTCCCGGATTTCCTCTGGAACCGTGGCCCGGAAAAATCGGGAAGTAGGTCACAGCTGTGGGCGTCAGTAAGACGCGTCTTTTGACACCAAAAAATGATGGTGTCGTCGCTTTCTTTCTCGCAGCGTTTCACTTTGAAGTTTTAGTTTTTGCACAATTTTCACTTTTTTGCACTTTTAAAATTTTTCATGGCACTCACGAGTGCGCGCTTAACACCAATCGATGGCCCGTATTTTTACGCACAATTTGATATCAATCACGATATGAAGCGATTAAAAAATACCACTTACATGATTTTTTACAGAAATTTTTTGCGCGGATCAGCCTTTGACACGTGTTATCGTCGCGGGGGGAGACCGCGGACTCTGGTTAGGTTAGGTTAGGTTAGGTTAGGTTAGGTTAGGTTAGGTTAGGTTAGGTTAGGTTAGGTTAGGTTAGGTTAGGTTAGGTTAGGTTAGGTTAGGTTAGGTTAGGTTAGGTTAGGTTAGGTTAGGTTAGGTTAGGTTAGGTTAGGTTAGGTTAGGTTAGGTTAGGTTAGGTTAGGTTAGGTTAGGTTAGGTTAGGTTAGGTTAGGTTAGGTTAGGTTAGGTTAGGTTAGGTTAGGTTAGGTTAGGTTAGGTTAGGTTAGGTTAGGTTAGGTTAGGTTAGGTTAGGTTAGGTTAGGTTAGGTTAGGTTAGGTTAGGTTAGGTTAGGTTAGGTTAGGTTAGGTTAGGTTAGGTTAGGTTAGGTTAGGTTAGGTTAGGTTAGGTTAGGTTAGGTTAGGTTAGGTTAGGTTAGGTTAGGTTAGGTTAGGTTAGGTTAGGTTAGGTTAGGTTAGGTTAGGTTAGGTTAGGTTAGGTTAGGTTAGGTTAGGTTAGGTTAGGTTAGGTTAGGTTAGGTTAGGTTAGGTTAGGTTAGGTTAGGTTAGGTTAGGTTAGGTTAGGTTAGGTTAGGTTAGGTTAGGTTAGGTTAGGTTAGGTTAGGTTAGGTTAGGTTAGGTTAGGTTAGGTTAGGTTAGGTTAGGTTAGGTTAGGTTAGGTTAGGTTAGGTTAGGTTAGGTTAGGTTAGGTTAGGTTAGGTTAGGTTAGGTTAGGTTAGGTTAGGTTAGGTTAGGTTAGGTTAGGTTAGGTTAGGTTAGGTTAGGTTAGGTTAGGTTAGGTTAGGTTAGGTTAGGTTAGGTTAGGTTAGGTTAGGTTAGGTTAGGTTAGGTTAGGTTAGGTTAGGTTAGGTTAGGTTAGGTTAGGTTAGGTTAGGTTAGGTTAGGTTAGGTTAGGTTAGGTTAGGTTAGGTTAGGTTAGGTTAGGTTAGGTTAGGTTAGGTTAGGTTAGGTTAGGTTAGGTTAGGTTAGGTTAGGTTAGGTTAGGTTAGGTTAGGTTAGGTTAGGTTAGGTTAGGTTAGGTTAGGTTAGGTTAGGTTAGGTTAGGTTAGGTTAGGTTAGGTTAGGTTAGGTTAGGTTAGGTTAGGTTAGGTTAGGTTAGGTTAGGTTAGGTTAGGTTAGGTTAGGTTAGGTTAGGTTAGGTTAGGTTAGGTTAGGTTAGGTTAGGTTAGGTTAGGTTAGGTTAGGTTAGGTTAGGTTAGGTTAGGTTAGGTTAGGTTAGGTTAGGTTAGGTTAGGTTAGGTTAGGTTAGGTTAGGTTAGGTTAGGTTAGGTTAGGTTAGGTTAGGTTAGGTTAGGTTAGGTTAGGTTAGGTTAGGTTAGGTTAGGTTAGGTTAGGTTAGGTTAGGTTAGGTTAGGTTAGGTTAGGTTAGGTTAGGTTAGGTTAGGTTAGGTTAGGTTAGGTTAGGTTAGGTTAGGTTAGGTTAGGTTAGGTTAGGTTAGGTTAGGTTAGGTTAGGTTAGGTTAGGTTAGGTTAGGTTAGGTTAGGTTAGGTTAGGTTAGGTTAGGTTAGGTTAGGTTAGGTTAGGTTAGGTTAGGTTAGGTTAGGTTAGGTTAGGTTAGGTTAGGTTAGGTTAGGTTAGGTTAGGTTAGGTTAGGTTAGGTTAGGTTAGGTTAGGTTAGGTTAGGTTAGGTTAGGTTAGGTTAGGTTAGGTTAGGTTAGGTTAGGTTAGGTTAGGTTAGGTTAGGTTAGGTTAGGTTAGGTTAGGTTAGGTTAGGTTAGGTTAGGTTAGGTTAGGTTAGGTTAGGTTAGGTTAGGTTAGGTTAGGTTAGGTTAGGTTAGGTTAGGTTAGGTTAGGTTAGGTTAGGTTAGGTTAGGTTAGGTTAGGTTAGGTTAGGTTAGGTTAGGTTAGGTTAGGTTAGGTTAGGTTAGGTTAGGTTAGGTTAGGTTAGGTTAGGTTAGGTTAGGTTAGGTTAGGTTAGGTTAGGTTAGGTTAGGTTAGGTTAGGTTAGGTTAGGTTAGGTTAGGTTAGGTTAGGTTAGGTTAGGTTAGGTTAGGTTAGGTTAGGTTAGGTTAGGTTAGGTTAGGTTAGGTTAGGTTAGGTTAGGTTAGGTTAGGTTAGGTTAGGTTAGGTTAGGTTAGGTTAGGTTAGGTTAGGTTAGGTTAGGTTAGGTTAGGTTAGGTTAGGTTAGGTTAGGTTAGGTTAGGTTAGGTTAGGTTAGGTTAGGTTAGGTTAGGTTAGGTTAGGTTAGGTTAGGTTAGGTTAGGTTAGGTTAGGTTAGGTTAGGTTAGGTTAGGTTAGGTTAGGTTAGGTTAGGTTAGGTTAGGTTAGGTTAGGTTAGGTTAGGTTAGGTTAGGTTAGGTTAGGTTAGGTTAGGTTAGGTTAGGTTAGGTTAGGTTAGGTTAGGTTAGGTTAGGTTAGGTTAGGTTAGGTTAGGTTAGGTTAGGTTAGGTTAGGTTAGGTTAGGTTAGGTTAGGTTAGGTTAGGTTAGGTTAGGTTAGGTTAGGTTAGGTTAGGTTAGGTTAGGTTAGGTTAGGTTAGGTTAGGTTAGGTTAGGTTAGGTTAGGTTAGGTTAGGTTAGGTTAGGTTAGGTTAGGTTAGGTTAGGTTAGGTTAGGTTAGGTTAGGTTAGGTTAGGTTAGGTTAGGTTAGGTTAGGTTAGGTTAGGTTAGGTTAGGTTAGGTTAGGTTAGGTTAGGTTAGGTTAGGTTAGGTTAGGTTAGGTTAGGTTAGGTTAGGTTAGGTTAGGTTAGGTTAGGTTAGGTTAGGTTAGGTTAGGTTAGGTTAGGTTAGGTTAGGTTAGGTTAGGTTAGGTTAGGTTAGGTTAGGTTAGGTTAGGTTAGGTTAGGTTAGGTTAGGTTAGGTTAGGTTAGGTTAGGTTAGGTTAGGTTAGGTTAGGTTAGGTTAGGTTAGGTTAGGTTAGGTTAGGTTAGGTTAGGTTAGGTTAGGTTAGGTTAGGTTAGGTTAGGTTAGGTTAGGTTAGGTTAGGTTAGGTTAGGTTAGGTTAGGTTAGGTTAGGTTAGGTTAGGTTAGGTTAGGTTAGGTTAGGTTAGGTTAGGTTAGGTTAGGTTAGGTTAGGTTAGGTTAGGTTAGGTTAGGTTAGGTTAGGTTAGGTTAGGTTAGGTTAGGTTAGGTTAGGTTAGGTTAGGTTAGGTTAGGTTAGGTTAGGTTAGGTTAGGTTAGGTTAGGTTAGGTTAGGTTAGGTTAGGTTAGGTTAGGTTAGGTTAGGTTAGGTTAGGTTAGGTTAGGTTAGGTTAGGTTAGGTTAGGTTAGGTTAGGTTAGGTTAGGTTAGGTTAGGTTAGGTTAGGTTAGGTTAGGTTAGGTTAGGTTAGGTTAGGTTAGGTTAGGTTAGGTTAGGTTAGGTTAGGTTAGGTTAGGTTAGGTTAGGTTAGGTTAGGTTAGGTTAGGTTAGGTTAGGTTAGGTTAGGTTAGGTTAGGTTAGGTTAGGTTAGGTTAGGTTAGGTTAGGTTAGGTTAGGTTAGGTTAGGTTAGGTTAGGTTAGGTTAGGTTAGGTTAGGTTAGGTTAGGTTAGGTTAGGTTAGGTTAGGTTAGGTTAGGTTAGGTTAGGTTAGGTTAGGTTAGGTTAGGTTAGGTTAGGTTAGGTTAGGTTAGGTTAGGTTAGGTTAGGTTAGGTTAGGTTAGGTTAGGTTAGGTTAGGTTAGGTTAGGTTAGGTTAGGTTAGGTTAGGTTAGGTTAGGTTAGGTTAGGTTAGGTTAGGTTAGGTTAGGTTAGGTTAGGTTAGGTTAGGTTAGGTTAGGTTAGGTTAGGTTAGGTTAGGTTAGGTTAGGTTAGGTTAGGTTAGGTTAGGTTAGGTTAGGTTAGGTTAGGTTAGGTTAGGTTAGGTTAGGTTAGGTTAGGTTAGGTTAGGTTAGGTTAGGTTAGGTTAGGTTAGGTTAGGTTAGGTTAGGTTAGGTTAGGTTAGGTTAGGTTAGGTTAGGTTAGGTTAGGTTAGGTTAGGTTAGGTTAGGTTAGGTTAGGTTAGGTTAGGTTAGGTTAGGTTAGGTTAGGTTAGGTTAGGTTAGGTTAGGTTAGGTTAGGTTAGGTTAGGTTAGGTTAGGTTAGGTTAGGTTAGGTTAGGTTAGGTTAGGTTAGGTTAGGTTAGGTTAGGTTAGGTTAGGTTAGGTTAGGTTAGGTTAGGTTAGGTTAGGTTAGGTTAGGTTAGGTTAGGTTAGGTTAGGTTAGGTTAGGTTAGGTTAGGTTAGGTTAGGTTAGGTTAGGTTAGGTTAGGTTAGGTTAGGTTAGGTTAGGTTAGGTTAGGTTAGGTTAGGTTAGGTTAGGTTAGGTTAGGTTAGGTTAGGTTAGGTTAGGTTAGGTTAGGTTAGGTTAGGTTAGGTTAGGTTAGGTTAGGTTAGGTTAGGTTAGGTTAGGTTAGGTTAGGTTAGGTTAGGTTAGGTTAGGTTAGGTTAGGTTAGGTTAGGTTAGGTTAGGTTAGGTTAGGTTAGGTTAGGTTAGGTTAGGTTAGGTTAGGTTAGGTTAGGTTAGGTTAGGTTAGGTTAGGTTAGGTTAGGTTAGGTTAGGTTAGGTTAGGTTAGGTTAGGTTAGGTTAGGTTAGGTTAGGTTAGGTTAGGTTAGGTTAGGTTAGGTTAGGTTAGGTTAGGTTAGGTTAGGTTAGGTTAGGTTAGGTTAGGTTAGGTTAGGTTAGGTTAGGTTAGGTTAGGTTAGGTTAGGTTAGGTTAGGTTAGGTTAGGTTAGGTTAGGTTAGGTTAGGTTAGGTTAGGTTAGGTTAGGTTAGGTTAGGTTAGGTTAGGTTAGGTTAGGTTAGGTTAGGTTAGGTTAGGTTAGGTTAGGTTAGGTTAGGTTAGGTTAGGTTAGGTTAGGTTAGGTTAGGTTAGGTTAGGTTAGGTTAGGTTAGGTTAGGTTAGGTTAGGTTAGGTTAGGTTAGGTTAGGTTAGGTTAGGTTAGGTTAGGTTAGGTTAGGTTAGGTTAGGTTAGGTTAGGTTAGGTTAGGTTAGGTTAGGTTAGGTTAGGTTAGGTTAGGTTAGGTTAGGTTAGGTTAGGTTAGGTTAGGTTAGGTTAGGTTAGGTTAGGTTAGGTTAGGTTAGGTTAGGTTAGGTTAGGTTAGGTTAGGTTAGGTTAGGTTAGGTTAGGTTAGGTTAGGTTAGGTTAGGTTAGGTTAGGTTAGGTTAGGTTAGGTTAGGTTAGGTTAGGTTAGGTTAGGTTAGGTTAGGTTAGGTTAGGTTAGGTTAGGTTAGGTTAGGTTAGGTTAGGTTAGGTTAGGTTAGGTTAGGTTAGGTTAGGTTAGGTTAGGTTAGGTTAGGTTAGGTTAGGTTAGGTTAGGTTAGGTTAGGTTAGGTTAGGTTAGGTTAGGTTAGGTTAGGTTAGGTTAGGTTAGGTTAGGTTAGGTTAGGTTAGGTTAGGTTAGGTTAGGTTAGGTTAGGTTAGGTTAGGTTAGGTTAGGTTAGGTTAGGTTAGGTTAGGTTAGGTTAGGTTAGGTTAGGTTAGGTTAGGTTAGGTTAGGTTAGGTTAGGTTAGGTTAGGTTAGGTTAGGTTAGGTTAGGTTAGGTTAGGTTAGGTTAGGTTAGGTTAGGTTAGGTTAGGTTAGGTTAGGTTAGGTTAGGTTAGGTTAGGTTAGGTTAGGTTAGGTTAGGTTAGGTTAGGTTAGGTTAGGTTAGGTTAGGTTAGGTTAGGTTAGGTTAGGTTAGGTTAGGTTAGGTTAGGTTAGGTTAGGTTAGGTTAGGTTAGGTTAGGTTAGGTTAGGTTAGGTTAGGTTAGGTTAGGTTAGGTTAGGTTAGGTTAGGTTAGGTTAGGTTAGGTTAGGTTAGGTTAGGTTAGGTTAGGTTAGGTTAGGTTAGGTTAGGTTAGGTTAGGTTAGGTTAGGTTAGGTTAGGTTAGGTTAGGTTAGGTTAGGTTAGGTTAG
>CATNUG010000039.1:0-22721 GCA_950371165.1 Lacanobia oleracea
AATTTTTATTGACCTACCCTGAAATTAATTTTCAGTCCTAGTACTTAGGCAATTTTTGTGAAAATTTAATACTTACCACCTTTATCTAGTATACCCCTTAAGTAATTTCTGTTCTATTTGCGGAATCGAGTTTCCACCTGTCTAACCTCGGTTTTCGGGCGCTTTGCGCGAACTGAAAATCCGATCGGTCGCTGAAAACTCGATTTTTTCCTGAAAAAAGTGGTTTTTTTGACCACCGTGCACATTTTTGCTCTTTTCAAAATTCTGAAAACGGTCTAGCTAGCTCGCCCGCGCCGAGACGCGTCTTCCGACACCTCAAACGTGCGGCTGGCTCGCATAGAACCGCGAAAAATTTAAAACATTCCTTTTTAGCATTTCACCAAAATCCACCTAAGGAAGCCCCGTTCAGACAAAAATTGCAATATCTTTATAACTAGGATAGATATTTTGACACAGTTTTCAGCTGTTACGTTTGTCGGATAGGTCTCCCTTAACGTTTTGACAAATTTTTATTGACCTACCCTGAAATTAATTTTCAGTCCTAGTACTTAGGCAATTTTTGTGAAAATTTTAATACTTACCAACCTTTATCTAGTATACCCCTTAAGTAATTTCTGTTCTATTTGCGGAATCGAGTTTCCACCTGTCTAACCTCGGTTTTCGGGCGCTTTGCGCGAACTGAAAATCCGATCGGTCGCTGAAAACTCGATTTTTTTTTCCTGAAAAAAGTGGTTTTTTGACCACCGTGCACATTTTTGCTCTTTTCAAAATTCTGAAAACGGTCTAGCTAGCTCGCCCGCGCCGAGACGCGTCTTCCGACACCTCAAACGTGCGGCTGGCTCGCATAGAACCGCGAAAAATTTAAAACATTCCTTTTTAGCATTTCACCAAAATCCACCTAAGGAAGCCCCGTTCAGACAAAAATTGCAATATCTTTATAACTAGGATAGATATTTTGACACAGTTTTCAGCTGTTACGTTGTCGGATAGGTCTCCCTTAACGTTTTGACAAATTTTTATTGACCTACCCTGAAATTAATTTTCAGTCCTAGTACTTAGGCAATTTTTGTGAAAATTTTAATACTTACCAACCTTTATCTAGTATACCACCTTAAGTAATTTCTGTTCTATTTGCGGAATCGAGTTTCCACCTGTCTAACCTCGGTTTTCGGGCGCTTTGCGCGAACTGAAAATCCGATCGGTCGCTGAAAACTCGATTTTTTTCCTGAAAAAAGTGGTTTTTTGACCACCGTGCACATTTTTGCTCTTTCAAAATTCTGAAAACGGTCTAGCTAGCTCGCCCGCGCCGAGACGCGTCTTCCGACACCTCAAACGTGCGGCTGGCTCGCATAGAACCGCGAAAAATTTAAAACATTCCTTTTTAGCATTTCACCAAAATCCACCTAAGGAAGCCCCGTTCAGACAAAAATTGCAATATCTTTATAACTAGGATAGATATTTTGACACAGTTTTCAGCTGTTACGTTGTCGGATAGGTCTCCCTTAACGTTTTGACAAATTTTTATTGACCTACCCTGAAATTAATTTTCAGTCCTAGTACTTAGGCAATTTTTGTGAAAATTTTAATACTTACCAACCTTTATCTAGTATACCCCTTAAGTAATTTCTGTTCTATTTGCGGAATCGAGTTTCCACCTGTCTAACCTCGGTTTTCGGGCGCTTTGCGCGAACTGAAAATCCGATCGGTCGCCTGAAAACTCGATTTTTTTTCCTGAAAAAAGTGGTTTTTTGACCACCGTGCACATTTTTGCTCTTTTCAAAATTCTGAAAACGGTCTAGCTAGCTCGCCCGCGCCGAGACGCGTCTTCCCGACACCTCAAACGTGCGGCTGGCTCGCATAGAACCGCGAAAAATTAAAACATTCCTTTTTAGCATTTCACCAAAATCCACTAAGGAAGCCCCGTTCAGACAAAAATTGCAATATCTTTATAACTAGGATAGATATTTTGACACAGTTTTCAGCTGTTACGTTGTCGGATAGGTCTCCCTTAACGTTTTGACAAATTTTTATTGACCTACCCTGAAATTAATTTTCAGTCCTAGTACTTAGGCAATTTTTGTGAAAATTTTAATACTTACCAACCTTTATCTAGTATACCCCTTAAGTAATTTCTGTTCTATTTGCGGAATCGAGTTTCCACCTGTCTAACCTCGGTTTTCGGGCGCTTTGCGCGAACTGAAAATCCGATCGGTCGCTGAAAACTCGATTTTTTTCCTGAAAAAAGTGGTTTTTTTTGACCACCGTGCACATTTTTGCTCTTTTCAAAATTCTGAAAACGGTCTAGCTAGCTCGCCCGCGCCGAGACGCGTCTTCCGACACCTCAAACGTGCGGCTGGCTCGCATAGAACCGCGAAAAATTTAAAACATTCCTTTTTAGCATTTCACCAAAATCCACCTAAGGAAGCCCCGTTCAGACAAAAATTGCAATATCTTTATAACTAGGATAGATATTTTGACACAGTTTTCAGCTGTTACGTTGTCGGATAGGTCTCCCTTAACGTTTTGACAAATTTTTATTGACCTACCCTGAAATTAATTTTCAGTCCTAGTACTTAGGCAATTTTTGTGAAAATTTTAATACTTACCAACCTTTATCTAGTATACCCCTTAAGTAATTTCTGTTCTATTTGCGGAATCGAGTTTCCACCTGTCTAACCTCGGTTTTCGGGCGCTTTGCGCGAACTGAAAATCCGATCGGTCGCTGAAAACTCGATTTTTTTCCTGAAAAAAGTGGTTTTTTGACCACCGTGCACATTTTGCTCTTTTCAAAATTCTGAAAACGGTCTAGCTAGCTCGCCCGCGCCGAGACGCGTCTTCCGACACCTCAAACGTGCGGCTGGCTCGCATAGAACCGCGAAAAATTTAAAACATTCCTTTTTAGCATTTCACCAAAATCCACCTAAGGAAGCCCCGTTCAGACAAAAATTGCAATATCTTTATAACTAGGATAGATATTTTGACACAGTTTTCAGCTGTTACGTTGTCGGATAGGTCTCCCTTAACGTTTTGACAAATTTTATTGACCTACCCTGAAATTAATTTTCAGTCCTAGTACTTAGGCAATTTTTGTGAAAATTTTAATACTTACCAACCTTTATCTAGTATACCCCTTAAGTAATTTCTGTTCTATTTGCGGAATCGAGTTTCCACCTGTCTAACCTCGGTTTTCGGGCGCTTTGCGCGAACTGAAAATCCGATCGGTCGCTGAAAACTCGATTTTTTTTCCTGAAAAAAGTGGTTTTTTGACCACCGTGCACATTTTTGCTCTTTTCAAAATTCTGAAAACGGTCTAGCTAGCTCGCCCGCGCCGAGACGCGTCTTCCGACACCTCAAACGTGCGGCTGGCTCGCATAGAACCGCGAAAATTTAAAACATTCCTTTTTAGCATTTCACCAAAATCCACCTAAGGAAGCCCCGTTCAGACAAAAATTGCAATATCTTTATAACTAGGATAGATATTTTGACACAGTTTTCAGCTGTTACGTTGTCGGATAGGTCTCCCTTAACGTTTTGACAAATTTTTATTGACCTACCCTGAAATTAATTTTCAGTCCTAGTACTTAGGCAATTTTTGTGAAAATTTTATACTTACCAACCTTTATCTAGTATACCCCTTAAGTAATTTCTGTTCTATTTGCGGAATCGAGTTTCCACCTGTCTAACCTCGGTTTTCGGGCGCTTTGCGCGAACTGAAAATCCGATCGGTCGCTGAAAACTCGATTTTTTTCCTGAAAAAAGTGGTTTTTTGACCACCGTGCACATTTTTGCTCTTTTCAAAATTCTGAAAACGGTCTAGCTAGCTCGCCCGCGCCGAGACGCGTCTTCCGACACCTCAAACGTGCGGCTGGCTCGCATAGAACCGCGAAAAATTTAAAACATTCCTTTTTAGCATTTCACCAAAATCCACCTAAGGAAGCCCCGTTCAGACAAAAATTGCAATATCTTTATAACTAGGATAGATATTTTGACACAGTTTTCAGCTGTTACGTTGTCGGATAGGTCTCCCTTAACGTTTTGACAAATTTTTATTGACCTACCCTGAAATTAATTTTCAGTCCTAGTACTTAGGCAATTTTTGTGAAAATTTTAATACTTACCAACCTTTATCTAGTATACCCCTTAAGTAATTTCTGTTCTATTTGCGGAATCGAGTTTCCACCTGTCTAACCTCGGTTTTCGGGCGCTTTGCGCGAACTGAAAATCCGATCGGTCGCTGAAAACTCGATTTTTTTCCTGAAAAAAGTGGTTTTTTGACCACCGTGCACATTTTTGCTCTTTTCAAAATTCTGAAAACGGTCTAGCTAGCTCGCCCGCGCCGAGACGCGTCTTCCGACACCTCAAACGTGCGGCTGGCTCGCATAGAACCGCGAAAAATTTAAAACATTCCTTTTTAGCATTTCACCAAAATCCACCTAAGGAAGCCCCGTTCAGACAAAAATTGCAATATCTTTATAACTAGGATAGATATTTTGACACAGTTTTCAGCTGTTACGTTGTCGGATAGGTCTCCCTTAACGTTTTGACAAATTTTTATTGACCTACCCTGAAATTAATTTTCAGTCCTAGTACTTAGGCAATTTTTGTGAAAATTTTAATACTTACCAACCTTTATCTAGTATACCCCTTAAGTAATTTCTGTTCTATTTGCGGAATCGAGTTTCCACCTGTCTAACCTCGGTTTTCGGGCGCTTTGCGCGAACTGAAAATCCGATCGGTCGCTGAAAACTCGATTTTTTTCCTGAAAAAAGTGGTTTTTTGACCACCGTGCACATTTTTGCTCTTTTCAAAATTCTGAAAACGGTCTAGCTAGCTCGCCCGCGCCGAGACGCGTCTTCCGACACCTCAAACGTGCGGCTGGCTCGCATAGAACCGCGAAAAATTTAAAACATTCCTTTTTAGCATTTCACCAAAATCCACCTAAGGAAGCCCCGTTCAGACAAAAATTGCAATATCTTTATAACTAGGATAGATATTTTGACACAGTTTTCAGCTGTTACGTTGTCGGATAGGTCTCCCTTAACGTTTTGACAAATTTTTATTGACCTACCCTGAAATTAATTTTCAGTCCTAGTACTTAGGCAATTTTTGTGAAAATTTTAATACTTACCAACCTTTATCTAGTATACCCCTTAAGTAATTTCTGTTCTATTTGCGGAATCGAGTTTCCACCTGTCTAACCTCGGTTTTCGGGCGCTTTGCGCGAACTGAAAATCCGATCGGTCGCTGAAAACTCGATTTTTTTCCTGAAAAAAGTGGTTTTTTGACCACCGTGCACATTTTTGCTCTTTTCAAAATTCTGAAAACGGTCTAGCTAGCTCGCCCGCGCCGAGACGCGTCTTCCGACACCTCAAACGTGCGGCTGGCTCGCATAGAACCGCGAAAAATTTAAAACATTCCTTTTTAGCATTTCACCAAAATCCACCTAAGGAAGCCCCGTTCAGACAAAAATTGCAATATCTTTATAACTAGGATAGATATTTTGACACAGTTTTCAGCTGTTACGTTGTCGGATAGGTCTCCCTTAACGTTTTGACAAATTTTTATTGACCTACCCTGAAATTAATTTTCAGTCCTAGTACTTAGGCAATTTTTGTGAAAATTTTAATACTTACCAACCTTTATCTAGTATACCCCTTAAGTAATTTCTGTTCTATTTGCGGAATCGAGTTTCCACCTGTCTAACCTCGGTTTTCGGGCGCTTTGCGCGAACTGAAAATCCGATCGGTCGCTGAAAACTCGATTTTTTTCCTGAAAAAAGTGGTTTTTTGACCACCGTGCACATTTTTGCTCTTTTCAAAATTCTGAAAACGGTCTAGCTAGCTCGCCCGCGCCGAGACGCGTCTTCCGACACCTCAAACGTGCGGCTGGCTCGCATAGAACCGCGAAAAATTTAAAACATTCCTTTTTAGCATTTCACCAAAATCCACCTAAGGAAGCCCCGTTCAGACAAAAATTGCAATATCTTTATAACTAGGATAGATATTTTGACACAGTTTTCAGCTGTTACGTTGTCGGATAGGTCTCCCTTAACGTTTTGACAAATTTTTATTGACCTACCCTGAAATTAATTTTCAGTCCTAGTACTTAGGCAATTTTTGTGAAAATTTTAATACTTACCAACCTTTATCTAGTATACCCCTTAAGTAATTTCTGTTCTATTTGCGGAATCGAGTTTCCACCTGTCTAACCTCGGTTTTCGGGCGCTTTGCGCGAACTGAAAATCCGATCGGTCGCTGAAAACTCGATTTTTTTCCTGAAAAAAGTGGTTTTTTGACCACCGTGCACATTTTTGCTCTTTTCAAAATTCTGAAAACGGTCTAGCTAGCTCGCCCGCGCCGAGACGCGTCTTCCGACACCTCAAACGTGCGGCTGGCTCGCATAGAACCGCGAAAAATTTAAAACATTCCTTTTTAGCATTTCACCAAAATCCACCTAAGGAAGCCCCGTTCAGACAAAAATTGCAATATCTTTATAACTAGGATAGATATTTTGACACAGTTTTCAGCTGTTACGTTGTCGGATAGGTCTCCCTTAACGTTTTGACAAATTTTTATTGACCTACCCTGAAATTAATTTTCAGTCCTAGTACTTAGGCAATTTTTGTGAAAATTTTAATACTTACCAACCTTTATCTAGTATACCCCTTAAGTAATTTCTGTTCTATTTGCGGAATCGAGTTTCCACCTGTCTAACCTCGGTTTTCGGGCGCTTTGCGCGAACTGAAAATCCGATCGGTCGCTGAAAACTCGATTTTTTTCCTGAAAAAAGTGGTTTTTTGACCACCGTGCACATTTTTGCTCTTTTCAAAATTCTGAAAACGGTCTAGCTAGCTCGCCCGCGCCGAGACGCGTCTTCCGACACCTCAAACGTGCGGCTGGCTCGCATAGAACCGCGAAAAATTTAAAACATTCCTTTTTAGCATTTCACCAAAATCCACCTAAGGAAGCCCCGTTCAGACAAAAATTGCAATATCTTTATAACTAGGATAGATATTTTGACACAGTTTTCAGCTGTTACGTTGTCGGATAGGTCTCCCTTAACGTTTTGACAAATTTTTATTGACCTACCCTGAAATTAATTTTCAGTCCTAGTACTTAGGCAATTTTTGTGAAAATTTTAATACTTACCAACCTTTATCTAGTATACCCCTTAAGTAATTTCTGTTCTATTTGCGGAATCGAGTTTCCACCTGTCTAACCTCGGTTTTCGGGCGCTTTGCGCGAACTGAAAATCCGATCGGTCGCTGAAAACTCGATTTTTTTCCTGAAAAAAGTGGTTTTTTGACCACCGTGCACATTTTTGCTCTTTTCAAAATTCTGAAAACGGTCTAGCTAGCTCGCCCGCGCCGAGACGCGTCTTCCGACACCTCAAACGTGCGGCTGGCTCGCATAGAACCGCGAAAAATTTAAAACATTCCTTTTTAGCATTTCACCAAAATCCACCTAAGGAAGCCCCGTTCAGACAAAAATTGCAATATCTTTATAACTAGGATAGATATTTTGACACAGTTTTCAGCTGTTACGTTGTCGGATAGGTCTCCCTTAACGTTTTGACAAATTTTTATTGACCTACCCTGAAATTAATTTTCAGTCCTAGTACTTAGGCAATTTT
Source organism: Lacanobia oleracea (assembly GCA_950371165.1). Lineage (NCBI taxonomy): Eukaryota > Metazoa > Arthropoda > Insecta > Lepidoptera > Noctuidae > Lacanobia > Lacanobia oleracea. The sequence continues at coordinate 7,633 of CATNUG010000039.1, forward strand.
TGTGAAAATTTTAATACTTACCAACCTTTATCTAGTATACCCCTTAAGTAATTTCTGTTCTATTTGCGGAATCGAGTTTCCACCTGTCTAACCTCGGTTTTCGGGCGCTTTGCGCGAACTGAAAATCCGATCGGTCGCTGAAAACTCGATTTTTTTCCTGAAAAAAGTGGTTTTTTGACCACCGTGCACATTTTTGCTCTTTTCAAAATTCTGAAAACGGTCTAGCTAGCTCGCCCGCGCCGAGACGCGTCTTCCGACACCTCAAACGTGCGGCTGGCTCGCATAGAACCGCGAAAAATTTAAAACATTCCTTTTTAGCATTTCACCAAAATCCACCTAAGGAAGCCCCGTTCAGACAAAAATTGCAATATCTTTATAACTAGGATAGATATTTTGACACAGTTTTCAGCTGTTACGTTGTCGGATAGGTCTCCCTTAACGTTTTGACAAATTTTTATTGACCTACCCTGAAATTAATTTTCAGTCCTAGTACTTAGGCAATTTTTGTGAAAATTTTAATACTTACCAACCTTTATCTAGTATACCCCTTAAGTAATTTCTGTTCTATTTGCGGAATCGAGTTTCCACCTGTCTAACCTCGGTTTTCGGGCGCTTTGCGCGAACTGAAAATCCGATCGGTCGCTGAAAACTCGATTTTTTTCCTGAAAAAAGTGGTTTTTTGACCACCGTGCACATTTTTGCTCTTTTCAAAATTCTGAAAACGGTCTAGCTAGCTCGCCCGCGCCGAGACGCGTCTTCCGACACCTCAAACGTGCGGCTGGCTCGCATAGAACCGCGAAAAATTTAAAACATTCCTTTTTAGCATTTCACCAAAATCCACCTAAGGAAGCCCCGTTCAGACAAAAATTGCAATATCTTTATAACTAGGATAGATATTTTGACACAGTTTTCAGCTGTTACGTTGTCGGATAGGTCTCCCTTAACGTTTTGACAAATTTTTATTGACCTACCCTGAAATTAATTTTCAGTCCTAGTACTTAGGCAATTTTTGTGAAAATTTTAATACTTACCAACCTTTATCTAGTATACCCCTTAAGTAATTTCTGTTCTATTTGCGGAATCGAGTTTCCACCTGTCTAACCTCGGTTTTCGGGCGCTTTGCGCGAACTGAAAATCCGATCGGTCGCTGAAAACTCGATTTTTTTCCTGAAAAAAGTGGTTTTTTGACCACCGTGCACATTTTTGCTCTTTTCAAAATTCTGAAAACGGTCTAGCTAGCTCGCCCGCGCCGAGACGCGTCTTCCGACACCTCAAACGTGCGGCTGGCTCGCATAGAACCGCGAAAAATTTAAAACATTCCTTTTTAGCATTTCACCAAAATCCACCTAAGGAAGCCCCGTTCAGACAAAAATTGCAATATCTTTATAACTAGGATAGATATTTTGACACAGTTTTCAGCTGTTACGTTGTCGGATAGGTCTCCCTTAACGTTTTGACAAATTTTTATTGACCTACCCTGAAATTAATTTTCAGTCCTAGTACTTAGGCAATTTTTGTGAAAATTTTAATACTTACCAACCTTTATCTAGTATACCCCTTAAGTAATTTCTGTTCTATTTGCGGAATCGAGTTTCCACCTGTCTAACCTCGGTTTTCGGGCGCTTTGCGCGAACTGAAAATCCGATCGGTCGCTGAAATCTCGATTTTTTTCCTGAAAAAAGTGGTTTTTTGACCACCGTGCACATTTTTGCTCTTTTCAAAATTCTGAAAACGGTCTAGCTAGCTCGCCCGCGCCGAGACGCGTCTTCCGACACCTCAAACGTGCGGCTGGCTCGCATAGAACCGCGAAAAATTTAAAACATTCCTTTTTAGCATTTCACCAAAATCCACCTAAGGAAGCCCCGTTCAGACAAAAATTGCAATATCTTTATAACTAGGATAGATATTTTGACACAGTTTTCAGCTGTTACGTTGTCGGATAGGTCTCCCTTAACGTTTTGACAAATTTTTATTGACCTACCCTGAAATTAATTTTCAGTCCTAGTACTTAGGCAATTTTTGTGAAAATTTTAATACTTACCAACCTTTATCTAGTATACCCCTTAAGTAATTTCTGTTCTATTTGCGGAATCGAGTTTCCACCTGTCTAACCTCGGTTTTCGGGCGCTTTGCGCGAACTGAAAATCCGATCGGTCGCTGAAAACTCGATTTTTTTCCTGAAAAAAGTGGTTTTTTGACCACCGTGCACATTTTTGCTCTTTTCAAAATTCTGAAAACGGTCTAGCTAGCTCGCCCGCGCCGAGACGCGTCTTCCGACACCTCAAACGTGCGGCTGGCTCGCATAGAACCGCGAAAAATTTAAAACATTCCTTTTTAGCATTTCACCAAAATCCACCTAAGGAAGCCCCGTTCAGACAAAAATTGCAATATCTTTATAACTAGGATAGATATTTTGACACAGTTTTCAGCTGTTACGTTGTCGGATAGGTCTCCCTTAACGTTTTGACAAATTTTTATTGACCTACCCTGAAATTAATTTTCAGTCCTAGTACTTAGGCAATTTTTGTGAAAATTTTAATACTTACCAACCTTTATCTAGTATACCCCTTAAGTAATTTCTGTTCTATTTGCGGAATCGAGTTTCCACCTGTCTAACCTCGGTTTTCGGGCGCTTTGCGCGAACTGAAAATCCGATCGGTCGCTGAAAACTCGATTTTTTTCCTGAAAAAAGTGGTTTTTTGACCACCGTGCACATTTTTGCTCTTTTCAAAATTCTGAAAACGGTCTAGCTAGCTCGCCCGCGCCGAGACGCGTCTTCCGACACCTCAAACGTGCGGCTGGCTCGCATAGAACCGCGAAAAATTTAAAACATTCCTTTTTAGCATTTCACCAAAATCCACCTAAGGAAGCCCCGTTCAGACAAAAATTGCAATATCTTTATAACTAGGATAGATATTTTGACACAGTTTTCAGCTGTTACGTTGTCGGATAGGTCTCCCTTAACGTTTTGACAAATTTTTATTGACCTACCCTGAAATTAATTTTCAGTCCTAGTACTTAGGCAATTTTTGTGAAAATTTTAATACTTACCAACCTTTATCTAGTATACCCCTTAAGTAATTTCTGTTCTATTTGCGGAATCGAGTTTCCACCTGTCTAACCTCGGTTTTCGGGCGCTTTGCGCGAACTGAAAATCCGATCGGTCGCTGAAAACTCGATTTTTTTCCTGAAAAAAGTGGTTTTTTGACCACCGTGCACATTTTTGCTCTTTTCAAAATTCTGAAAACGGTCTAGCTAGCTCGCCCGCGCCGAGACGCGTCTTCCGACACCTCAAACGTGCGGCTGGCTCGCATAGAACCGCGAAAAATTTAAAACATTCCTTTTTAGCATTTCACCAAAATCCACCTAAGGAAGCCCCGTTCAGACAAAAATTGCAATATCTTTATAACTAGGATAGATATTTTGACACAGTTTTCAGCTGTTACGTTGTCGGATAGGTCTCCCTTAACGTTTTGACAAATTTTTATTGACCTACCCTGAAATTAATTTTCAGTCCTAGTACTTAGGCAATTTTTGTGAAAATTTTAATACTTACCAACCTTTATCTAGTATACCCCTTAAGTAATTTCTGTTCTATTTGCGGAATCGAGTTTCCACCTGTCTAACCTCGGTTTTCGGGCGCTTTGCGCGAACTGAAAATCCGATCGGTCGCTGAAAACTCGATTTTTTTCCTGAAAAAAGTGGTTTTTTGACCACCGTGCACATTTTTGCTCTTTTCAAAATTCTGAAAACGGTCTAGCTAGCTCGCCCGCGCCGAGACGCGTCTTCCGACACCTCAAACGTGCGGCTGGCTCGCATAGAACCGCGAAAAATTTAAAACATTCCTTTTTAGCATTTCACCAAAATCCACCTAAGGAAGCCCCGTTCAGACAAAAATTGCAATATCTTTATAACTAGGATAGATATTTTGACACAGTTTTCAGCTGTTACGTTGTCGGATAGGTCTCCCTTAACGTTTTGACAAATTTTTATTGACCTACCCTGAAATTAATTTTCAGTCCTAGTACTTAGGCAATTTTTGTGAAAATTTTAATACTTACCAACCTTTATCTAGTATACCCCTTAAGTAATTTCTGTTCTATTTGCGGAATCGAGTTTCCACCTGTCTAACCTCGGTTTTCGGGCGCTTTGCGCGAACTGAAAATCCGATCGGTCGCTGAAAACTCGATTTTTTTCCTGAAAAAAGTGGTTTTTTGACCACCGTGCACATTTTTGCTCTTTTCAAAATTCTGAAAACGGTCTAGCTAGCTCGCCCGCGCCGAGACGCGTCTTCCGACACCTCAAACGTGCGGCTGGCTCGCATAGAACCGCGAAAAATTTAAAACATTCCTTTTTAGCATTTCACCAAAATCCACCTAAGGAAGCCCCGTTCAGACAAAAATTGCAATATCTTTATAACTAGGATAGATATTTTGACACAGTTTTCAGCTGTTACGTTGTCGGATAGGTCTCCCTTAACGTTTTGACAAATTTTTATTGACCTACCCTGAAATTAATTTTCAGTCCTAGTACTTAGGCAATTTTTGTGAAAATTTTAATACTTACCAACCTTTATCTAGTATACCCCTTAAGTAATTTCTGTTCTATTTGCGGAATCGAGTTTCCACCTGTCTAACCTCGGTTTTCGGGCGCTTTGCGCGAACTGAAAATCCGATCGGTCGCTGAAAACTCGATTTTTTTCCTGAAAAAAGTGGTTTTTTGACCACCGTGCACATTTTTGCTCTTTTCAAAATTCTGAAAACGGTCTAGCTAGCTCGCCCGCGCCGAGACGCGTCTTCCGACACCTCAAACGTGCGGCTGGCTCGCATAGAACCGCGAAAAATTTAAAACATTCCTTTTTAGCATTTCACCAAAATCCACCTAAGGAAGCCCCGTTCAGACAAAAATTGCAATATCTTTATAACTAGGATAGATATTTTGACACAGTTTTCAGCTGTTACGTTGTCGGATAGGTCTCCCTTAACGTTTTGACAAATTTTTATTGACCTACCCTGAAATTAATTTTCAGTCCTAGTACTTAGGCAATTTTTGTGAAAATTTTAATACTTACCAACCTTTATCTAGTATACCCCTTAAGTAATTTCTGTTCTATTTGCGGAATCGAGTTTCCACCTGTCTAACCTCGGTTTTCGGGCGCTTTGCGCGAACTGAAAATCCGATCGGTCGCTGAAAACTCGATTTTTTTCCTGAAAAAAGTGGTTTTTTGACCACCGTGCACATTTTTGCTCTTTTCAAAATTCTGAAAACGGTCTAGCTAGCTCGCCCGCGCCGAGACGCGTCTTCCGACACCTCAAACGTGCGGCTGGCTCGCATAGAACCGCGAAAAATTTAAAACATTCCTTTTTAGCATTTCACCAAAATCCACCTAAGGAAGCCCCGTTCAGACAAAAATTGCAATATCTTTATAACTAGGATAGATATTTTGACACAGTTTTCAGCTGTTACGTTGTCGGATAGGTCTCCCTTAACGTTTTGACAAATTTTTATTGACCTACCCTGAAATTAATTTTCAGTCCTAGTACTTAGGCAATTTTTGTGAAAATTTTAATACTTACCAACCTTTATCTAGTATACCCCTTAAGTAATTTCTGTTCTATTTGCGGAATCGAGTTTCCACCTGTCTAACCTCGGTTTTCGGGCGCTTTGCGCGAACTGAAAATCCGATCGGTCGCTGAAAACTCGATTTTTTTCCTGAAAAAAGTGGTTTTTTGACCACCGTGCACATTTTTGCTCTTTTCAAAATTCTGAAAACGGTCTAGCTAGCTCGCCCGCGCCGAGACGCGTCTTCCGACACCTCAAACGTGCGGCTGGCTCGCATAGAACCGCGAAAAATTTAAAACATTCCTTTTTAGCATTTCACCAAAATCCACCTAAGGAAGCCCCGTTCAGACAAAAATTGCAATATCTTTATAACTAGGATAGATATTTTGACACAGTTTTCAGCTGTTACGTTGTCGGATAGGTCTCCCTTAACGTTTTGACAAATTTTTATTGACCTACCCTGAAATTAATTTTCAGTCCTAGTACTTAGGCAATTTTTGTGAAAATTTTAATACTTACCAACCTTTATCTAGTATACCCCTTAAGTAATTTCTGTTCTATTTGCGGAATCGAGTTTCCACCTGTCTAACCTCGGTTTTCGGGCGCTTTGCGCGAACTGAAAATCCGATCGGTCGCTGAAAACTCGATTTTTTTCCTGAAAAAAGTGGTTTTTTGACCACCGTGCACATTTTTGCTCTTTTCAAAATTCTGAAAACGGTCTAGCTAGCTCGCCCGCGCCGAGACGCGTCTTCCGACACCTCAAACGTGCGGCTGGCTCGCATAGAACCGCGAAAAATTTAAAACATTCCTTTTTAGCATTTCACCAAAATCCACCTAAGGAAGCCCCGTTCAGACAAAAATTGCAATATCTTTATAACTAGGATAGATATTTTGACACAGTTTTCAGCTGTTACGTTGTCGGATAGGTCTCCCTTAACGTTTTGACAAATTTTTATTGACCTACCCTGAAATTAATTTTCAGTCCTAGTACTTAGGCAATTTTTGTGAAAATTTTAATACTTACCAACCTTTATCTAGTATACCCCTTAAGTAATTTCTGTTCTATTTGCGGAATCGAGTTTCCACCTGTCTAACCTCGGTTTTCGGGCGCTTTGCGCGAACTGAAAATCCGATCGGTCGCTGAAAACTCGATTTTTTTCCTGAAAAAAGTGGTTTTTTGACCACCGTGCACATTTTTGCTCTTTTCAAAATTCTGAAAACGGTCTAGCTAGCTCGCCCGCGCCGAGACGCGTCTTCCGACACCTCAAACGTGCGGCTGGCTCGCATAGAACCGCGAAAAATTTAAAACATTCCTTTTTAGCATTTCACCAAAATCCACCTAAGGAAGCCCCGTTCAGACAAAAATTGCAATATCTTTATAACTAGGATAGATATTTTGACACAGTTTTCAGCTGTTACGTTGTCGGATAGGTCTCCCTTAACGTTTTGACAAATTTTTATTGACCTACCCTGAAATTAATTTTCAGTCCTAGTACTTAGGCAATTTTTGTGAAAATTTTAATACTTACCAACCTTTATCTAGTATACCCCTTAAGTAATTTCTGTTCTATTTGCGGAATCGAGTTTCCACCTGTCTAACCTCGGTTTTCGGGCGCTTTGCGCGAACTGAAAATCCGATCGGTCGCTGAAAACTCGATTTTTTTCCTGAAAAAAGTGGTTTTTTGACCACCGTGCACATTTTTGCTCTTTTCAAAATTCTGAAAACGGTCTAGCTAGCTCGCCCGCGCCGAGACGCGTCTTCCGACACCTCAAACGTGCGGCTGGCTCGCATAGAACCGCGAAAAATTTAAAACATTCCTTTTTAGCATTTCACCAAAATCCACCTAAGGAAGCCCCGTTCAGACAAAAATTGCAATATCTTTATAACTAGGATAGATATTTTGACACAGTTTTCAGCTGTTACGTTGTCGGATAGGTCTCCCTTAACGTTTTGACAAATTTTTATTGACCTACCCTGAAATTAATTTTCAGTCCTAGTACTTAGGCAATTTTTGTGAAAATTTTAATACTTACCAACCTTTATCTAGTATACCCCTTAAGTAATTTCTGTTCTATTTGCGGAATCGAGTTTCCACCTGTCTAACCTCGGTTTTCGGGCGCTTTGCGCGAACTGAAAATCCGATCGGTCGCTGAAAACTCGATTTTTTTCCTGAAAAAAGTGGTTTTTTGACCACCGTGCACATTTTTGCTCTTTTCAAAATTCTGAAAACGGTCTAGCTAGCTCGCCCGCGCCGAGACGCGTCTTCCGACACCTCAAACGTGCGGCTGGCTCGCATAGAACCGCGAAAAATTTAAAACATTCCTTTTTAGCATTTCACCAAAATCCACCTAAGGAAGCCCCGTTCAGACAAAAATTGCAATATCTTTATAACTAGGATAGATATTTTGACACAGTTTTCAGCTGTTACGTTGTCGGATAGGTCTCCCTTAACGTTTTGACAAATTTTTATTGACCTACCCTGAAATTAATTTTCAGTCCTAGTACTTAGGCAATTTTTGTGAAAATTTTAATACTTACCAACCTTTATCTAGTATACCCCTTAAGTAATTTCTGTTCTATTTGCGGAATCGAGTTTCCACCTGTCTAACCTCGGTTTTCGGGCGCTTTGCGCGAACTGAAAATCCGATCGGTCGCTGAAAACTCGATTTTTTTTCCTGAAAAAAGTGGTTTTTTTGACCACCGTGCACATTTTTGCTCTTTTCAAAATTCTGAAAACGGTCTAGCTAGCTCGCCCGCGCCGAGACGCGTCTTCCGACACCTCAAACGTGCGGCTGGCTCGCATAGAACCGCGAAAAATTTAAAACATTCCTTTTTAGCATTTCACCAAAATCCACCTAAGGAAGCCCCGTTCAGACAAAAATTGCAATATCTTTATAACTAGGATAGATATTTTGACACAGTTTTCAGCTGTTACGTTGTCGGATAGGTCTCCCTTAACGTTTTGACAAATTTTTATTGACCTACCCTGAAATTAATTTTCAGTCCTAGTACTTAGGCAATTTTTGTGAAAATTTTAATACTTACCAACCTTTATCTAGTATACCCTTAAGTAATTTCTGTTCTATTTGCGGAATCGAGTTTCCACCTGTCTAACCTCGGTTTTCGGGCGCTTTGCGCGAACTGAAAATCCGATCGGTCGCTGAAAACTCGATTTTTTTCCTGAAAAAAGTGGTTTTTTGACCACCGTGCACATTTTTGCTCTTTTCAAAATTCTGAAAACGGTCTAGCTAGCTCGCCCGCGCCGAGACGCGTCTTCCGACACCTCAAACGTGCGGCTGGCTCGCATAGAACCGCGAAAAATTTAAAACATTCCTTTTTAGCATTTCACCAAAAATCCACCTAAGGAAGCCCCGTTCAGACAAAAATTGCAATATCTTTATAACTAGGATAGATATTTTGACACAGTTTTCAGCTGTTACGTTGTCGGATAGGTCTCCCTTAACGTTTTGACAAATTTTTATTGACCTACCCTGAAATTAATTTTCAGTCCTAGTACTTAGGCAATTTTTGTGAAAATTTTAATACTTACCAACCTTTATCTAGTATACCCCTTAAGTAATTTCTGTTCTATTTGCGGAATCGAGTTTCCACCTGTCTAACCTCGGTTTTCGGGCGCTTTGCGCGAACTGAAAATCCGATCGGTCGCTGAAAACTCGATTTTTTTCCTGAAAAAAGTGGTTTTTTGACCACCGTGCACATTTTTGCTCTTTTCAAAATTCTGAAAACGGTCTAGCTAGCTCGCCCGCGCCGAGACGCGTCTTCCGACACCTCAAACGTGCGGCTGGCTCGCATAGAACCGCGAAAAATTTAAAACATTCCTTTTTAGCATTTCACCAAAATCCACCTAAGGAAGCCCCGTTCAGACAAAAATTGCAATATCTTTATAACTAGGATAGATATTTTGACACAGTTTTCAGCTGTTACGTTGTCGGATAGGTCTCCCTTAACGTTTTGACAAATTTTTATTGACCTACCCTGAAATTAATTTTCAGTCCTAGTACTTAGGCAATTTTTGTGAAAATTTTAATACTTACCAACCTTTATCTAGTATACCCCTTAAGTAATTTCTGTTCTATTTGCGGAATCGAGTTTCCACCTGTCTAACCTCGGTTTTCGGGCGCTTTGCGCGAACTGAAAATCCGATCGGTCGCTGAAAACTCGATTTTTTTCCTGAAAAAAAGTGGTTTTTTGACCACCGTGCACATTTTTGCTCTTTTCAAAATTCTGAAAACGGTCTAGCTAGCTCGCCCGCGCCGAGACGCGTCTTCCGACACCTCAAACGTGCGGCTGGCTCGCATAGAACCGCGAAAAATTTAAAACATTCCTTTTTAGCATTTCACCAAAATCCACCTAAGGAAGCCCCGTTCAGACAAAAATTGCAATATCTTTATAACTAGGATAGATATTTTGACACAGTTTTCAGCTGTTACGTTGTCGGATAGGTCTCCCTTAACGTTTTGACAAATTTTTATTGACCTACCCTGAAATTAATTTTCAGTCCTAGTACTTAGGCAATTTTTGTGAAAATTTTAATACTTACCAACCTTTATCTAGTATACCCCTTAAGTAATTTCTGTTCTATTTGCGGAATCGAGTTTCCACCTGTCTAACCTCGGTTTTCGGGCGCTTTGCGCGAACTGAAAATCCGATCGGTCGCTGAAAACTCGATTTTTTTCCTGAAAAAAGTGGTTTTTTGACCACCGTGCACATTTTTGCTCTTTTCAAAATTCTGAAAACGGTCTAGCTAGCTCGCCCGCGCCGAGACGCGTCTTCCGACACCTACAAACGTGCGGCTGGCTCGCATAGAACCGCGAAAAATTTAAAACATTCCTTTTTAGCATTTCACCAAAATCCACCTAAGGAAGCCCCGTTCAGACAAAAATTGCAATATCTTTATAACTAGGATAGATATTTTGACACAGTTTTCAGCTGTTACGTTGTCGGATAGGTCTCCCTTAACGTTTTGACAAATTTTTATTGACCTACCCTGAAATTAATTTTCAGTCCTAGTACTTAGGCAATTTTTGTGAAAATTTTAATACTTACCAACCTTTATCTAGTATACCCCTTAAGTAATTTCTGTTCTATTTGCGGAATCGAGTTTCCACCTGTCTAACCTCGGTTTTCGGGCGCTTTGCGCGAACTGAAAATCCGATCGGTCGCTGAAAACTCGATTTTTTTCCTGAAAAAAGTGGTTTTTTGACCACCGTGCACATTTTTGCTCTTTTCAAAATTCTGAAAACGGTCTAGCTAGCTCGCCCGCGCCGAGACGCGTCTTCCGACACCTCAAACGTGCGGCTGGCTCGCATAGAACCGCGAAAAATTTAAAACATTCCTTTTTAGCATTTCACCAAAATCCACCTAAGGAAGCCCCGTTCAGACAAAAATTGCAATATCTTTATAACTAGGATAGATATTTTGACACAGTTTTCAGCTGTTACGTTGTCGGATAGGTCTCCCTTAACGTTTTGACAAATTTTTATTGACCTACCCTGAAATTAATTTTCAGTCCTAGTACTTAGGCAATTTTTGTGAAAATTTTAATACTTACCAACCTTTATCTAGTATACCCCTTAAGTAATTTCTGTTCTATTTGCGGAATCGAGTTTCCACCTGTCTAACCTCGGTTTTCGGGCGCTTTGCGCGAACTGAAAATCCGATCGGTCGCTGAAAACTCGATTTTTTTCCTGAAAAAAGTGGTTTTTTTGACCACCGTGCACATTTTTGCTCTTTTCAAAATTCTGAAAACGGTCTAGCTAGCTCGCCCGCGCCGAGACGCGTCTTCCGACACCTCAAACGTGCGGCTGGCTCGCATAGAACCGCGAAAAATTTAAAACATTCCTTTTTAGCATTTCACCAAAATCCACCTAAGGAAGCCCCGTTCAGACAAAAATTGCAATATCTTTATAACTAGGATAGATATTTTGACACAGTTTTCAGCTGTTACGTTGTCGGATAGGTCTCCCTTAACGTTTGACAAATTTTTATTGACCTACCCTGAAATTAATTTTCAGTCCTAGTACTTAGGCAATTTTTGTGAAAATTTTAATACTTACCAACCTTTATCTAGTATACCCCTTAAGTAATTTCTGTTCTATTTGCGGAATCGAGTTTCCACCTGTCTAACCTCGGTTTTCGGGCGCTTTGCGCGAACTGAAAATCCGATCGGTCGCTGAAAACTCGATTTTTTTCCTGAAAAAAGTGGTTTTTTGACCACCGTGCACATTTTTGCTCTTTTCAAAATTCTGAAAACGGTCTAGCTAGCTCGCCCGCGCCGAGACGCGTCTTCCGACACCTCAAACGTGCGGCTGGCTCGCATAGAACCGCGAAAAATTTAAAACATTCCTTTTTAGCATTTCACCAAAATCCACCTAAGGAAGCCCCGTTCAGACAAAAATTGCAATATCTTTATAACTAGGATAGATATTTTGACACAGTTTTCAGCTGTTACGTTGTCGGATAGGTCTCCCTTAACGTTTTGACAAATTTTTATTGACCTACCCTGAAATTAATTTTCAGTCCTAGTACTTAGGCAATTTTTGTGAAAATTTTAATACTTACCAACCTTTATCTAGTATACCCCTTAAGTAATTTCTGTTCTATTTGCGGAATCGAGTTTCCACCTGTCTAACCTCGGTTTTCGGGCGCTTTGCGCGAACTGAAAATCCGATCGGTCGCTGAAAACTCGATTTTTTTCCTGAAAAAAGTGGTTTTTTGACCACCGTGCACATTTTTGCTCTTTTCAAAATTCTGAAAACGGTCTAGCTAGCTCGCCCGCGCCGAGACGCGTCTTCCGACACCTCAAACGTGCGGCTGGCTCGCATAGAACCGCGAAAAATTTAAAACATTCCTTTTTAGCATTTCACCAAAATCCACCTAAGGAAGCCCCGTTCAGACAAAAATTGCAATATCTTTATAACTAGGATAGATATTTTGACACAGTTTTCAGCTGTTACGTTGTCGGATAGGTCTCCCTTAACGTTTTGACAAATTTTTATTGACCTACCCTGAAATTAATTTTCAGTCCTAGTACTTAGGCAATTTTTGTGAAAATTTTAATACTTACCAACCTTTATCTAGTATACCCCTTAAGTAATTTCTGTTCTATTTGCGGAATCGAGTTTCCACCTGTCTAACCTCGGTTTTCGGGCGCTTTGCGCGAACTGAAAATCCGATCGGTCGCTGAAAACTCGATTTTTTTCCTGAAAAAAGTGGTTTTTTTGACCACCGTGCACATTTTTGCTCTTTTCAAAATTCTGAAAACGGTCTAGCTAGCTCGCCCGCGCCGAGACGCGTCTTCCGACACCTCAAACGTGCGGCTGGCTCGCATAGAACCGCGAAAAATTTAAAACATTCCTTTTTAGCATTTCACCAAAATCCACCTAAGGAAGCCCCGTCAGACAAAAATTGCAATATCTTTATAACTAGGATAGATATTTTGACACAGTTTTCAGCTGTTACGTTGTCGGATAGGTCTCCCTTAACGTTTTGACAAATTTTTATTGACCTACCCTGAAATTAATTTTCAGTCCTAGTACTTAGGCAATTTTTGTGAAAATTTTAATACTTACCAACCTTTATCTAGTATACCCCTTAAGTAATTTCTGTTCTATTTGCGGAATCGAGTTTCCACCTGTCTAACCTCGGTTTTCGGGCGCTTTGCGCGAACTGAAAATCCGATCGGTCGCTGAAAACTCGATTTTTTTCCTGAAAAAAGTGGTTTTTTGACCACCGTGCACATTTTTGCTCTTTTCAAAATTCTGAAAACGGTCTAGCTAGCTCGCCCGCGCCGAGACGCGTCTTCCGACACCTCAAACGTGCGGCTGGCTCGCATAGAACCGCGAAAAATTTAAAACATTCCTTTTAGCATTTCACCAAAATCCACCTAAGGAAGCCCCGTTCAGACAAAAATTGCAATATCTTTATAACTAGGATAGATATTTTGACACAGTTTTCAGCTGTTACGTTGTCGGATAGGTCTCCCTTAACGTTTTGACAAATTTTTATTGACCTACCCTGAAATTAATTTTCAGTCCTAGTACTTAGGCAATTTTTGTGAAAATTTTAATACTTACCAACCTTTATCTAGTATACCCCTTAAGTAATTTCTGTTCTATTTGCGGAATCGAGTTTCCACCTGTCTAACCTCGGTTTTCGGGCGCTTTGCGCGAACTGAAAATCCGATCGGTCGCTGAAAACTCGATTTTTTTTCCTGAAAAAAGTGGTTTTTTGACCACCGTGCACATTTTTGCTCTTTTCAAAATTCTGAAAACGGTCTAGCTAGCTCGCCCGCGCCGAGACGCGTCTTCCGACACCTCAAACGTGCGGCTGGCTCGCATAGAACCGCGAAAAATTTAAACATTCCTTTTTAGCATTTCACCAAAATCCACCTAAGGAAGCCCCGTTCAGACAAAAATTGCAATATCTTTATAACTAGGATAGATATTTTGACACAGTTTTCAGCTGTTACGTTGTCGGATAGGTCTCCCTTAACGTTTTGACAAATTTTTATTGACCTACCCTGAAATTAATTTTCAGTCCTAGTACTTAGGCAATTTTTGTGAAAATTTTAATACTTACCAACCTTTATCTAGTATACCCCTTAAGTAATTTCTGTTCTATTTGCGGAATCGAGTTTCCACCTGTCTAACCTCGGTTTTCGGGCGCTTTGCGCGAACTGAAAATCCGATCGGTCGCTGAAAACTCGATTTTTTTCCTGAAAAAAGTGGTTTTTTTGACCACCGTGCACATTTTTGCTCTTTTCAAAATTCTGAAAACGGTCTAGCTAGCTCGCCCGCGCCGAGACGCGTCTTCCGACACCTCAAACGTGCGGCTGGCTCGCATAGAACCGCGAAAAATTTAAAACATTCCTTTTTAGCATTTCACCAAAATCCACCTAAGGAAGCCCCGTTCAGACAAAAATTGCAATATCTTTATAACTAGGATAGATATTTTGACACAGTTTTCAGCTGTTACGTTGTCGGATAGGTCTCCCTTAACGTTTTGACAAATTTTTATTGACCTACCCTGAAATTAATTTTCAGTCCTAAGTACTTAGGCAATTTTTGTGAAAATTTTAATACTTACCAACCTTTATCTAGTATACCCCTTAAGTAATTTCTGTTCTATTTGCGGAATCGAGTTTCACCTGTCTAACCTCGGTTTTCGGGCGCTTTGCGCGAACTGAAAATCCGATCGGTCGCTGAAAACTCGATTTTTTTCCTGAAAAAAATGGTTTTTTGACCACCGTGCACATTTTTGCTCTTTTCAAAATTCTGAAAACGGTCTAGCTAGCTCGCCCGCGCCCGAGACGCGTCTTCCGACACCTCAAACGTGCGGCTGGCTCGCATAGAACCGCGAAAATTTTAAAACATTCCTTTTTAGGCATTTCACCAAAATCCACCTAAGGAAGCCCCGTTCAGACAAAAATTGCAATATCTTTATAACTAGGATAGATATTTTGACACAGTTTTCAGCTTTACGTTGTCGGATAGGTCTCCCTTAA
>CATNUG010000040.1:0-21762 GCA_950371165.1 Lacanobia oleracea
ATAGAAGACTTGCCCCTAATATTGAAATTGGAGCAATTTGACCTCCTACTAGAATTATCCCCTTTAATCCTTTTCAAATTCCATTATTAAATACAATTATTTTAATTAGATCAGGTGTATCTGTTACATGAGCTCACCATGCTATTATAGAAAATAATAACTCTCAAATAACACAAGGTCTTTTTATTACAATTATTTTAGGAATTTATTTTACAATCTTACAAGCATATGAATATTTAGAAGCTCCTTTTACCATTGCAGATAGAATTTATGGATCTACATTTTTTATAGCAACAGGATTCCATGGATTACACGTAATTATTGGAACATTATTTTTATTAATTTGCTTAATTCGACATTTAAATAATCATTTTTCTAGAAACCATCATTTTGGATTTGAAGCAGCAGCTTGATATTGACATTTTGTAGATGTAGTATGATTATTCCTTTACATTTCAATTTATTGATGAGGAAACTAATTATTTATATAATATATTTAGTATATTTGACTTCCAATCAAAAAGTTTAATAATTTTAATATAAATAATTATTTTAATAGTAAACATTTTTATCATTATTATATTAATTTCAAATATTATAATATTTCTATCTATTATTTTATCAAAAAAAACTTTTTCAGATCGAGAAAAATGTTCACCATTCGAATGTGGATTTGATCCTAAATCATCAGCTCGAATTCCTTTTTCTTTACATTTTTTTTTAATTACTGTAATTTTTTTAATTTTTGATGTTGAAATTGCACTTATTTTTCCTATTATCCCTTTATTTAAATTAGTAAATTTTATTTTTTGAACAAAAATTAGATTTTTTTTTATTTGTATTTTATTAATTGGTTTATTTCATGAATGAAATCAAAATATATTAAATTGAACTAATTAAGGATTATAGTTTAAATAAAACATTTGATTTGCATTCAAAAAATATTATTATATTATAATTTATCTTAAATAAGAAGCAATTTTGCATTTAATTTCGACTTAAAAGAAAGAGTTAATAAACTCCTTATTTATTAATTGAAACCAAAAAGAGGTATATCACTGTTAATGATAAAATTGAATTATTTATTCCAATTAAATTTAGAAATATAAAGATTAAAATTAAGCTGCTAACTTAATTTTTAGTGGTTAAATTCCATTAATATTTCTATTTATATAGTTTAATTTAAAACTTTACATTTTCATTGTAAAAATAAAAAATATTTTTTTTTATAAATATATTTAAAGATATAATTATCTCCTTAATATCTTCAATATTATGCTCTAATTTATAAGCTATTTAAATTAATTATTAAATAATATTATAAATAAAATTATTATTATTCAAATAATAAATCTAAATAAATAAATTTTAAAATTATTTATTTGATATATATTATAAAAAGTAGAATATTTTTTTAAAATTTTAAATATTCCAAATCCTCTATATAATTCTCTTCAACCTAAATCAATATTTTTTAATAAATTTTGACCAAAATTTAAAAAATAATATCTTAAACCATAAGTAGATAAATTTGGTATAAATCATATTAAACATAAAAAATTTCTTAAATTATAAGTTATAATAAATTTATTTATAGAATAAATATTTATATTTCTAATTAAGTATCCTATTAATCCTCCAATTAAACTAACATAAATTACTATTATTTTTAAATTAAAAGGTAAATAAATCAAATAAGGGTAAGAAAAAATTATTCATCTTAAAAATCTTCCTCTAATAATTCTTATAAATAATAATGTAAATATTCTTTTTAATATAGTATAATCTTCATCATATAAATTATAAATTCTTAATAAATTATAATCATTTACTATTAAATATATTGTTAATCGAAAAGTATAAAATATAGTTAAACCAGTAGAAAGATAATATAAAAAAAAAACTATTAAATTTAAATTTCTAAATCTTACTAACTCTAAAATTAAATCCTTAGAATAAAACCCCGCTAAAAAAGGAATTCCACATAAAGCTATATTAGAAATATTTATACATAAAGAAGTTAAAGGAATATATAATCTAATTCCACCTATAAAACGAATATCCTGTATATCATT
This sequence comes from Lacanobia oleracea, assembly GCA_950371165.1. NCBI lineage: Eukaryota > Metazoa > Arthropoda > Insecta > Lepidoptera > Noctuidae > Lacanobia > Lacanobia oleracea. The sequence continues at coordinate 2,076 of CATNUG010000040.1, forward strand.
TATTATATGAATAATAACTCCAGCACATATAAATAATAAAGCTTTAAATATTGCATGAGTTAATAAATGAAAAAAAGCTAAATCAGGTAATCCTATACTTAAAATTCTTATTATTAAACCTAATTGTCTTAAAGTTGATAAAGCAATAATTTTTTTTAAGTCAAATTCATAATTAGCCGAAATTCCAGCTATAAATATAGTTAATCCTGATAATAATAATAATAATTTTAAAAAAAATATATCAACTAATAATAAATTAAATCGAATTAATAAATAAACCCCCGCTGTAACTAAAGTAGAAGAATGAACTAAAGCTGAAACTGGAGTTGGGGCAGCTATAGCTGCTGGTAATCAAGATCTAAAAGGAATTTGAGCACTTTTAGTTATAGCTGCTATAATAATTAATATACCAATTATTATTATTTCAAAATCATTATTTATAAATTCTATATAAAAAATATAATTTCAACTACCATAATTTATTATTCAAGAGATTGATATTAAAATAAGTACATCTCCAATTCGATTTCTTAAAGCTGTTAATATACCAGCATTATAAGATTTTAAATTTTGATAATAAATTAATAAGCATTGTAGTGGGGCGGCAAGTGAACGCGGGGGAAAAAGTATTATTATAATAATAATTTTAACCCTAAAGTGTTGGGTGTGTTTTTCACTTAAACATCTTGTAATCAAGTTGTACATTGGATATAAAAGTAAATTCATATTCTTTGGTGACAATTTTATAAAAATACCAAATTATAATTTTTAAAAAATCTATTTCAGGTGGCCGCAAAACAACTGCAGCTTACAAATGTATGCAGATGAAACCATTGCAGACGAAAATTAAATATTTACGAACGGAATTATGCCGTTTACGCAAAAAAGGCAAGTCCTTTACCGAACGATTGGCTAATGCAGAAAAATTATCCAAAGACCTTGCATTTCAACGTATAACCCAACAGATGACAAAACCAGCACAATTGTTCATAAAAATGCAACTCCAATCAAAAAAGAAGCCTAAGGGTAGGCGTTTCTCAACAGAGGAAAAAATCTTATCTTTGTCCCTGTATAAAAAGAGCCCGAAGTGTTACAGACTATTATGTAATTTTTTCACACTGCCATCTGCAAAAGCAATGAAACGCCTACTTAGTGAAATAAAAGTCTCTCCTGGAATTAATCCAATAATATTCGAACGAATAAAATGTACACTGCAACAAAAAGATACTTCCGACCGCTTGTGCAGCCTTGTCTTTGACGAAATGTCAATAACGCCTCAGATAAACTACAACATACATAAAGATCAATTAGAAGGTTTTGCATCCAACAAAGAGAACAAGTTCTCAGACCATGTCCTTGTTTTTATGGTTAAGGGCATTAAGCGTAGTTTTAAGCAACCCATAGCGTATTATTTCACTAATTCTCTAAATAAAATAGAATTAAAAACAATTATTAAAACTGTAATTCAACAATGCATTAAGTCGGGGTTAGTAATTGTTTGCACCGTGTGTGACCAAAGCCAGACTAATGTTGGTGCCAACAGAGAATTGGTCAATGACACAAAAGCCAGTTTTTTACGACAGCAAAAGGAGTGGCGTAGTGATTTAATACGCATAAATGGCCAAATCATCACTCCACTTTTTGACACACCGCACTTAATAAAAGGTATTAGAAATAATTTAATAACTAAAGACCTTATATATTATATAGGCAATGAAAAAAAAAATATTAAATGGGACTATTACCAAATGGTATATGTAGCAGATAAGATGTATGGAGAGCTGCGGTTGCTGAACAAAATAACAGAAGAGCATGTTAATCCAGAAAAAATAAATGAAATGCGTGTTAAATTTGCTACACAGTTATTTAGCCATAGTTTTGCTGTCGTAACAAACCATTTAACGGCTAGAGGAGATCTTCCTGAGGAATGTCGTCAATTAATAGATTTTACTATTTTAATAGATAATCTTTTTGACTCATTAAATGTGAGTAGTTTCTCCATACCAGATGGTAAAATTTTTAAAGGGCCTGTTAAAAGGAATTCGCCTCACCATGAGTTGTGGCAAAAAGCCAAAAATATACTAAAAAGTGTCAAATATGTAAAGAAAAATAAAGTTGGTAATAAAGTTCAATTGACGGAGACAGTTGTGCCATCAATAAAAAATTTAATTAAAACTATAGAAGGAATGGAATCTCTATGGAAAGTGTTGTCTAATAAGTACGGTTTAGATGCAATGATGACTAGAAATCTGAATCAAGACCCTGTAGAAAATTTCTTTGGGAGCATCAGGAGTTATGGGGCACGAAATATTGCACCAAATACAATAGCCTTTGAAGGAGCATTTAAAGCCCTAATGCTAAATAATATTAATACCCCACATTCAAAGAGGGCTAATTGTGAAGAGGACTTCAATGAGTGCCTACAATCGCTAGACTTTTTTTTAAAAGAAAAAATTGTAAATCCTGATGTACCTGCAGAAAATAAAAGTATTCATTTCGATACTGAAATATGTTTAGATCAATCTTCTGAAAAGGACGCGGGTCAAAGTAATTACGTATGTGGTTGGGTAATTAAAAAATGCCTTACAAGTGTTGTAAAAGGATGTCAACATTGTAAATTAAATTTACTAGACAACACATATAGTAATACTAATAATACTTTTATCAAAGAGAAAGAATATCAAAATAAAAAGTGGCTTGTCTATCCTAACAAAGAAACAGAAAAATTCTTTAGAGATTCACAAAATATTGTTTGCTCATTTTTAAAAAAGAATGTTCCAAAAATTAATTTAAAACAGACAATATTATCATTTATAGATATGCTTGTAGATTGTCATTTCAGCTGTCCAAAACATAAAAATATTTTAAAAGAAATGTTTTTAAATACGATGGTGAACATTCTTATATACAGTTGGTGCCGATCCGTCAATCGAATTTTATCAGGCAAGCTAATTAATTATGATGGTGAGGACGAAATTAAAATTGCTGCCCAAGTTTATTATAATAAACATAAGAATTATAAAAATAGAAAATAAGTTCCTACCTACTTTGATATAATCAATGTATGTAATCAATGTCCATATGCTTGAAATAATAATAAATAATTATTTTGTTAGTTATTGAGTTTTATTTCTAAAACTTCTAATAATTTATATTAGAAATATTAATGTTACTTCCCTTAGAAGCTGTTTTGTTTTAGTAATTTATAATCCTATATAAATTTACTAAACCAAAATAGCTTTTATAAGAAGTAACATTGATATCTCTAATATAGTATATATTCTATAGTCATAATACAATTCTATAGCTACAGTATAGGTATATATATCAATATATCGCCTCTTTGCTTCAACAACGTGATAAGTCCGACAATTTGTATTTTTTTTTATTTGATAATTAAAACCGCCGTGACCGATTTTATTTTTCCAAAAAACGTGGTATCTTTAGTGCGTGTAACACCGAATCTATGAGTGAATGAAACAGCGCAACTGTGTCAGATCGCAATATCACATTGTCTCTTTCTGCGCGAAGATTTTTTTCGACAACGAAACAAAACAGTTGCCACTACGCAAGTGCAGAGGAAGGTGCTCTCAAATTTCAGCGAAAACGTGACATCACGACGATATTACTGTTTGGTTGCAAAGGTATGTTTTAATTCAATTATTATTTTTTATAATGTGATATTGTGGGTTAACACAGTGTTGTTGAAAAAAAGGTGTGATGTGGTTATTGTTATAAATGATCATGTCACACTGTTGCCGAAAGAATGAGAATTTTGCTTTGTGTTAACCTATGATACAACATTGTAGTTGATGAAACTTTTTCTAATACAAAAATCAAACTATGGTTATCTGCTGATGTTCCATTATTGGACAAAAAAATAATATTTTGACCAGTAATAATCCTTAATATCACTTTGTTAATGCTAAAACAAATAACTAATTGTACTTATTTTTCCAGATGGAATCGCGATGTAAAAGACTTGTTAATCTTGCATTGACAACAGAAAAATCGAATATTCCTGTTGCAGGGACAAGTGCAGGTACCTACCTATTTGTATATTGCACCATTAAAGACCTACTTAGTAGTGAACCCCGCCGCCTTGCGGCTGAGTTAAATACCTATCTACTTTTTAACGCATGGTAGGTACTTGTACTATTACCGTGCACGTGGTAATGTAGGTACTAAGTTTGGATTACATTTTTTCCGACGTACCTACTAAGATTAAATACCTATTTAAACGTTTTTTTTTTTAGAAAAGATTACAACATTAAGCTCAGGGGATTCAAGGTCAAACATAGGAGAAGCAACGTTAAATGTGGATGACGCAGCAAAAAATAAAGATGACTTATCAGCCAATCGCCAACGTAGCGGTTCGACCAGCAGCAGCGGTAGTTCTTCGACTGATTCATCATCATCATCAAGCAGCTCATCAAATACATCTTTTAATGAAGGTAAGTTCCACTGTTGTTCTATTTTTTTTAGCAATTGCCAAATCTTATTTATATTCCAACCGTAATTCGTTTTGTATACAGATAGCGACGATTCAGTTAAAGACCCAAACTATGAAGTTGTGGAGCCTCGACGTCTTCAAAATTCTTCAGACTCTGACGGAGACGTTGCCAATGTAAACAGAAGACTCCAAGATGGTGTTTCACAAGAAATTGTTATTCGTACACCTACAGAAGACAATGAAATGATTCTTAACAGTCTTGTACAAGACGCCGACGTGCTCCCGATTGAAAATGAACCGTCAGCTGTTGAAAATGTTAGCCCCACTGAACAAAACTCACAAAATACACATTGTAGTCCCAATAAAAAAGGAAAAAAAAGACGAAGACTTGAAGGAAGCTGGAAGAAAAATATAGCGAAGAGACTGAGAAATAGCGGTAAGTCTTATATATCAGTAAAAACTAAAAAAATAATTCCAGAGCGTAAATTGAGACCACCCTGCAGAGAAAATTGTGCATTCAAATGTCGTTCAAATATCACAGATGACCAACGTCAAGTACTTTTAAAAGAATTCTGGAACTTGGGCGACATTGAAAAACAGTGGTCGTTTATAGCAAATAGTGTCGAAGCAGTAATCCCAAAACATCGATACGTGAAGATAGATTCAGATGGAAACGTTGCACCAACTCGCGACGATAATAATGCTTTCTTTTTTACCGTTTCCGGACTAAAGACTAGAGTGTGTAAAGTATTTTTCAAAAACACTTTGGCAATTAATAACCGGCCAATAGAGACGGCGTTAAAAAAGAAAAATAAAGATTGCAATATTTCTTCTATGAAAGATGATCGGGGACATCATGCAAATCGACATAAAGTGGATGATAACATAAAGAATGGTGTAAAAGCATTCATAGATGCAATACCGAAAATTGAACCACACTACATAAGAGCCAACTCAAAAAGGCATTATATTGATGGCAGCAAAGCCATCACCGATCTTCACAGAGACTATGTTGCAGAATGTAAGTCGAAAAATGTACCTTTCGCCAACTACTTAATGTTTTACCGTATATTTACGCAAGATTACAACATATCATTCTTTGTTCCTAAAAAAGATTTATGTGATGTATGTGAAGCTTACAAAAATAGCACTGATGAAGAGAAAGAACGATTAAAAGAAAGCTATGAAACACATCAAAATGAAAAAGTTCTCTCACGTGCAGAAAAGGAGAACGATAAAAAGAATGGTGAAATTTTCGTTGCTGTATACGACCTTCAAGCAGTTTTCCAATGTCCCAAAGGGGACATCTCTGTCTTTTATTACAAGTCTAAATTAAATGTTCTTAATTTAACCATTTACAACATTCAGAGTAACCGTGTTGAATGCTTTGTTTGGGATGAATCAAACGCCAACAGAGGTGTAAACGAAATCGGTACTTGCGTTTACAAATACCTCGTAAAAATATCAGAAACAGCCGAAAATCTAGATGTTGTATTCTATTCAGATAATTGTGGGGGCCAACAAAAAAATAAATTTATGATCTGCATGTATCTATACGCAGTTAAGACAATACTTAATCTTAACTCAGTCACTCATAAATATTTGATAAAAGGACATACCCAGAATGAGGGCGATTCCGCTCATTCTCAAATTGAGAGAGAAATTAAGCGGCAATTACGATCTGGACCCATGTATACACCTGACGCATTTGTTGGTGCTATAAAGGCTGCCCGGAAGAAAAGTGAGCCCTTCCATGTGAATGAGATGTGCTTTGCAGATTTCTATGATTGGAAAAGCTTAACTAATCAAATGAACTTTTCGTTGCTAAAAGATGAAAATAATGATACCATCAAAGTAACAGGTTTAAAGGTGATTCGAGTTCAAAAAAGCGATCCTGAAGTTTTATTTTTTAAAGATTCATATGCTGATAAACAATTTAAAAAAGCTATTGTCATTAAGAAGAAAAGGAACGCAATCTCAAATTTGGAATTAAAAAATACATACAACCAAAAACCTGGTATTTCTGACAAAAAAAAAGCAGACTTAATGGATTTGGTTAACAAAAATCTTATCCCCAGATACCATAGGCCATTTTATGAATGTTTGTAACTTTGAAGTACAGCGAGTTATTAAGATACAAGTTGAGTTAGAAGGCTGATTTTAATACTTACGCCAAAACAAAACGAAGACTGTTTCTATAATTTTAAGTAAAATTGTGCTCTTATGTTGATTAAGTTAGCTGTACCGAGTTAAGACACCAAGTGCCATTATTACTAGTAGTTATGTTATAATTAAGTATAACTTTCAAAGTCTGATTGTTCTTATGGATAGATATTTTTTTATTTAATCTAAGCTAAAACTTTATTTTCTCTAGTAAAATGTGAACTGCATTTTACGTATTAGCTCATTAAGTAATTTACAACAAAAATTGTGATTATTCTTAATGTCCGTCTGATTTTTTAATATTTTGTAATAGAAATTATAATAAGTGTAATTTGCAATTACAGTATTTCCAATAAAGATTAGTTCTAAAATCTAAAAGTTTTTATTTCAATAATGCGTGTTCATTATATAACTCAGTTTCATCACCAAAGTAATATCATCAAAATCGTGACAATTCAGTTTGTTACACTTATCTTTCTATAGATTTTCAAGAACAATGTGACATGTTTTCCCCTTTTTCTCAAATATAGCAAATTACTTGCTAAACTTCTAAATTATCAGTATTTTGATAAGTTTTCACATAGTTTATTTGTTATAATTTGCAATACATAGTAGATTTACAGTAAAAAGATATTCGTTTCGACATTTTTATATTTTTAAAGTTGAAAAACGTTCTCCTCTAAAATTTCAATTTTCAAGATAACACATTATTGAAGCAAAGAGGCGATATATACCTATACTGTAGCTATAGTAGTTCTAGTTAAGAAATCCAGGTGGCGCTTTCAACCGATATGCCCAAAATTAGCACGAGAGGGCTCTCTTACTCCTCTATATTATTATACTCTTTGGTTCACAATGACATTGACAGCAAAATGCCCGCCACCCACCTTGTCAGGGTTGCCCTCACCGCCCGCTTTATGCAAATTTATTTTTATAACAGAATACCACACCACTAATCAAATTGTGGAAGTCATTAATCTCGCTAATGATCGGTTACAGAAATAGTCATTTTCGAGCGCGCAATGTATTGTGAACAACGCGATCCAAACGCGCGAGAGCGTTGTACGGAGTACGTACCTACACTTCTTGAACACACTCAAAACTGCGTCGCCGCGCGAGCTTCTGTCGTTAAATGTACTTACCTACGAATATCGCCTACCTATCGCCGACCACAATATCACATAAAATCATCGTAGGTATAAACTAATGAACTATCTAAGTCACTTTGATTGTACCTACCAATATCGCCTTTCGCCGACAGCAATAATACCTATCACATAAAATGAATCATATTTATCACTCAGAAATACTAACCTACTCATGGTAAGAACTTGTTTTTGAAGAAATAAGAGAAGGAGCCATAAGATTAATCTCTTAAAATTATGATTCAGATAAGGATTGATTATAAAAATAAGCTTCAAGTACCTACATTGAGATCCGGTAACGTAGGTAACTACTGAACCGCCTCACTCACTTAGAAAGTACCTAAGTACCGACGAGTATCACCCGTAGCCGACATCAACTGTCATATTTACGCAGAAGTTAAGGAGTCATAAGCTTAAGCATGTTCCACAATGATGTACTTACTTAATCCAATGTCCAATCCAAGGTGACCTTGGTTGGAGCTTGGTTTGTATCCGCGAATTTTGTACCTATGAATTCACCCAAGCAAGGTCACCTTGGATGGGTCGCTGGATTACATCCTTGTGCAACATGCTCTCTTAAAATCACGAACGCGATTCTGATAAGAATTGATAACAACAAAGCCGGCCATGTTCGAGTCGGATTCTCAAACAAAGGGTTCTGTAAGTACCATAACTCAAAAAACACGCTTCTTGTATGCGAGCCCCCTTAAATTACCTAGTCCTATGGACGGACCGACAGCGGAGGCTTAGTAATAGGGTTTCGTTGGTTACGCTTCGGTTACGGAATAGTAAAAAGAAGATTGTAAGTAGGTATCTACCTACATTGAGATCCGATAATGTAAGTACCTACTACTAACTCACCTTAAGGTCGCTCACCCCTGGGTTTGAAGTGGCCGCCGCCAGCACACTCGCATATCTGAGCACGGCCCAGAGTTTCAGCTTGGACACGGAGCAGAAACTTTGGGTCCTGAGCACACTCCTCACGCAACGTCGCAAACACATGCACGACGCGATTCCTCATCTCGGCTGCGGAAGCGCACTCGGACACAAACACCTTGTCCTTGACGTCGAAAGAAATCTAATGGGGTCAAGTCTGGTGCGCGAGCTGGCAATGGCTCCGGGCCGAATCTACCGATCCACCAATTCCACAAGTCCAGATGACATTTTTAAATCAGACACATAAACACAGAGAGAAAATTAGTTTTGGGATCAAACCAAAACTTATCTTCTCTAACGTTCCGAAAACAGACTTTCACAAAAAGCACACTCGTTCGCGATCAACGTCAACAAGAAACTGGCAAAAATCCATCACGACACGAAATGTTCTTTTCGAACTCTCTTTTGATTTCGCCGACATACCTACGTGCAGTACAGTGGCGGAACTATCATGCATGGGTGGTTATTTATTTATTGAATGATTTTTTTTGTTGAAATACTTAACCTTGTAGTTACTTGATGGCCTTAATAAAAGATTAAGATCTAAGAGAACCCAAGCTGCAAGAAACCGAACCAATTGAGATAAGCGTAACATTACTTATTTTAACTTAAGAGCGTTCTCGGTAAACGGGCCGCCCGTAATTTAGGTATAGACAAGCTCTCGATGTGTCTGTGTGTATCCGCACGGCACACACGCGCGCTTGGTGCACATTGCGAATTTTATGAACGACCAACCCGTTTTGATCCTTTGAATATTGAAATACACACTTTTTTTGCCTTTCCATAAAGTAAAACATTTCTCACCTAAAATCCTCTTCACGCAACATTTATTTATTTGGAGAAGCAACTAAAATGTTTTAATTAATGTATCGTTTATTTAAATTAGAGGATTTGAGTATCCTTGTGTAACCACCAGTATCGAATTTTAATCAACAGAGGATTTTATACAAGCAAAGTTACATTATTTTTTTACGTTTGTAAATGTAATTTTAGTAACTCGAATTATAAAACGGACGGGAAGGGAATGGACGGGTTTATAGTTTTTTTTCGTTTTTGCGCATAGGATGAGGTCTCAAGTTTTGTTAAGTAAAACATTGAATATAAAAAAAAAAACTGTATATTATAAAATAATTTCCCTCAGTGGCATTGATCGACTTTTTCTCGAATCAATTATTTCGGGAAGAACGCACTCATAATAAAATTTTTTCAAACGAGGGATCATTTTTTCTTTCCAAAATTGATCGTCTTTATAAATTTTTAATACTTTTATTGGAAATTCAGGACCAGTGTACACCGCAAACAAACACACACTTTTATTTGCAATATTTAGTTGGCCCTGAACTTGGTAGTACCAGTCATGGTTGGTGTTCATAATGAGGTTATCACCATCAAATAAAAAACATTTAAGTTTTTTTTGCCGGATTGCTGTATCAGGGTCGATTCCGCGTATGGAAATGGGACATTTTACTTCTATGATTCCTTCTTTATAAAGTCCATCTGGCGAAGCACCTAAAAAGCAATAGGTCTCATCGATAAAAAGACCACATTTTTGGATGGTTATGTCCTCTTGAATGGCGAGTTGCTCAATAGCCTTTCCTTCATTTTCTTTGCCATATTTTACTGACGCTACATGGTCCAAGGAATATCCATATAAAATGGATTTGACAAGTGGTGCTGAATTCAAATTCGGGCGTCGTTTACAAATTTTGGCAAAATTGGAAGCAGTTAAAATACATCTTCTCAGCTCAAGCCACAAGGCACTCTCAGCCTGGAGAATTGTATCTCGTTCAATGTCATGCCGATTTAAAGCCTGATTTTTTAAATTTTCTAGGAAAACTATCTGTGCCTGCTTGAAATCGTCTGGGTCCATGTCAGGCTTTTGACATACATTTCCATAATCTACTTTAGTTACGGGACCTGCGCTAAAGTTGATTTTTCGTCGAGGTATTTTGCGTTTCCGATTTTGATTGATTGAAAACCGCTTTTGTTCTAATCGTTTTAGGGATTGACCTGGACTTTTCTGGTAGGCAGATTTGTAGAAGTTAGTTTGAGGTTTACCTGTGTTAAAACTGACAACAGCGGCATGACAACGGACGGAGTAAGAATCTTTTAGAGAAAAATTAATACGTTTTCCACCTACAGTTTTTGCTACTATGCTGTTAAACTGCTCTGCACGGTTTGTGGTAAAGTTATGAAGTAGACTACGAGAATGATAAGCCAGCTGAGAGGTATTTCGTTGAAGTTTTAACATCAATGTTTTTGCTTGGAGTGTTTGGTTTATTTCTTTTTTTCTCTCTTCGGTGCAGTAATAAATGTCACATTCGCTGTGATCTCCGAAGATGTGTTTGACGCTGTTTAGAATATCTCTCTGTATTTTTATTATTCTTTCTGATTCCGTTAATTTTTGTATTTGCCAGTGCCGTACTGAAGATCTAACTGCTGTTCTCAGTCGAGTCAAACGTTCCGGTGTTAATAATTTACGCTCCGAGAGAGGTATGGAAGTATCACTTTTCAATAATAAATTTTTTCCGTTGTAATTGCGGAGGAGATGGTTGGTGCACTCAATTTTTTGAATTGGAATACCGGGATATGGTCTGCTCTCTAATATATTTTTATATGTGCTGGCATCACCATCAGCAATTAACGTTTTATAAATCAATTTTCGGGTTTCAACGGAGGATTTGAATCCTTCTACCAGTATTGTTGGTTCCATGCTAGATGATGAGCCAACGTGATTTTTCGAACATTTGTGAGCAGCAGGCTGCTGTTCGTTTTTGTTTGCACGAGCACAAATACCACAATATTTATTCCGGACCCCAATGTAGAGAACTTTCCCAGTGTGATGTCCTATGATAGCTGCAACACCGGACAACGCATTATATTGATTTTTATATGAGCGTTTGCTCCAGCAACAGTCTGCTTCCACTGGTATCATCGGGATGTCATCAGTGTCACCTCGTAAACGAGCAGCGTCTGTTTCCTCTTGAGCTGCGACAACCATAGTTTCTTCAGCAGCATTTTTCCACATGTCAGCAACTTTATCATGGCATTTGCTGTATGTGAATAACGACATAACAGGTAAGTCCATTGATGCAGCTACTTCATTTAAATTTGTTAGGCCAATCCCTGAAATTATGGCTCCTGACACGGCGCCTTCATTGACATTTAATTTGTCTTCTTGCTTCTCATCGTGACTACTCAATTCGAACTTAGAATTGCACATATTACACTGAAAGAAGAATTTAGATAGGAATCCAGTTTTATTTTCTTTTAGTAGTACCAAGTTCTTCAATGTACAACCAAAGCGATCATTATGGTTAGTAATTTGAATTAAACCATCTAAAAAATGTTGAAAATCAACGATTCTTCTTCCATTAATTTTTTTCGGCTCATTAATCGGATTCTGTAACAAGAATATTGTATCTTCATATGATTCCAATTATTTTAATTATACTTATGAGATTAAAAAAACGTTCTGTTACTTACCTCTGCAGACATACTTATGTCGTAGTCAGGAAGCTCATCCGATAAATCTTCTGAGATATCATCCCTAGAAATATAATATTTATGTTAACAACCTAGTCAAAATTATTAGCAGCATTTTTAATATAATGCCAAAAACTATAATAGGTACTACAAATACAGCCACAATCATGTCATTATTTTGCCATTGATTTCCAAAAAGTAACGCCTTTTTACATTTAAGACCTATGAAATAAAGAATAATAATGGGAAATTATACCTGAAAGGCATTGTCTGATCGCATTTATTTGCCACTTCTACTGTTACTGATTGCGATTTCGGTGTTGATGTTGAAGCTAACTGTGACTCTTCGTTATGATTCTCGTATGACGTTTCCGCTTGGTCTCGCCGTTTACTCCTACATAAAAACACAATATTGCATGGCATCAATTTTTATATTATTTATTGTCATTTTATACATTTTAGTGGCAACTTTAACAACACAACACGCGTAATTCATATATCTACAAAACCATTAACCCATTTAGACATTCGCAGTCATAAATATTTACAGCCAAAGTTGAAATATTTGTTTCTCAAAATATAGTCCTACTATATATATAATTAATAAAGTCTCATTGCCTTCAAATTAAATACCACCAAAATTTTTGGCGGTATCTAATTTGAAAGCAATGAGACGGTTCCATTTTCAAGCTTTTGAAAATGGAGGCGTACTGCAGTCATATTGAATAATGAAAAAAAAAAAAACGACAAGTGCGAGTCGGACTCGCATGCAAAGGGTCTCGATTTTCGACTCAGTAGTAAAATTACGAAAAAAATATATTCTAAACCCTTGCAATAGGCGGGCTTTCATTTGATATATCACACGGTACAGTTGGAAAATCTTTAATTTTTTGGTTTTGATAGACAACTGAGTGATCCCATAAGGGTTTCGTTTTCTATATAGAGGTTCGGAACCCTAAAAAATGCTGCCTCTTGGGATGACGTTTGCGTAATAACATAGAAACTTTAGTTACCTTGCAGCTTGTAATTTCTCCAACATTTTCTTTTTTCTAATTCGTTTACCTCCACTGTCACCGTAATAGAGTTTACTTTTTCGGCCCATCACCTAAAACATAAAAGCATTAAGTAAATATAAAAACACACTACATTAGTTCGTTTGTAATTCGAATGAATCTAGCCAAAACTAATATTCTATAAAAAAAAGCCACTTACGGATCAAAACTGGTTAGGCGTAGTATGAATCCTCGGTGCAACTACTTATTTTTATTGTCAACGCGGCAGCGTGAGCGACATAGGTCCTACCTCTGAGAGCGCCACAGCGCGACTGGCCGACACCGCTCCGCTCTGCGTTATTTATTAGTAACTTTGGAATTTTATATTGTCGATATACTAATTTAATGTATTATTTTTTTTTCTGTTTTCTATTTGTCTGAACTCCACTTAAAAATAGTGTATTTTTCTTTTAGTTAATTCAGCCGTAATAAAATATAAAAATGATGTTTTAGGATGCAAAATTTAAGTTACGGAAATGTTTTTTTTTAGGGTCTTTATGAATTAAAATTACTTTTCTATTTTATGCAATAACATGAACAGTATGTTGCCTTTCGCCACGATTTTTTCCAGACTTCCACGACTCATGGTTGATTCATAATTTCATTCCGAAATTCAGCCTTCTCGCAAAATTCCAAAAACATGTGTTTAAAATAAGCTTTAATTTTGATATTTTTTGTCATTTTTCAATGTTTTATTCTATACAAATACAATTTAAAGATATGCTTAATGTGGTACTAAAATTAGTTTTTTACAAATTCCAGGCAAAATGGAGTAATTTAACTTTAAAAAGCGCCGAATTTGTGATTATTGAAATTTTTTACCGAGAACACTCTTAAGAGCATTCACTCCCCTTACGCGCTATTTCGCTCAAAAATCATGATTTTCAAACCCGTTTATACGCATTAATGACACAGACACAGACTTGTGATTTACTAATATCATTAGGAAATATTCTTGTCTAAATAGTTACACAGAATTTTATTTAAATTAAATGCACGTTTGTAAACAATATTCAGATATGTAAACAGAGATTTGCCGATTTTACGCACATAGTCAATTTCAAAGCTCGAAAACGTCTAAAATTCTAGCATAATTAATAAACAAAAAATATAAGCCTATAGCTACGATCCTCAACAAAATAGTTATAGAAAAAGATTCATTGATTTAGTTCATTAACTTAGTAAATTAAAATCAAAACGATGTCAAATTATTAAGAAATTATGGGCACATAAAATGATCATTTGCACTTGTGGCGTATTATGTCGCAACACCGTTAACAATATTTTGGGTGGCAACACCAAATGTTTCCGGCGCCAGACATAAGTCTGCCGCCAGAGTGTAAATTGACACAGACTGTTGTGAACCACTGGAGCGCGGGTTGCGATCATTGAGCGTGTTATGCACCCAAATATAAACTCTTGTGTTTAATTTAAAATACATATTATATTATCAGTGGAACTTGGAGTATTCCACAATTGGCGACGAGGAAATCTGGTGAGTGCCTACTGAAAGATCATCTCAAACCTAATTGCATACAAATCGGTAGTCAACAGGGTTAGGTGTTCCTTTTCAACATAATTATATGGAATAGGTTTACAGTTTGTATGACAAAATTGTGTAAAAACTGAAACCTTACATTTATCAGTTATAATAAATCTGCAAATACCTTAAAGTAGTAAAATTAGATAGCACAAATTTATAACAGAGTGCAGTCTTAGCGTCGACCTACTGGTAAACTTATAACATCATCACAGTAAAAGCTACCTACCTATTTTACTGCCTATAAATGAGAATATAATCCAAGATTAACAATTACAGATTAAAATAGTATTTGATATTTAAGTATATCACAGCCAGTACCTAAGCATAGAACTTTTGTTGGAACTTTGTTGTTAGGATAAGTAATTTTCAGATATTTCTTGGTACTTAGGTCAAAAAAAATAAAAAAATAAAATAAGGGGAGTTGATAGCCGATTGTATGTTAATTATGTAAAAATGTTATTATGAAACAAATAACTTGTATGTGTAATAACCAAACATGTGTGAGGCACAAATAGTCAGCAGTGAAAGTAATTTGTGAGGAAAAATAGTGCTGACACCAAGTTTAATGTGAGTGTGAACCACCAAAATTGTGCTAAAATATGCTATTAATTAGCAGCCGAGTACTAAATTGAATAACTGTAATAAATGCAAAATATCAACAGATTCCTCTTTCTCAAAACATTTGTTTATTTAAATAGTTTTGGTTCAATCATCTACGAAAGAATTTTATTTGCAGAAAACCCTATTATGTCTCAAAATATACCTACTCTTGAGCAGTTTGACTGTGAGGGCGAACCAAATTCTCTGGGTACTCTTTGGGAAAAGTGGAAACGTGGATTAGAGATTTATTTTCAAGCTGCGAATATTGATACATCGGTTAAGAAAAGAGCATCTCTTTTGCATATTGGAGGCTTAGCATTGCAAGATGTTTACTTTAACATCCCCGGAGCTCATGTACAGGAGAAGGAATTGGTTGATGTTTATAAGATAGCAATAGAGAAACTGAATGAATATTTCGCACCAAAACAGAGTAATCTGTTTGAGCGGCACTCATTTCGATTAATGAGACAAGAACCGGGTGAAAAATTTGAAAAGTTTATAGTAAGATTGCGCCGCCAAAGTGCGAAATGTAACTTTTCTAATGAGAATGAGAGTATAATTGATCTTTGCTTTGATTTGCAGAATATTTTATGCATGAAGGGAGGGTAGAATGGCAGGATAATTACATTTAAAAAATAAAATGATTTTGATAATTACCTAGTTTTTGTTTTTCCTCCTTTGTCAATTCCGTACCGTGATAAATATGCACTAACTCTTCCCATGCTCTTTGTTTTAATATTCTATCAGAATACTCTGGTAATTTGGTGTTCCAATTGCTGGCCGACTCTGGATTTCGATGATAAATTTTTCAGTATCGAATTCCATTTTACCAGACGTACCACGTGCACACACTCACTCAATGGCGGGCAGCCGCAGACTGAACCGCACAGTGCGTATAGCAACCGTCCGGCTGGCCGTCACTCGGGCCGCAGCCCTCCGAGCGACCGGAGCGGTCTGCGGGTAGCCGCATCGCAGTGCGCTTAGAAATGAATATTACGTACATAATTGTGCTTGCGGTCAGCCGGACGGCTAGCCGCAAAATAGCTAAACAAGACACAAATTACAGAAAAGCAGTTTCACCAGTGGAAAGATTGTCAATAACGTTAAAATACCTAAGCTCAGGAAATTCTTTTAGTAGCCTGTGCGACGTCTTTAAAGTATCTCCTCAACTAATTTCAAGCATTATTCCTGAAGTATGTGATGCTTTAGTTGAAGGACTTTCAGATTATGTGAAAATTCCAAGGAGTCAGGAAGGATGGAGAGAAATTGCAGATGAATATTTAAAAAGATGGCAAATACCCAATTGTCTTGGGTCAATGGATGGGAAACACTTAAAACTTCAATGTCCCCCAAAAAGTGGAAGTGATTATATAAACTATAAAAAATATTTCAGTAGGTATTGTGCTCTTTGCTTTAGTAGATGCTGATTACAAGTTTTTGTACGCTAATGTGGGATGTCAGGGTCGGATTTCAGATGGTGGGGTTTTTAATAATTCAGCATTATGTCGATTGTTAAATGATAATGAATTGAATATACCACATAAAACCCCTTTACCCGGAAGGAATCTACCAGTACCGTATTTTTTTTTGGGTGATGACGCGTTTCCTCTGCAACCCCATATTATAAAGGCTTATGATGGTAATCACACAATGGGATCATCTAAGAGGGTTTTTAACTATCGCGTATGTCGAGGGCGAAGAGTAGTTGAAAACGTGTTTGGGCAGTTAACACACAAATTCAAGATTTTTCATAGACCTATTCAGCTAATCCCAGAAAAAGCTACTACTGTAACTTTGGCGTGTATACATTTATTTAATTATATCAAACGAACCGCTGCAACTCAGCAAAACGAATACGATACTGAAAATAATCAAGGAGAAGTCTTTCCCGGTGAATGGCGTAGACATCTTGAAAACGACAGTTGCTTAGATAATATGGACGTAGTTATGCAAAAATGTTTCGTTCCACAGTAAGTTGAATTTGAGATAAAAGCATTTACGCGTTTCAATGGTATTCTTTTTTACTCTAACTAGTAAAGGTCAATACTAAAGGTTTTATTGTTGAATTATATTGTGTTTAGATAATCATATGTTTAATTTTAGGCTATTCACTTTACAATAATAATAAAAAAAAAATTGGTATTGGAACATTTTAACATAATTAATATTTACATGAACATAGCTTCAAATTAATTTTGCACCAACGTTCCAGGTACTTTTTATCCATCTGTACCTTAAATTTATGAACTAAATTTTACATAATCATTTGATTTTTTAATAAATATGTTAAATACGAGTAAAAAAAAAAAAATAAAACAAATAAAAGAATAATAATTGCTTATCATTTTTTTATTACTAGGTCACAATTTAAAAATCAGTATAAAATCTTGTGCTATTGGGGAGGCCTACGTCCAGCAGTGGACTGCTGTAGGCTAATGATGACGATAAAATCTTCATACGTCATACTCATCATCCTCTTGCATTTCGAAATCTGGTTCCCCACCAAACCCATCGACATCATCTATGATTCCCTCCGTACTCTTTAGGTTTTTATAAAATTCATGACAATCCTCAGGGATGTACTGAAACATGGATTGTAAATCTGCTAATTTGGCTGGAGCAATGGCTTTGCCATCCGGCCACAACAAACAGAAATCGGACATGTTAATATTTCGTGTTTCCCCTCTAACTTTTTTTTCAATTGTTAATTCCTTGTAATCTTCCTCTAACGATGTTTTCATAAAAACTGAAAACACTTTCTCTTTTTCAAGTCTATTATTAGTCTATTATAGTATTTCTTTTGTATTTAACCAATTGACTTTGGTTTTGTCTGTGAATTTTTTTCTATTGATAATATTTTTTTTTCCAATTTTTCTGTGCCATAAAAATCAATCTTATTCATTTTAAATACTTCTAGAGGTTTTCTTTTTTTACACGTTTTAATTATGGACATATATTCTTCGGCTGTATAAATACGTTGATGGTGTTTGAGAGCAGTTTCAATTTTAGAAAAGTCTGTGTCATTAGGCAGAAAGGTATGCCCAGACTCAAGAAATCGCATTGTAATGACTTTTAAAGTGTCATATGAGTTTAGAAGTGCTTTCAACATGAGAACTATTTTTATATTGCGATTCTGCCCTCCACAACAATCGCTCCAAAGAATAAGGTGTTCAACAGTGGGCTTTAGTTTGGTTTGAATATATTTAATAAGGCACGATCCCACCTCTTGCGCACCTCTTCCTGCTTCCCCTTCAACCCATATGTAACAATGACCAATGTCATCTGAAGCACTATGGATGCCACTGTTGTAGAGCCACAATTGCCTTTTATAAAACGCAACATTTGTAGGTATCCGTGGTAATGTTAAAGTTTTTTCTAAGTCGAATGTTACACATTCAATAGTCGACATGTTTCGAGCATCTTCAAAGTCGGAGTTCATCTGCTTCCTCAAATTTTCAGCCTTTTCTAAATGTCGTGTCTTTTCTGTTCTAGCTTGTTCTTTTTCCTCGAGGGTTCTAGCATTTTGAATTCTTACAGCTAACATATCACACCTATTACAGGTGTCTTTCTTAAGTGATTTACACTTAAGGTTAAACTTAGTGTAAAAAATCTTTTTGACTGATTCGAAGGAAGCGCACTTTTGCCCTTCACCATAAGTATTTGTGTACTCCTGCTGATATATTTCGTAAATTTTGGTTATGGTCATCCCCGGTTGTAAATATAACGTGTCATTGTTCTTTTCTCTTCCGTAGTGCGACTCATACTTATGTAGTTTTGAAATAGTTTCGACTATGAAATTATACATTTCATCTGATAATTTATTCTTGCCACCTGTGCTAACTCCTCTAGCATCCATTATGGGCTCACTACTTCTAAGTTTTTTAAGTGCAATGTTAACTTTTTGAGTAGTAATTTGAAAAGTATTTAAAAACATATCACGACATACCTTTGTACCATTAATAGAATAGACACGGCTGAATTGCTTTGGCTTTTTTTTTGCCTCGGGAACATTAGTCATAGTGTAACTTCGTTTTTTATTTTCTTCTTTAATACATGATCCTAAGTATAAACATTGTGCATTGTAGGACCCTAGACGCACAAATTTTTCGAATACTTCCTTTCTTTTCTCTATTGGAATCAAGCTAGCACAATTTTTTAAACATTTACAATTATATTCAATAAAGGTTTTTGGTTTCACTAATTTATTTTTAGTGGTCGTGTATTCTAAATTATTGTATTTATTATATTTCCTCTCAGATCTAAGTTGAGGATTAATTCTCTTACGGCCCCTTTTCGGTCTACCAGTTCC
>CATNUG010000041.1:0-55000 GCA_950371165.1 Lacanobia oleracea
CGTTCCCCCGACGGGAGGGTATGCGTAATGCATTTTTTCCCAGTTTAAAAAAAAAAAAAAAAAAAAAGGTTTTTTTTTTTTTTTTTTTTTTTTTTGTTAGGGTAGGAGGGGAAATCCTCATGGACGCCCCAACCGCCTCACGATATGAGACGTTTGGGGCAGTGCCGGACTCTTACCGGCTAAAACCACCTCCTGCCACGCTTTTTGTCCCCTGACTTCGTCAGAGACAGTGTCTGCGATTTTAGACTTTAGTCGTCAAACTGGTTATATTATAAACTATGACTAAGCCATCTATGGCGGTATACATGGGTTACATGAATGCTTCTATTTATATCTGGGACGTATGCCTTTTTTTTTTTTTTTTTTTTTTTTTTTTTTTCTCTTTTTTTTTTCTCTTCTTTTTTTTTGTTTTTTTTTTTTTTTTTTTTTTTTTTCTTTGTCTTCATTTTTTCTGCCTTTTATTATATTTCTCCTTTTTTTTTTTTTTTTTTTTTTTTTTTTTGTTTTATTTAGGTACTTATGCTATATACTTACTATATATCTAAGTATCCTAATTAAATATTCTTATTCCTATTTATTACTAAGTTCCCTATTTCTAAACAATATTCTAGAAAGATTTCTCTTTTTCGGCCAATCATTAAACTTGGTAGGTTCCCAAGCACAAGTTTCTCGTCCAGCTGGTGTTCTGCTTTGTACCGCGCCTTCGCGGTTATGGGACAGTCCAGTAGAAGATGTGCAACCGTTTCCTCTACACCTGGTTCACAGGCGCACGATGCATTCTCTTTACACTTGAAACGTTTCAGGTATGCAGAGAATCCACCGTGCCCCGTGAGGATTTGGGTGATCACGCTTGTGAGCTCAAGTTTTCGAACCACTCTGTATGCCGCAACCGCATCAGGGAAGAAAAGTTTTGTTCCAGAGGCTGTTGCCCCTGACTTATATCTTTCGTTCCACTCGTCAAGCGAACCCATACGGATCTGCCGTTTGACGAATGAAACGGGGCACAGATCGTAATCCGGCCTCTTCTTCGACCCCAGGGCGGCCTCCTTCGCGAGTTGGTCGGCTCGCTCGTTGCCCTCCAATCCTGCGTGGGCTTTTATCCAAAACAAGGAGACACTCTTGTTCTGGAGCTTACAGCGTCGGATGGTGTCCCTTATATCCACCGCTAAGGGATGGGGAGCACTGATGTTTGTGACCGTCTGGAGAGCCGCCATGGAGTCGCTGAAGATGCCGAACGTGCCTTCCCTGTGTTTAAGGGCTTCCCTAGCCGCCCTTTGCAGGGCCAAGAGCTCAGCCTGATAGACGGTACAGTACGACGGCAAAGTAAGTTTGAGGGCCCGTGTTTCGATGGCGCCATTCCACAAGGATAGCGCCGCTCCAACCTTGCCCTCAATCTTACTGCCGTCCGTAAATATGCGCACAGCGAAGTTACTGTGGTTGTTATATTGTTCCTCGTCCATCAGGCTGCCGAACTGCAGAGGGGTCTGTTCCGCGGGGTGCGGGGCCTCCAGAGCTGGAGCCATCCGTTCGACCTCCCTGTCTCCTAGTGCGGGCTGGGGCACGCCCCTCCTGGCCTCGTAAAGTGAAGCAACTTCCCTTATCCGGAGGTCAAGAGGAAGCATCCCAGCCAGCACCAGTGCCGAGTTGAGGGAGACCGTGCGGTAGGCTCTGCATAGTTTCTGCGCGAACCCTCTTTGGACCACGTTCAGCTGCTTCATGATCCCTAATTTGTAGACGGCTGGTGCCCATGCGCTTGCGGCATACAGCAGCGTTGGCTCGACTGCTGCGGTGTAAATGGTGCGGATCACTTCCGGGTGCAGACCCCAGCTAACCCGGGCCGCTCTGGCCAGCTGCTTGTACATAGCTATCGCCTTCTTACAGACGATAGCTACGTGTTTGTTAAAGGTTAGTTTGGCGTCAATGGTGAGGCCCAATATCTTTACATCTTGGGACATTCCAATGTCGATCCCGCCCATGCTCAAGCGTGGGGTATCGTATTTGAGCTTCCGCGTTAGCACCATCGCACAGGTTTTGTGCGGAGCGAAATTCAGCTTATTTCTGACACCCCACGCTCGAACATGTTCGAGAGCGGCATTGGCACGTCCCTCGATTTCCACTGCCGTTTCTCCTTCGAAGAGCATCACGACGTCGTCGGCAAAGGCCTGGCAGTAGAAACCTCTTCCCTCCAGCTGCTTCAGGAGCGGGTCCAGCAGCAAATTCCAAAACATTGGACCTCCAATTGACCCCTGGACGCATCCTTTGCTGGTCGACCTCCTGCTCTCCTCTCCAGCGTATCTCACGACCACCTCCCTGCCACTGAGATAGCTGCTGACGACTCGTCTCAAATTCACCGGACACTGTTCCTCAGCCAAACGTAGCTTTATCGCAGGCCACCAAGCGTTGTCGAAGGCTCCCTCTATATCCAGCGACACGAGCGTGACGATCTTTTTGCGTGCCAAGCTAGATCGAATGTGCTGCACTAGTGTATAGAGGGAGTCCTCCGTGCTCTTTTGGGGCATAAACCCGTATTGGCGAGTACTAATCCTTGGAAGGAGGTAAAATTTGAGACGAGCAACCAGCATTTTCTCGTACACTTTCCCTAAGACAGGCAAGAGCCCAATCGGCCTGTACGATTTCGGTACAGTGTACGAGTCTTTGCCCGGCTTCCTTAACACGACCACCGTCGCTTCCTTCCAGGTCTTCGGGAAGTGGTGGTACGCCAGGCATTTGTTCAACAGTGACAGGAAGTACTCGGGATCACACCTTATAGCCTGGGAGCAGATGTCGGCCGTGAGGCCGTCGGCTCCCGGTGCCTTTTTTGGGTTGAACGACATCACAGACCTATCAAGCTCGCTTAGGGTAAACGGTGGGTCATGCCGTTCATCATGACTCCACTCGTTTACCATCATTGCCCGTTCTCTGATTTGGCGATGGTCTATGTTGTCGTCCTCCTCACGGTCCTCGGGGTAAAATGTCTCAGCCAATAGCCTCACCGAACCCTTCGCATCCAGGGTCTCCCCTCTCGTTTGCAGCGGCAGATCTTACTCTCTCTTAGCCACTCTGCCCATCACTCTGTAAACTCCCTCCCAGACCCCTTCTCTGGTCTGCTTACTGCAGAACCCCTTCCAGCTTTCCTCTTGGGCTTTCTTTACAGCTGCTTCATACTTGTTCTTTTCTTCCAGGTACAGGCTGACGACCATCGCTCTCCGCACCGGCGCTGCGACCCTGATTCGGCGTCTCTTGGTGGCGACCAGCCTCTTCATCTCGGCGAGTTCCTTAGACCACCATGGCATGGTAAGTACTTCTTTGGACTTCTTGAGTGGTATTGTCTGTGTGCATGCGTCTGTAATGGCTTGTGTGTATGTGTCTATTGTCTGGTCTATTTTAATTGTGTTGTCTATGTGAGCAAGTTCATTTTGTGTTAATTTGTATTCCAGCATAATTTGAGACAGTTTCGCATGAAACTGCCTCCAATTAGCCTTCTTGGTGTTGTATTTTCTTGTTGTGCGTTCAATTCGGATGCCTTTTGATTTTTCTAGACTAATGCCAAAGGTTATGCCATTATGGTCGGAACTCGTCAGACCCTCCTCAATTCGCCAGCCATCCACCAAGGTCAGCATGTCTTCAGAACACGCCGTCACGTCCACGTGGCTGCTGTACCTGGTACCGCCTCTCACCGTGTCGAAGGTCGGGGTGTCTCCGATGTTGAGGACGTGCAATCCCCATTCCCCCAAAGCCCCGCACATCAGTTCCCCTCTCGCGTCTTCGCTGCTGCTACCCCACCAAGTGCTTTTCGCGTTAGCGTCACCTCCAATAACCAACCTGCATGAGCCAATCTCTCGAATTATACGCTGCATATGCTCCAGGTATGGCTCCACGGGTTTGTCGGGTTCAAAGTAATAGGACACCAGTGTGATCGTCCAGGCCCTGGTTCGGACTCCCACCACAACGATGTTGTCTGTGGTGAGTTGCGGGTACTGTATTATGTCCAAAGTCTGGTCTAGGACAGCGATTGCCGCCTTTACAGTCCCTTCTCCTCCCTCAGAGCTCTGGAAGACCCTGACGCCCTGGTAGCCCTTCATCCTTCTCACCCGACCCACGTAGGGCTCCTGGAGCAATGCTATGGCCACTCTGCGGGTGTTGGCTTCCAAGAGAAGCTCGTTTGTGGCGAGTTGGCTACGTTGCAGGTTGGCCTGGAACACTCGGTACTCGGGAGTAGCTGCGGGGACCACCTTAGCAGTACGCTATGGACGCTCGCGCCAGTGAGTCCCACTTACGGCGCACGGGGCACTCAGTGCTGAAGGCACTGTGCTCAGTGTCACCGATTTTGGCTCTGGTGCAGTTTATGCACTTTGCTGCTTCGCCAAGCTGTCTATCGGGGCAGT
The DNA here is from genome assembly GCA_950371165.1 of Lacanobia oleracea. Classification (NCBI taxonomy): domain Eukaryota; kingdom Metazoa; phylum Arthropoda; class Insecta; order Lepidoptera; family Noctuidae; genus Lacanobia; species Lacanobia oleracea. Next base: position 4,386 of record CATNUG010000041.1, read on the forward strand.
CCGCCCTGAGATGCGGACCGCCACAGTGGCTGCACAAATCGGCAGGATCCTTGCAGAACCGTTTGCTGTGGCCGTATGCTAAGCAGCGCGTGCACTGCACCAGAGGCGTCTGGTCTTCGACGCGCACAATCTGGAGGTCTATCCGGAGCTTACCTCCTTCTATGGCCCTTCTCCAGATTGTGGGGGAGACACTGAGCACAATGTGGTTGAGATGGGGGTTGCGTGCCCTCCTACGGAACTTTATGCAGATTCTGAGATCCTCGCCCTCGAGGCCGTGAAGGAGCTCCCGATTCTGATTTCTGAGGGCTTTCAGGATGTCCTCATCGCTTTGTACAAGTAGTACGTCCCTCAGAATCAGAAGCGGGTCCCTATTCGTCACCTCCTCGACGACGAGGTTCTCTCCGACCGCCTCAATCCTCTCCTTTATCTTCTTTCTTTCCTCCTTCGTCCGACATCCCATTATAACTTTCCTGTCCCTTGCCTTCCTCACTTTTTCCACTGTGACCCAGCCCTCCTTGGCATCAACCGCCTTCCTCACTCTCTCCAGGATCTCGTCTCCTGTTACCTCATCCTGTGTTGAGGAGACAACAACGGAGTGCAGCGTTGCTCGCCCCGGTGCCGGAACCCCGGTTTGGCTTTTGTGCGCAGCCGCCACAAACGCGTATGTTTTCTCCTCAACACAGGCTGTGTTTGAAACCAAGGCATCTTTTAAGAGCTCCATCCTAGCCAGGTTTTCTTTTAGTAGGGCACTATTTTCGTCAAGCCGAAGCTGTAGTTCCTTGTGGCTATCAGAAGGCTCGCTTAGGGTGGGTAAGGGAGCGGGATCAGGAATGGGAGTGATCGCAGGTTCCACTGTGCTTTTCTTTCTCTCTGACTCCTTCACTATTTCGTACAATCGGTTTATTGCGCCGAGCACCTCCGTCTTAATCTCTGTCTTGAGGTTGCGAGAGTTGCCCAAATGAAGCTTGGCTTTATTTAGGCAAGCTCTCGCTTCCGCAGTGAGGTTGGGGTACTTTTGCTCGGGCTTTTTTGTTACTCCAGGAGCATCCGCAGAGGCCCGCCGCGTCTCCAGAGAGCTGGGCAACTTTTTTGTGTTTGCAGTTGGCTGTGGTGGAGTAGCGTCTGGCTTTGGGTTGGCAGGAGACTTTGTCTGAGGCTCTACCCTTCCAGCCTCCCATTCTCCAATACTGCGCCTAACACTTTGAAGTGAGGACCCAGCCCGCTCTGCAGATCGCGGCAATCCTGAGGAGCCCTGCGAGCTCGCGTCTTTCTTAGCCGGTGTGCGAAACATGTTGAAGTCAGAGGACAACAAGCTATGAAATAAATCAAACTGAATCCCTGTAAAGGGGGGATCAGCAACAAATAATTGAAATGATATAAAGGACCAAAAGAAGTTGAAAAACTACACGTTATGGTTACGTCACTTATGTCTAAAATATAAAATTTAAGATTTAAAATCTTTGTCAAAAAAAAAAGACAAAACGTAAGAATTAAAAATAGAAAAAGTGTATAAATATATTAAAAAGATGTAAAGAAGAGAAATAGCGGAAATGGTGAATAGTGAGTAGGTGTTCTACTATACTCGTCTAAAATTTACAATCCCAAAAGGGTTCGGTTCGTAAAAGTCGGAAACTCAAAAACAGACCCCAGGTAGAGCCCCGGAGAGATATAAATAGTTGAGGCAAATCAAGCCCTACCCAGTACCGAAAACCCCGTTCGAATCGGTCAGTAAACAATTGAGAAAAAATAAAAATAATTATAGACTCTATGTAGAGTCAAACTCTATACGTAGAGACACAGATCTCCCCGAGCCCGTTCCAAAGAACCCAAACACGGCCACTCCAACACTTAAGGTCTCCGAGATACAGCCGACCGAAATTCAGGTTGCCTATCCAAGATGGCGCCCGGAGTATGGTCAAATGCAGTTATCTCCGAGACCGTCAGCCCAAATACCACCGTGCTTGGGCTCCCCTGCCCCAGCCTGACGCAATCTATCGCCCTGCACAGTTTTCAGGCTGAAAATTTTCAGGTCCTGAAAACCCCAGAAAATGCGCTAATCAGGAAGGGGAAGGCTAGTCCAAGCCCCAAAAGAAAACGGCAGTCTTCTACGACCACCAAGTCCGAAGTTACACAAGGTACTAGTTTTCCAAGATGGCGTCCAATATGGCGTCCGCCTGCGTAAGTTTGGAACCAATTGTCCAAACTAAGCCGAGTTTGGACTCGTTTGATTGGGCTTGAAGAGCCCAACCCAGATCTTATTTTTTAAAACCTAGAAAACTTGCCCCTGATTTATTATGGTCAAAAAACCCCCCAAAAACGACTAAAAACAAGCTACTTAACAATCTAGTGGATTAATATATGTCTAAATTATAAATAATCTTAAAAATACTTAATTACTATTTTTTGGCAGTGGTTCCGGAGGTACAGAGCCCCTATCTTACACCCCTCGTGGCAGCCCCTAAATTTCAAAAAATTGCCACACGAAAACGGTGAAAGACAAAAATCTGAAATTCAGGAATTAGGTAGGTATCAGTAAGGCCCTTCGGATACTACAATAAAAAGGGGGGGTCAACGCGACAGTTAATTAGTTATGTAATTTTGAAAATTTCGAAAATTTTCAACTATCGATAACTTCGGAACCACTTCACCTTTTTCGAAGCTCGAAACGGCGTACTGATGAGCACGATGTTCTGCTTTGAAGCCGCTCAGTGATGTCCGCCGCAGTCAACTGGAACCGGGAGCACGTGGCCACGTGGTGACAGGTTTTCCCGGATTTCCTCTGGAACCGTGGCCCGGAAAAATCGGGAAGTAGGTCACAGCTGTGGGCGTCAGTAAGACGCGTCTTTTGACACCAAAAAATGATGGTGTCGTCGCTTTCTTTCTCGCAGCGTTTCACTTTGAAGTTTTAGTTTTTGCACAATTTTCACTTTTTTGCACTTTTAAAATTTTTCATGGCACTCACGAGTGCGCGCTTAACACCAATCGATGGCCCGTATTTTTACGCACAATTTAATATCAATCACGATATGAAGCGATTAAAAAATACCACTTATATGATTTTTTTACAGAAATTTTTTGCGCGGATCAGCCTTTGACACGTGTTATCGTCGCGGGGGGAGACCGCGGACTCTGGTTAGGTTAGGTTAGGTTAGGTTAGGTTAGGTTAGGTTAGGTTAGGTTAGGTTAGGTTAGGTTAGGTTAGGTTAGGTTAGGTTAGGTTAGGTTAGGTTAGGTTAGGTTAGGTTAGGTTAGGTTAGGTTAGGTTAGGTTAGGTTAGGTTAGGTTAGGTTAGGTTAGGTTAGGTTAGGTTAGGTTAGGTTAGGTTAGGTTAGGTTAGGTTAGGTTAGGTTAGGTTAGGTTAGGTTAGGTTAGGTTAGGTTAGGTTAGGTTAGGTTAGGTTAGGTTAGGTTAGGTTAGGTTAGGTTAGGTTAGGTTAGGTTAGGTTAGGTTAGGTTAGGTTAGGTTAGGTTAGGTTAGGTTAGGTTAGGTTAGGTTAGGTTAGGTTAGGTTAGGTTAGGTTAGGTTAGGTTAGGTTAGGTTAGGTTAGGTTAGGTTAGGTTAGGTTAGGTTAGGTTAGGTTAGGTTAGGTTAGGTTAGGTTAGGTTAGGTTAGGTTAGGTTAGGTTAGGTTAGGTTAGGTTAGGTTAGGTTAGGTTAGGTTAGGTTAGGTTAGGTTAGGTTAGGTTAGGTTAGGTTAGGTTAGGTTAGGTTAGGTTAGGTTAGGTTAGGTTAGGTTAGGTTAGGTTAGGTTAGGTTAGGTTAGGTTAGGTTAGGTTAGGTTAGGTTAGGTTAGGTTAGGTTAGGTTAGGTTAGGTTAGGTTAGGTTAGGTTAGGTTAGGTTAGGTTTTTTTTTTTTTTTTTTTTTTTTTTTTTTTTGATATGGCAGGAGGGGAAATCCTCATGGACGCCCCAACCGCCTCACGAATGACACGGTTGGGGCAGTGCCGGACTCTTACCGGCTAAAACCACCTCCTGCCTTTCAAGGTGTCCTTCTGACATAATCAGAGTCCTTTTTTTTACATTTTGGGTGAAATACGTCTGCAGGTGTTTTCATCTTACTCTAGTCTTTACTCAATGATTCATCTTCTATTCTCTACTTATCTATTCTTACGCCTATCCTTATAGTCTAAGGTATTCTCTACTCTATATTAACATTTCCTATAATTTGTGCTTATTTCTATTGCCTTAATTTTATAACGCCTTACTTATTCATTTTACATCTATACTTATACTTATGCTAATCTTATATATTCTAAATTAATATATATATATAGCATAATTTTACTGTACTACTTGTTTCTCTTAATAACTATTTTTGCAACATCCATTATATATTCTATAAATAACTCTCTGGTGTTTTTGTTGGCGATAAATTCTGGAAAGTTTTCCACTACCATTCTACGATCCAACAGGTTTTCTATTTTATGACGTTTTAGGGCGTGAACCGGGCATTCAGTTAGTATGTGTCGCACCGTTTCGGGTGTCCCCGGTTGGCAGATGCACGATGGATTCCCCTTGCACCTGAACCGATTCAGGTACTCTGAGAATCCACCGTGCCCCGTTAGCACTTGGGTTATTATATTGGTCGGGACCAGTTGTCGAACCACTTTGTGGGAATTGATAATTTCGGGGAAAAACAGCTTTGTTACCCCTGCGGTGGTACCTGTTTTGTACCTGCGGTTCCATTCGTCAATCGACACCTTTCGGATCTGTCGCTTGACGAATGAAACCGGGCACAGGTCGTAATCAGGTTTGGTCTTTAGTTTTAAGGCTGCGTCCTTCGCCAGTTCGTCCGCCCTCTCATTTCCCGCTAGACCCGCGTGTGCCTTGACCCAAAACAGAGACACAGTTTTGTTCTGGTTTTCAATGGCTCGCAGGTTCTTGCGGGTTTCAACTGCCAGAGGGTGCGTTGTGCAGGAGTTCGCGATTGTCTCCAGCGCAGATCGAGAGTCGCTGTAAATGCCGTAGCTACCTTCACGCCTCCCCTGGATTACCTCAGTGGCTTTACATACCGCGAGGAGTTCCGCCTGGTAAACCGTACAGAATGGGGCCAGCCTGAGCTTTATAGCCTTAACCTCGGCTGCGCCACTCCATAGGGATAGCGCAGCTCCAACTTTCTCCTCGATCCGGCTCCCATCCGTAAATATCCTAATGTCCTGGTTAGAATGGCTATTGACTTGTTCCTGGTTTACCAGGCTCACGAACCCGATCGCGGCATGCTTCCCTGGGTGAGGCGTACTGGAGAACGACACTCTTCGCTCGACCTCTCTGTCTACCAGCTCCGGCTGGGATACCCCTCTCCTCGCTTCATACAGGGCGGCTGCCTCCTGTAAGCGAAGGTCGAGTGGCAAAATTCCAGCTAGAACCAGCGCTGAGTGGAGAGAGGCCGTACGGTACGCTCCGCACATCTTCTGGGCAAAGCCCCTCTGGACGGCGTTTAAGTGGCGTTGGACCCCCAACTTTTTAGACGCAGAAGACCAGGCGCCTGCAGCATATGTAATTATAGGCTCTACCGTGGCGGTGTAGATCGTGCGGACTATTTCCGGGTTGAGACCCCAGCTCACTTTCGCAGCTCTCGACAACTGTTTGTAGACACCAAGTGCCTTCTTGCATACGTTGGCTGTATGGCTGTTGAAGGTTAACTTGGCGTCCACTGTGAGTCCCAGGATCTTCATCTCTGAGGACATTCCAATGTCGATCCCTCCCATGGTCAGGTGTGGCGTGTCATATCTAAGCTTCCTGGTGACCACCATTGCGCACGTCTTGTGTGGCGCGAACTTTAGCTTATTCATGACACCCCACCCCCGAACATGTTCGAGAGCGGCATTGGCCTGCCCCTGGATTTCCAGAGCTGTCTCCCCCGAAAACACCAACACCACATCATCGGCGAAAGCCTGGCAATAGTTGCCACGCTGCGTTAGGCTTTCCAGTAATGGGTTCAAGACGAGATTCCATAGAATGGGGCCGCCTATTGATCCCTGGACACACCCTTTGTTGGTAGTTTTTGCGAACTCATGGCCAGCATACCTTACCCGGACCTTACGGTCGCTTAGGTAGCTGGCCATCAACCTCCTGAGATTCGCAGGGCAATTCTCCTCCGCCAGTCTGACCTTTATGGCTGGCCACCACGCGCTGTCGAAGGCTCCCTCTATGTCCAGCGAGACCATCGTGATGAGCTTCCTCTCTTGGAGTTTACCTCTCACGTGGGCCAGCAGGTCATAGAGGGCGTCTTCCGTGCTTCGCTGTGGCATGAAGCCATACTGACGGGGACTTATCCGGGGTGCCAGGTGCCAAACCAGCCTTTTAACCACCATTTTCTCTAGAATTTTGCCCATCACTGGTAGCAGTCCGATTGGCCTATAGGACTTGGGACTGGTGTAATCGTCCTTGCCTGGCTTCCTGAGCACCACCACAGTGGCCTCTTTCCACAGTGTGGGGAAGTGTGTCAACTGCCAGCACTTATTGAACAGGGCCAGGTGCAGTTCCACGTCCTGCGATATTAATCGCTGGCAGATGTCTGCTGTGAAGCCATCTTCTCCGGGTGCCTTTTTGGGATTGAAACTCTCCGTCGCGGCTCGGAGCTCCTCCGTCGTAAACTCTGGGTCATGGATGTCATCATGGCACCAGTCGTTTACTCGGTCTGCAAGAGCTCTGATCCGACGATGGTCTGGAGTATCTTCCTCTTCTGCGTCCTCCGGGTAGAACGCTTCCGCCAGTATTCTCGCCGAACCTTCCTGACCCGCATTCTTACCGTTCCACACCAGTGGCAGATCTTCTTGCCTTTTAGTAGTGTTCTTTATAACCCTGTATATCCCTTCCCAGACCCCTTCCCTGTTCTGTCTCTCGCAGAATCCCTTCCAACTCTCTGTCATGCGTTTTTTGACCTCTAATTCGTACCTCTCTTTCTTTTCCAGGTACAACGCGACCACACCTTCTCTACGCGACGGCGCAGCGCATCGGATCCTTCTCTTCCTAGTGGCAACTTCGCGCTTCATAGCTTCGAGCTCTTTGGACCACCACGGTAAGGTGAGTATTTGATTTCCTTTTTTCTTTGGGATGGATTCATCACATGCCTTTGTTATTATTTCTGTGTATTTCCCAATAAGGTTGTCTAAATTTTTATTGTTATTTATCTGTTCTATTTGATTTTTATTAATTTCGGTTTCTATTTTTAATTGGTCCATTTTTTCAAAAAATAGTTCCCAATTGGCTTTTTTCGTATTATATTTTCTAGTTGTTCTTTTAATTTGGATACCCTTTCCTTTTTGTAGTTTAATTTTTATTATAATTCCATTGTGGTCAGAACTCGTCAAGTCCTCAGCTACCGTCCACTCTTCCACCAGGCCGAGCAGGTCCTCTGTGCACAGGGTCACGTCAACGTGGCTTGTTAATCTTCGTCCTCCTCTGATGGTGTCGAAGGTGGGCTTGTTTCCGCAGTTGAGTACCTGGAGATCCAGCTCTCCGATCATTCCTGCCAGGTCATCACCTCTATCGTCGATTGCGCTGCTCCCCCACCACACGCTCTTGGCATTGGCATCGCCTCCAACGATGGCTTTCCTGGGCTTTAGCTCCTTTAGCGCGGTTGTTATATGGTCCAGGTATGGCCCAATGGGTTTGTCAGGCTCAAAATAGTACGAGACGGCGAGAATCTCCCAGGCGCTCGTTCGCAGCTTCACCACCACGATGTTATTGGTGGTGAATTCTGAACACTGTATGACGTCGATGTCGTGATCGTACACGACTATCGCCGCCTTTACCGTGCCACCACTGCTGTTCTGGTAGACTCTAGCCCCCCCGTACGACTTCATAGCACTTATGCTTCCCACATACGGCTCCTGGACTAAAGCGAAGGCTATTTTACGCTTCGTAGCCTCGAGCATAAGCTCGTTGGTTGCCAGTTGCTTGCGCTGGAGGTTTGCTTGCGCCACGACGTATACCTGCTCAACTGCTGTTCTTTCAATCCCCGGGACAACCTTAGCAGTACGCTATTGCGGTTCGCGCTAATGCATCCCATTTCCTACGCACCGGGCAATCTTGGCTATAGACCGTGTGGCTTGTGTCGTCGTGCTTTTCTTTGACACAGTTCCTGCACGTCGGTCTTTCGCCCGTTGCCAGCCCGGTGCATTCGGCCTTGAGATGTGGCCCTCCGCAAAAGTTGCACAGATCCACCGCTTCTGTGCACAGCTTTCGGCCATGCCCATACGCCAAGCACTTTGTACACTGAATGAGCGGTGTTTGGTCTTGAACCCGAACGCATTGTAGGTCGACGTATATTCTGCCAGCCGCGGTCAGTCTCTGCCACAGCTTCGGTGTCACCTGTAGGACGACATGGCTCTCTAACGAGTTCCGTGCCCTCCTTCGGTACTTCACCGAGGCAGTCGCTTCCTCGATCGTCAGGTCTTCTATCAGGCGCGCGTTCTGAACTTTTATGGCAGTCAAGATGTCCTCGTCGCTGTTGTAGGACAAGAGGTCCTTGATGATAACAAGTGGGTTACGATGTTTGGCTTCTTCCACTTTCAGGTTTTTGTCTTTTTTGAGTTCGGCAGTTGTTTTAGCCATCTCCTCTTTGCTATTGAAGCTCAGGATGACCCTCTTGTCCTTGACTTTTCGGACTCTCTCGATCTGCAGTCCACTCTTCTTTGCATCTAGCGCCTGTTTGACTCTTCCCACTACTTCAGTGCTGGTGTCCATTGTGACATCGGACGACACGATGACCGAGTGTTTCGGCTTTTGGCCCCAGGTGTTTTGGGGTGTGGCTAGGGTTTCAGCGTAGGTGGGTGCTCTCCCTTTAATCTCGGAGACCATCCTTCCCATTTCTTGGGTGGTCTCCTCGAGTGCCCGAATCTCCTTTAGGATTTCTCCGTCATCGTGTCGTTCTCTGTCACGTAGGGCTTGTGCTTCCCCTTGTTCCTGCATTGTCACCTGCAGCTGTTTTATCATCTGGTTGCCCTCCTTCACTATCCGAGTTTGCTCTTCAAGTGCGGAGCGCAACCAGGTGATACTGTCCGAGTCATCCCCACTCTCCTTTTCTTTCTGACCCTCATTTCCCCTCCTTTGGTTCTGGCCACCATCCTTTGTTCTATCCGCCTCTTTAACCAATTGGTACAGCCGGTCTATCGCCGCTGTAACCTCCTTCTTAATCTCGGCTTTGAGGTTTCGCGAGTTGTTGAGGTGGAGCTTTGCCTTATTCAGGCAAGCTCTCGCCTCCGCGGTGATGCTGGGGTAACCAGACCCGGCCTGCTTTGCTGGTAGTGCATCGCCTGCCAGGACATGGCGCGCCTCTATACTGCTGGAGGTTTCCCGTGAGGTGCTTGGTGTGGCGTCCCTCTTAGGAATGGCCGGAGATTTTACTTGGGGTTTGGCTTTCCCAGCCTCCCAGTCCCCGATGCTTCGCCTCACATTGGGAAGTGAAGGTTCAGCCTTTTCATTGGAACGCGGCGAGCCTTTCAAGCCCGATGAGCTCGCGTCCGTCTTAGCTGGTGTGCGGTACATGGCGGAGGAGTGCGTGAAAGTCAGGTTCATATGCCTGTCAGAGGACACCTATTTCCGTATCCCTGTAAAGGGGGGATAGTCAAAAATATGTCCGAAAATGTAACAATGGTATAGTATAAAATAAATAAATGAATAATAGGTAAGTATAAAATTTTTGTAAAAAATTCACAAGTACTGGAACTGAAAAATTATTTTTCAGGTAGGTCAGTTTTAACGTTTCGGGATGCTAGTAATAGCCCACCGGACAACGTTCCCGCAGAAAACCGTGTCAAAATAGCTGTTCTGGTTACAAAAATATTGCAACTTTTGTCTGAGCAGGGCTCCCTTAGGTGGATTTTGAGGTAAGTACTGGCGAATTAATTTAGAGAAATTTGAAAATTTTTAGCAGTTCTATGCGAGCCAGCCGCACGTTTGAGGTGTCGGAAGACGCGTCTCGGCGCGGGCGAGCTAGCTAGACCGTTTTCAGAATTTTGAAAAGATCAAAAATGTGCAGGGTTGTCAAAAAACCAGTTTTTTCAGGCAAAAATCGAGTTTTCAGCGACCGATCGGATTTTCAGTTCGCGCAAAGCGCCGAGAATCCGGGGCTGGACAGGTGGAAACTCGATTCCGCAGACAGAATTAAATTCGGATGTAGGGTTGTGCTAATAAAAATAGGTAAGTATAAAATTTTTGTAAAAAATTCACAAGTACTGGAACTGAAAAATTATTTTTCAGGTAGGTCAGTTTTAACGTTTCGGGATGCTAGTAATAGCCCACCGGACAACGTTCCCGCAGAAAACCGTGTCAAAATAGCTGTTCTGGTTACAAAAATATTGCAACTTTTGTCTGAGCAGGGCTCCCTAGGTGGATTTTGAGGTAAGTACTGGCGAATTAATTTAGAGAAATTTGAAAATTTTTAGCAGTTCTATGCGAGCCAGCCGCACGTTTGAGGTGTCGGAAGACGCGTCTCGGCGCGGGCGAGCTAGCTAGACCGTTTTCAGAATTTTGAAAAGATCAAAAATGTGCAGGGTTGTCAAAAAACCAGTTTTTTCAGGCAAAAATCGAGTTTTCAGCGACCGATCGGATTTTCAGTTCGCGCAAAGCGCCGAGAATCCGGGGCTGGACAGGTGGAAACTCGATTCCGCAGACAGAATTAAATTCGGATGTAGGGTTGTGCTAATAAAAATAGGTAAGTATAAAATTTTTGTAAAAAATTCACAAGTACTGGAACTGAAAAATTATTTTTCAGGTAGGTCAGTTTTAACGTTTCGGGATGCTAGTAATAGCCCACCGGACAACGTTCCCGCAGAAAACCGTGTCAAAATAGCTGTTCTGGTTACAAAAATATTGCAACTTTTGTCTGAGCAGGGCTCCCTTAGGTGGATTTTGAGGTAAGTACTGGCGAATTAATTTAGAGAAATTTGAAAATTTTTAGCAGTTCTATGCGAGCCAGCCGCACGTTTGAGGTGTCGGAAGACGCGTCTCGGCGCGGGCGAGCTAGCTAGACCGTTTTCAGAATTTTGAAAAGATCAAAAATGTGCAGGGTTGTCAAAAAACCAGTTTTTTCAGGCAAAAATCGAGTTTTCAGCGACCGATCGGATTTTCAGTTCGCGCAAAGCGCCGAGAATCCGGGGCTGGACAGGTGGAAACTCGATTCCGCAGACAGAATTAAATTCGGATGTAGGGTTGTGCTAATAAAAATAGGTAAGTATAAAATTTTTGTAAAAAATTCACAAGTACTGGAACTGAAAAATTATTTTTCAGGTAGGTCAGTTTTAACGTTTCGGGATGCTAGTAATAGCCCACCGGACAACGTTCCCGCAGAAAACCGTGTCAAAATAGCTGTTCTGGTTACAAAAATATTGCAACTTTTGTCTGAGCAGGGCTCCCTTAGGTGGATTTTGAGGTAAGTACTGGCGAATTAATTTAGAGAAATTTGAAAATTTTTAGCAGTTCTATGCGAGCCAGCCGCACGTTTGAGGTGTCGGAAGACGCGTCTCGGCGCGGGCGAGCTAGCTAGACCGTTTTCAGAATTTTGAAAAGATCAAAAATGTGCAGGGTTGTCAAAAAACCAGTTTTTTCAGGCAAAAATCGAGTTTTCAGCGACCGATCGGATTTTCAGTTCGCGCAAAGCGCCGAGAATCCGGGGCTGGACAGGTGGAAACTCGATTCCGCAGACAGAATTAAATTCGGATGTAGGGTTGTGCTAATAAAAATAGGTAAGTATAAAATTTTTGTAAAAAATTCACAAGTACTGGAACTGAAAAATTATTTTTCAGGTAGGTCAGTTTTAACGTTTCGGGATGCTAGTAATAGCCCACCGGACAACGTTCCCGCAGAAAACCGTGTCAAAATAGCTGTTCTGGTTACAAAAATATTGCAACTTTTGTCTGAGCAGGGCTCCCTTAGGTGGATTTTGAGGTAAGTACTGGCGAATTAATTTAGAGAAATTTGAAAATTTTTAGCAGTTCTATGCGAGCCAGCCGCACGTTTGAGGTGTCGGAAGACGCGTCTCGGCGCGGGCGAGCTAGCTAGACCGTTTTCAGAATTTTGAAAAGATCAAAAATGTGCAGGGTTGTCAAAAAACCAGTTTTTTCAGGCAAAAATCGAGTTTTCAGCGACCGATCGGATTTTCAGTTCGCGCAAAGCGCCGAGAATCCGGGGCTGGACAGGTGGAAACTCGATTCCGCAGACAGAATTAAATTCGGATGTAGGGTTGTGCTAATAAAAATAGGTAAGTATAAAATTTTTGTAAAAAATTCACAAGTACTGGAACTGAAAAATTATTTTTCAGGTAGGTCAGTTTTAACGTTTCGGGATGCTAGTAATAGCCCACCGGACAACGTTCCCGCAGAAAACCGTGTCAAAATAGCTGTTCTGGTTACAAAAATATTGCAACTTTTGTCTGAGCAGGGCTCCCTTAGGTGGATTTTGAGGTAAGTACTGGCGAATTAATTTAGAGAAATTTGAAAATTTTTAGCAGTTCTATGCGAGCCAGCCGCACGTTTGAGGTGTCGGAAGACGCGTCTCGGCGCGGGCGAGCTAGCTAGACCGTTTTCAGAATTTTGAAAAGATCAAAAATGTGCAGGGTTGTCAAAAAACCAGTTTTTTCAGGCAAAAATCGAGTTTTCAGCGACCGATCGGATTTTCAGTTCGCGCAAAGCGCCGAGAATCCGGGGCTGGACAGGTGGAAACTCGATTCCGCAGACAGAATTAAATTCGGATGTAGGGTTGTGCTAATAAAAATAGGTAAGTATAAAATTTTTGTAAAAAATTCACAAGTACTGGAACTGAAAAATTATTTTTCAGGTAGGTCAGTTTTAACGTTTCGGGATGCTAGTAATAGCCCACCGGACAACGTTCCCGCAGAAAACCGTGTCAAAATAGCTGTTCTGGTTACAAAAATATTGCGGTTAGGTTAGGTTAGGTTAGGTTAGGTTAGGTTAGGTTAGGTTAGGTTAGGTTAGGTTAGGTTAGGTTAGGTTAGGTTAGGTTAGGTTAGGTTAGGTTAGGTTAGGTTAGGTTAGGTTAGGTTAGGTTAGGTTAGGTTAGGTTAGGTTAGGTTAGGTTAGGTTAGGTTAGGTTAGGTTAGGTTAGGTTAGGTTAGGTTAGGTTAGGTTAGGTTAGGTTAGGTTAGGTTAGGTTAGGTTAGGTTAGGTTAGGTTAGGTTAGGTTAGGTTAGGTTAGGTTAGGTTAGGTTAGGTTAGGTTAGGTTAGGTTAGGTTAGGTTAGGTTAGGTTAGGTTAGGTTAGGTTAGGTTAGGTTAGGTTGCCCCGGACGTTGACGCAGCAGCGGTTCGGCTGAGGGAGTCCCTGACCGAGGTGTGCAACTCCAGCATGCCTCGGTCACGGCGTCCGCCTCCCCGCCGGGCCGTCTATTGGTGGTCGGAGGAGCTGGCAGGCCTCCGGGCCACTTGCGTGGCGGCCAGAAGGGCCTACACGCGGAGCCGCCGGCGCAGCACCCGTAATCAGGCAGAGGAGGACCGCCTCTACGCCTCTTACCGAGAGGCAAAGGCGGTCCTCAAGTCGGCTATGGGCGCTGCCAAGGACTCGGCGAGGGCCGAGATGCTGGAGGGTCTCGACAGGGATCCGTATGGGAGACCATACAGGGCGGCGCGGAACCAACTGCGGCCCCATGGTCCCCCACTTACGGAGACCCTCGAGCCGGCGTTGCTGGATGGGGTGGTCCGGTCTCTGTTTCCGCGCAGGACCGACTTCGCCCCACCAGCAATGGACCCTCCGCAGTCGGCGGCTCCGGAGGAGGAGGAGGAGGCACCTCCGGTGACGGAGGAGGAGTTTCGCGCGGGGGTGCTTAGCCTCCGCGCGAAGAAGACGGCTCCTGGGCCGGACGGCGTCCCCGCACGGGTGGTGGCCATAGCTGCCGCTCAAATGGAGGACAGATTTCGGGAACTTTTCAGCGCGTGCCTTACGGCTGGAAGGTTCCCGAAACTGTGGAAGGAGGGGCAGCTGTGCCTCCTCCGAAAGGAGGGACGCCCGGCGGATTCCCCCTCGGCATACCGGCCCATCGTTCTGCTCGATGAGGTCGGTAAATTGTTCGAGGGGATCATCGCCGGCCGGCTCAGGAGCCATTTGCGGGGTGTGGGGCCGGACCTGTCGGACGCCCAGTTCGGGTTCCGACAGGGTCGGTCCACAATCGACGCGCTGGCCCTTTTGAAGGGCCAGGTGAAAGAGGCGGTCGAGGCGGGGGACGGAGTGTTGGCGGTGTCGTTTGACATCGCCAACGCCTTCAACTCCGTTCCCCACTCCACCATATTGGAGGCACTCCGGTATCACGGAGTGCCCCAATATTTGAGGAGCCTCCTGGCCAGCTACTTGGAGGATCGAGAGGTCCTCCTTGTGGACAAACTGGCCAGGTTGCGGAGATACGGCGCGGAGTCCGGTGTTCCGCAGGGGTCTGTCTTAGGACCCCCCCTGTGGAACATCGGATTCGATTGGCTGTTGCGGGGAGCTCTTCTCCAGGGCACGAGTGTCATCTGCTACGCGGATGACACTCTCCTCACTGCCCGGGGGAAGAGCTTCGGGGAGGCGGCCTGTCTGGCCTCGGCTGGCGGGTCCTTGGTGGCAGGGAGGATCCGCCGCCTGGGATTGAGGGTGGCGCTGAACAAGACCGAGGCCGTGTTCTTTCACGGGCCTCGGCAGCGCTGCCCTCCAGACGCCCACATTGTGGTGGAGGGCGTCAGGGTGGGCGTCCAGGCCCAGATGAAGTATCTGGGCCTGGTGTTGGACAGCAGGTGGCGCTTCGGCCCGCACTTTAGCGGGCTGTCGACGCGCCTGCTGAGGGCTGCGGATGCCCTCTCCTGGCTCCTCCCGAACCTGGGAGGGCCCAACGCACGATGCCGGCGCCTATATGCCGGCATCCTGCGGAGCATGGCCCTGTACGGGGCCCCCATTTGGGCAGACTCCCTGCAGAGGAGGGAGAATGCGACAGTAATGCGCAGGCCCCAAAGGGCCATTGCACTGCGGGTGGCGAGGGCCTACCGCTCGGTGGGCTTTTCGGCGGCGTGCGCTCTGGCGGGCACCCCTCCTTGGGAGTTGGAGGCGTGGGTGCTCGCCAGAGTGTACGAGTGGACGGCGCGACGAAAGGCCCTCGGGGAGCGCCCCGTCGCGGAGGAGCGGGAGGCCGTGCGGCGGGAGGCGAGGGACGCCATCATCGTCCATTGGACGGACGACCTCGCCTCCGCCACCTTTGGCCGCCGAACGTTGGACGCGCTCGGTCCGGTCCTGCGAGACTGGCTCGAGCGCTCCCACGGGTTCCTCTCATTCCGTCTGGTGCAGGTGTTGTCAGGCCACGGCTGTTTCGGCAAGCACCTGCACCGGATCGGGAGGGAGGAAACCCCGGCGTGTCACGACTGCGGCGCGGCGGAGGACACGGCTCAGCACACCCTCGAGGTGTGCCCGGCTTGGTCTGAGCCGCGTCGCAGTCTAACAGCGGAGATCGGACAGGACCTCTCGCTTCCCGGCGTGGTGAATGCCATGCTGGAGAGTGAGGGGTCCTGGGCAGCTGTCGCCTCTTTTTGCGAGGATGTCATCTCGCAAAAGGAGGCGGCGGAGCGTGCGCGGGAGGACGACCCTCTCGCTGCGCCGCTCCGCAGGCGCAGAAGAGGTCGGAGAAGACGCCGTCTTCTCCCTCCTCATGGTGGTGATGGGCGGGCGATAGGCGCGGGGGCGCCTCCGCCCGCATTGCACTCCACACCACCTCCGCCGGTAATTCCCAGCCCTCCCCCTGAACGGGGAGGACTTGAGGGGCCCGCCGCTTTAGGCGGGTTGTCGTCGGAGGAGGACTGGACGCTAAGGCTGCGCCGATCTCCCAGTCCTCTTCCACTCGGACGACGCGGGAATAACGCTGGGTCGTTTTAGTGGGTATACCGGGTCAGCCCGGGGAGTCCCACATACCCCTCCCGTTCCCCCGACGGGAGGGTATGCGTAATGCATTTTTTCCCAGTTTAAAAAAAAAAAAAAAAAAAAAAAAGGTTAGGTTAGGTTAGGTTAGGTTAGGTTAGGTTAGGTTAGGTTAGGTTAGGTTAGGTTAGGTTAGGTTAGGTTAGGTTAGGTTAGGTTAGGTTAGGTTAGGTTAGGTTAGGTTAGGTTAGGTTAGGTTAGGTTAGGTTAGGTTAGGTTAGGTTAGGTTAGGTTAGGTTAGGTTAGGTTAGGTTAGGTTAGGTTAGGTTAGGTTAGGTTAGGTTAGGTTAGGTTAGGTTAGGTTAGGTTAGGTTAGGTTAGGTTAGGTTAGGTTAGGTTAGGTTAGGTTAGGTTAGGTTAGGTTAGGTTAGGTTAGGTTAGGTTAGGTTAGGTTAGGTTAGGTTAGGTTAGGTTAGGTTAGGTTAGGTTAGGTTAGGTTAGGTTAGGTTAGGTTAGGTTAGGTTAGGTTAGGTTAGGTTAGGTTAGGTTAGGTTAGGTTAGGTTAGGTTAGGTTAGGTTAGGTTAGGTTAGGTTAGGTTAGGTTAGGTTAGGTTAGGTTAGGTTAGGTTTTTTTTTTTTTTTTTTTTTTTTTTTTTGCCTTTCTTAATCATTTCTCCGATATTTCGGTCGGAGGCTTGTATTTCTATTTTTGTTAATTTTAATATCTGCTTATTTTCTGTGACTTGTTTGTGTGTGAGATTGTGTCATACATTTTCATTTTTAGGTTTCTTTGCCAGATGGGATTGCATTCTTGTGATTTTTTGTTTTTTATTTCTATTTCTTTAGTATAACACAAGTATGATATAGCTCAGTATATTTACTGTGTTATTTTCTTTATCTATGTTTTGTTTCTATCTATAACTACCTTTATTATTTTTATGCAAAAATCTAAAAATTTATTTCGTTTTTCTTCATCTGTCATGATTTTGTTTATGTTCTTTCCTATTAATTCCACCTCTATTTCATTTTCCAGTTCATATCTCGCAAGACCGAACATGGGACACTCGGTTATGAGGTGCAGGATGGTTTCCTCTTCCGCTGGGTCGCATACACATTCTGGTGAGTCTTTCTTTTTAAAACGGTTAAGGTAGTGGGAGAAGCCCCCATGTCCCGTAAAAAGTTGTGTGTGGTGGAAGGTGATTTCCACAGTCCTGCTGATTTTGTAGGCGTCGGCAGCTGAGGGGAAGAAAAGTTTTGTGACACTGGCTTTGGTCTCACTTTTGTATCTTGTTTCCCATTTATCAATCGACTCACTTCTAATGGTTCGCTTGATAAATGAGAGAGGACATTTGTCGAAGTCTGGTCTTCTTTTGACTTTTAGTGCCGCTGTTCTTGCCAGTTCATCTGCCCTTTCATTCCCCCGTATTCCAACGTGGGCTTTAACCCAGTAGAGGTGAACGGTTTTCCCAAGTCGCTTCAGCACATTAAGCTTCGTTCTGACCTCTAGAGCAAGTGGATTGCAGCTGTCGACGTTCTTCAATAGTTCCAGAGTGGACCTGGAGTCGCTGAATATATTGAACTCAGTTTCGCGACTTTTGGAAATCAACTCCACCGCCCTGTATACAGCGTACAGCTCCGCCTGAAAGACGGTACAGTACTCCTCGAGCTTAAATTTGTTATTAAGAGTTTCGACTGACCCTTTCCACCAGGAAAGGGCAGCCCCAACTTTTCCCTCAATTTTACTACCATCTGTAAAGATTTGTACTGTACCCTCCCCCAAGCGCAGCTGCACCTCCGCGTCATTTTCCAGGCAATCGAAAACGAGATCCCCCACGTCAGCTGGGTGAGGCCTCGCCAAGAAGCTTGCTTTCTCCTCTACAGGACGGTCCCCGAGAATTGGCTGTGGCTTCCCTCTCTTCGCCTCGTAAAGGGATGCTACCTCCTTGACTCTCAGGTCAAGTGGTAGCAGTCCTGTCAGAATTAGAGCCGAATTCAGTGAGACCGTCCTGTATGATTTGCTGATTTTCTGGGCGAAGCCCCTTTGTACCGTATTGAGCTGATTTTGGATGTAAATCCTATCCGCAGCCCTAGCCCACACACAAGCTGCATACAGGATCACTGGCTCCACAACCGCAGTATAAATGGTCCTCACTACTTCTGGATTCAATCCCCAGGTTACTCTCGCCGCACTGGACAACTGCCTAAAGATATTAATAGCTTTTTTGCAGACATTTGTGACGTGGCTCCGGAAGGTCATCTTCCGGTCGATTGTTACTCCCAACAGTTTTATCTCCTCAACGAGCGCAATGTCAACCCCGCCCATACACAGCCGTGGTGTGTCGAATCTCAGCTTGTTGGTTAGCAGCATGGCATGGGTTTTGTGTGCTGCGAACCTAAGTTTATTCCGAACACCCCACCGCTGCACATGCGCCAGGCTGGCATTGGCTTCAGTTTCAAGTTCGAGGGCTGTTTTTCCGGAGAAGATCAAGACCACGTCGTCTGCAAATGCTTGACAGTAAGTTTTTCTTTCTCCCAGTTCATCAAGTAGCGAGTCCAGGAGAAGGTTCCAGAATGTTGGCCCTGCAATCGATCCCTGCACACATCCCTTTGAGGTCCTCTTTTTATATTCGGCCCCAGCATATCTCACTGCGACTTTTCTATTTTCTAAATAGTGTCCCACCAGTTTTCGTAGGTTGAGTGGACAGTGTTTTTCTACCAGACGACTTTTTATTGCTGGCCACCACGCACTGTCAAATGCCCCCTCTATGTCTAGTGAGACAACTATCACTAAGTTTTTCTGCTTTATTCTTTGGTCTATGTATTGTACCATGTCGTACAGGGCGTCCTCCGTACTTCGCTGAGGCACAAATCCGTATTGCCTCGGGTTTATCTGGGGAAGCATGTGAAATCTTAGTCTACGCACTAACATTTTTTCTAGGATTTTACCAAGGATAGGAAGGAGTCCGATCGGTCGGTAGGATTTAGGATGGGTGTAGTTTTCCTTTCCTGGCTTTCGTAGTACAACGATCGCGGCTTCCTTCCACTTTTCCGGAAAACAGGACAGTTCGAGGCATTTGTTCATTGTGGCCAAAAACAAGTTTTCGTGGTTGCTGATGATGAGTTCGCAGATATCAGCCGTGAGTCCGTCAGGGCCCGGCGCCTTCTTCGGGTTGAAGCTTCTCGATGCATACCTGAGCTCGGAAAGAGTGAAGGGTGGATCCAATTGATCATCTGGTGTGCCTTCCTCTGACCTTGCCGCTCTCTCTCTGATCTTACGGTGTTCCGAGTTATCTTCAGTCTCATCATCATCTGGGAAGAAGGTTTCCGCCAAGGCCCTGGCGGACCCATCCGGCCCCAAAGCCTCACCATCTTTGACTATTGGCAGATCTTCATGCCTCTTCCTTGTCTTTGCAATGACTCTGTATATGCCATCCCAAACACTCTCCCTGTCCTGTCTTCCGCAAAAGCTTTTCCAATTTTCGGTTTGTGCCTTGCTCACTCTCAACTCATATTCCTTTTTTGCTTGCAGATACTCCTTCACGACCCACTCACGACGGCGCGGAGCAGCGCAACGAATTCTGCGTTTCTTTGTGCACATGGATTTCTTCAGCTGGTCGAGTTCTTCGTTCCACCACGGTAAGTACGTTTTGTCTACTTTTTTAATTTTAGGTACTGTCTTTTCACAAGTTTCTGTAATATTTTTTGTTAATTTTTCTATGTATTTTTCTAAACTTTCTATATTATTTATGTTATCTACATGTGTTGTATCAATTTTATTTTCTAGTAGTGATTTTGCTAATTCTTGCCTAAAAGTTCCCCAGTTTGCCTTTTTGGTGTTATATACCCTAGTAGTACTGTACCTGATCTTGTTCCCTATTCCTTTTTTCGTCTTAAGTTTAAGCATTATTGCATTGTGGTCCGAGCTCGTCATTTCTGTGTCCACCTTCCATTCTTCCACGTGCCGGAGCATATCGTCTGAGCAAGCCGTGATGTCCACAGAGCTCTTGTATCGCTTCCCTCCACGAATGGTGTCGAATGTTGGGATGCTACCGCAGTTGAGCACATGGAGGTTGAGTTCATTTAGGGTTCCAGATAGAATTCTTCCCCTTTCGTCCTCTCTTTCGCTCCCCCACCACGTGCTCCATGCGTTCACATCACCCCCAATCAGCAATTTCGCACCGTCAGATTTTATTACTATATCCCTCAGCCGGTCGAGGTACGGTTCAATGTCGAGATAGTCCTCGAAATAGACGGACGCTACCACGGAGGTGGTGTCCTCCACTGTAATTTTTGCAACCACAATGTTTTCGGTTGTCAGTGTCGGACACGCCACTGCTTCCACTCCACTGTCGAAGATGACTATCGCGGCCTTGACTACTTTGTCAGTCGCTTTCGTTCCCTGTATGACTCTTGTTCCGGGGAAGGTCTTCATTTCCCCTTTAGCCCCGATATAGGGTTCCTGTACAAGAGCGTACTTTATTTTTCTGCGCCCGGCTTCGAGTATGAACTCCTCAGTTGCGAGTTTTTTCTTTTGGAGGTTCGCCTGCATTACACAATATCTTATGCTATTGTTTTTATCTTCGGCCCCCGACACAACCTTAGCAGTACGCTATTGCCAGTCTAGCCAACGCATCCCACTTTTTGCGTGTAGGGCACTCAATGTCAAAAGCATTGTGCGCTGCATCCTTCTTGGTATGGATGCAATTTCTGCATTTTGGTTCTTCATTGAGGGTGAAACCAGGGCACTCCGCTCTGGTATGCGGATCCCCACAGTGGCTGCAGAGGACTGCTGGCTCTTTGCAGTACTTCCTACTGTGTCCGTAGCCCAGGCACTTTGTGCATTGAACCAGCGGACTTTGGTCCTTAACAACCACTCTCTGTAGGTCAACATGGATTCGGCCCGCCGAGGTCAGCCGCCGCCAAATCACTGGTGTGACACGCAACACCACGTGACTCGTCAGCGGATTCCTCGCTTTCCGCCTATATGTGACCCTGATGTCACCCTCGCTGATTTCAGCTCCCTCCAGGAGGTGTCCGTTCTGGGATCCGATTGCCGTCACCAAGTCGTCGTCAGTTACGTAGTTCATTACATCCCTGACGACCACGAGCGGGTTCTTATTTATGGCCTCCTCGACTTTCAGGTCCCCCCTGGAGTTCTTGAGCTTTGCTGAAAGCTTTCCCAAGTCTTCCTTCTCAGAACAACTTATCACCACCGACTGATTTTTTGATCTACGCAGGTGGTCGATTCGTATTCCAGAGCACTTGGCATCAACCGCCGTTCGAATCTTCTCGACTACCGTATCTGAAGTGTCGCCCTCGTGTGATGACGACACTATAATTGAGTGCAGATTTTTCCTAGCCGATGGTTGCGGTGGTGTAGCTGCGACTTGTGCATAGGTTCCAAGGCTTCCCATACGGGCTTCTACTTTCTCAGCCTGTGTCTTTAGATCTTTGATTTCCACCATCTGCGCATCAATTTTATCTATTAACTCGACTTTTGATTTTTCGATTTTGGCAGGTAGCTCTTCTTTTTCGGTCTTCTTCAGAATTTCTTTGATTTCCAGAACTTCATTTAGTATTCTAATGTTTCTATCTTCAGATTCTGCGACCTGCTTATTTCCTCTGTCTTCTTTGTCTTCTTTGTCTTTAACTTCTGTCGGCTCCGATTTATCTGTTCTCTTTACGATCTCATAGAGCGATTTTAGACAGTCTATTACCGTCTGCTTTATAGTAGTTTTAATATTCCCTGATAGATCTAACTGTGCTCTCGCTTTCAGCATCAGGGCACGCGCCTCAGCAACCGGTGCAGAGAGTTTAGGCTTTTGTGATAAAGGGGATTTTATTTTAGCCTCTATGTCGCTCACACTCTTCCGCACTTGCGTGGCACTAGAGGGACCCGCCCTCGTCCCTTTCTCCGCCGTTGGCGATGCGTCGGACTTTGGTGGCGTGCGCATCATTGTCACTATAAAAGTTCTGTCAAGTCTGGTTTAGTCCCTTAAGGTTTACTTGTTTTGTACTGAACTTTTTGGTTTTCTACAATTTAACCGCAAGTTCGTAAGTAGTAAAAATTATCCCTGTATAGGGGGGATAAGTAAATATGAGTATTACCTCTAAGTAAAGGCCAAATGTTTTGGCCAAGTCAGTAATAAAAGATAACAGTAACTAAAAGTTAATATATTGTCAATTTGGTTAGAATACCTGAAAAACAGCTTTATTTCAGCCTCCCGCACTCTTAAAGTAACCAAGTACCACAATAGGGCCAAAAAGTTATAAATGGTATTTTGTCAATGTTGGTCGGGTCACCTATACACTATACAAATTTACTATCGGGAGGGTGGGTGGGCAATTTTAGCAGTTCTATGCGAGCCAGCCGCACGTTGGAGGTGTCGGAAGACGCGTCTCGGCGCGGGCGAGCTAGCTAGACCGTTTTCAGAATTTTGAAAAGAACCAAAATGTGCAGGGTTGTCAAAAAACCAGTTTTTTCAGGCAAAAATCGAGTTTTCAGCGACCGATCGAATTTTCAGTTCGCGCAAAGCGCCTGGAAATCGAGGTTGGACAGGTGGAAACTCGATTCCGCAAACAGAACTAAATTCGGATGTAGGGTTGTGCTAATAAAAATAGGTAAGTATAAAAATTTTGTAAAAATTTCACAAGTACTGGAACTGAAAAATTATTTTTCAGGTAGGTCAATTTTAACGTGTCGGGATGCTGGTAATAGCCCACCGGACAACGTTCCCGCAGAAAACCGTGTCAAAATAGCTGTTCTAGTTACAAAATTATTGCAACTTTTGTCTGAGCAGGGCTCCCTTAGGTGGATTTTGAGGTAAGTACTGGCGAATCTATTTATAGAAATTGAAAATTTTTAGCAGTTCTATGCGAGCCAGCCGCACGTTGGAGGTGTCGGAAGACGCGTCTCGGCGCGGGCGAGCTAGCTAGACCGTTTTCAGAATTTTGAAAAGAACCAAAATGTGCAGGGTTGTCAAAAAACCAGTTTTTTCAGGCAAAAATCGAGTTTTCAGCGACCGATCGAATTTTCAGTTCGCGCAAAGCGCCTGGAAATCGAGGTTGGACAGGTGGAAACTCGATTCCGCAAACAGAACTAAATTCGGATGTAGGGTTGTGCTAATAAAAATAGGTAAGTATAAAAATTTTGTAAAAATTTCACAAGTACTGGAACTGAAAAATTATTTTTCAGGTAGGTCAATTTTAACGTGTCGGGATGCTGGTAATAGCCCACCGGACAACGTTCCCGCAGAAAACCGTGTCAAAATAGCTGTTCTAGTTACAAAATTATTGCAACTTTTGTCTGAGCAGGGCTCCCTTAGGTGGATTTTGAGGTAAGTACTGGCGAATCTATTTATAGAAATTGAAAATTTTTAGCAGTTCTATGCGAGCCAGCCGCACGTTGGAGGTGTCGGAAGACGCGTCTCGGCGCGGGCGAGCTAGCTAGACCGTTTTCAGAATTTTGAAAAGAACCAAAATGTGCAGGGTTGTCAAAAAACCAGTTTTTTCAGGCAAAAATCGAGTTTTCAGCGACCGATCGAATTTTCAGTTCGCGCAAAGCGCCTGGAAATCGAGGTTGGACAGGTGGAAACTCGATTCCGCAAACAGAACTAAATTCGGATGTAGGGTTGTGCTAATAAAAATAGGTAAGTATAAAAATTTTGTAAAAATTTCACAAGTACTGGAACTGAAAAATTATTTTTCAGGTAGGTCAATTTTAACGTGTCGGGATGCTGGTAATAGCCCACCGGACAACGTTCCCGCAGAAAACCGTGTCAAAATAGCTGTTCTAGTTACAAAATTATTGCAACTTTTGTCTGAGCAGGGCTCCCTTAGGTGGATTTTGAGGTAAGTACTGGCGAATCTATTTATAGAAATTGAAAATTTTTAGCAGTTCTATGCGAGCCAGCCGCACGTTGGAGGTGTCGGAAGACGCGTCTCGGCGCGGGCGAGCTAGCTAGACCGTTTTCAGAATTTTGAAAAGAACCAAAATGTGCAGGGTTGTCAAAAAACCAGTTTTTTCAGGCAAAAATCGAGTTTTCAGCGACCGATCGAATTTTCAGTTCGCGCAAAGCGCCTGGAAATCGAGGTTGGACAGGTGGAAACTCGATTCCGCAAACAGAACTAAATTCGGATGTAGGGTTGTGCTAATAAAAATAGGTAAGTATAAAAATTTTGTAAAAATTTCACAAGTACTGGAACTGAAAAATTATTTTTCAGGTAGGTCAATTTTAACGTGTCGGGATGCTGGTAATAGCCCACCGGACAACGTTCCCGCAGAAAACCGTGTCAAAATAGCTGTTCTAGTTACAAAATTATTGCAACTTTTGTCTGAGCAGGGCTCCCTTAGGTGGATTTTGAGGTAAGTACTGGCGAATCTATTTATAGAAATTGAAAATTTTTAGCAGTTCTATGCGAGCCAGCCGCACGTTGGAGGTGTCGGAAGACGCGTCTCGGCGCGGGCGAGCTAGCTAGACCGTTTTCAGAATTTTGAAAAGAACCAAAATGTGCAGGGTTGTCAAAAAACCAGTTTTTTCAGGCAAAAATCGAGTTTTCAGCGACCGATCGAATTTTCAGTTCGCGCAAAGCGCCTGGAAATCGAGGTTGGACAGGTGGAAACTCGATTCCGCAAACAGAACTAAATTCGGATGTAGGGTTGTGCTAATAAAAATAGGTAAGTATAAAAATTTTGTAAAAATTTCACAAGTACTGGAACTGAAAAATTATTTTTCAGGTAGGTCAATTTTAACGTGTCGGGATGCTGGTAATAGCCCACCGGACAACGTTCCCGCAGAAAACCGTGTCAAAATAGCTGTTCTAGTTACAAAATTATTGCAACTTTTGTCTGAGCAGGGCTCCCTTAGGTGGATTTTGAGGTAAGTACTGGCGAATCTATTTATAGAAATTGAAAATTTTTAGCAGTTCTATGCGAGCCAGCCGCACGTTGGAGGTGTCGGAAGACGCGTCTCGGCGCGGGCGAGCTAGCTAGACCGTTTTCAGAATTTTGAAAAGAACCAAAATGTGCAGGGTTGTCAAAAAACCAGTTTTTTCAGGCAAAAATCGAGTTTTCAGCGACCGATCGAATTTTCAGTTCGCGCAAAGCGCCTGGAAATCGAGGTTGGACAGGTGGAAACTCGATTCCGCAAACAGAACTAAATTCGGATGTAGGGTTGTGCTAATAAAAATAGGTAAGTATAAAAATTTTGTAAAAATTTCACAAGTACTGGAACTGAAAAATTATTTTTCAGGTAGGTCAATTTTAACGTGTCGGGATGCTGGTAATAGCCCACCGGACAACGTTCCCGCAGAAAACCGTGTCAAAATAGCTGTTCTAGTTACAAAATTATTGCAACTTTTGTCTGAGCAGGGCTCCCTTAGGTGGATTTTGAGGTAAGTACTGGCGAATCTATTTATAGAAATTGAAAATTTTTAGCAGTTCTATGCGAGCCAGCCGCACGTTGGAGGTGTCGGAAGACGCGTCTCGGCGCGGGCGAGCTAGCTAGACCGTTTTCAGAATTTTGAAAAGAACCAAAATGTGCAGGGTTGTCAAAAAACCAGTTTTTTCAGGCAAAAATCGAGTTTTCAGCGACCGATCGAATTTTCAGTTCGCGCAAAGCGCCTGGAAATCGAGGTTGGACAGGTGGAAACTCGATTCCGCAAACAGAACTAAATTCGGATGTAGGGTTGTGCTAATAAAAATAGGTAAGTATAAAAATTTTGTAAAAATTTCACAAGTACTGGAACTGAAAAATTATTTTTCAGGTAGGTCAATTTTAACGTGTCGGGATGCTGGTAATAGCCCACCGGACAACGTTCCCGCAGAAAACCGTGTCAAAATAGCTGTTCTAGTTACAAAATTATTGCAACTTTTGTCTGAGCAGGGCTCCCTTAGGTGGATTTTGAGGTAAGTACTGGCGAATCTATTTATAGAAATTGAAAATTTTTAGCAGTTCTATGCGAGCCAGCCGCACGTTGGAGGTGTCGGAAGACGCGTCTCGGCGCGGGCGAGCTAGCTAGACCGTTTTCAGAATTTTGAAAAGAACCAAAATGTGCAGGGTTGTCAAAAAACCAGTTTTTTCAGGCAAAAATCGAGTTTTCAGCGACCGATCGAATTTTCAGTTCGCGCAAAGCGCCTGGAAATCGAGGTTGGACAGGTGGAAACTCGATTCCGCAAACAGAACTAAATTCGGATGTAGGGTTGTGCTAATAAAAATAGGTAAGTATAAAAATTTTGTAAAAATTTCACAAGTACTGGAACTGAAAAATTATTTTTCAGGTAGGTCAATTTTAACGTGTCGGGATGCTGGTAATAGCCCACCGGACAACGTTCCCGCAGAAAACCGTGTCAAAATAGCTGTTCTAGTTACAAAATTATTGCAACTTTTGTCTGAGCAGGGCTCCCTTAGGTGGATTTTGAGGTAAGTACTGGCGAATCTATTTATAGAAATTGAAAATTTTTAGCAGTTCTATGCGAGCCAGCCGCACGTTGGAGGTGTCGGAAGACGCGTCTCGGCGCGGGCGAGCTAGCTAGACCGTTTTCAGAATTTTGAAAAGAACCAAAATGTGCAGGGTTGTCAAAAAACCAGTTTTTTCAGGCAAAAATCGAGTTTTCAGCGACCGATCGAATTTTCAGTTCGCGCAAAGCGCCTGGAAATCGAGGTTGGACAGGTGGAAACTCGATTCCGCAAACAGAACTAAATTCGGATGTAGGGTTGTGCTAATAAAAATAGGTAAGTATAAAAATTTTGTAAAAATTTCACAAGTACTGGAACTGAAAAATTATTTTTCAGGTAGGTCAATTTTAACGTGTCGGGATGCTGGTAATAGCCCACCGGACAACGTTCCCGCAGAAAACCGTGTCAAAATAGCTGTTCTAGTTACAAAATTATTGCAACTTTTGTCTGAGCAGGGCTCCCTTAGGTGGATTTTGAGGTAAGTACTGGCGAATCTATTTATAGAAATTGAAAATTTTTAGCAGTTCTATGCGAGCCAGCCGCACGTTGGAGGTGTCGGAAGACGCGTCTCGGCGCGGGCGAGCTAGCTAGACCGTTTTCAGAATTTTGAAAAGAACCAAAATGTGCAGGGTTGTCAAAAAACCAGTTTTTTCAGGCAAAAATCGAGTTTTCAGCGACCGATCGAATTTTCAGTTCGCGCAAAGCGCCTGGAAATCGAGGTTGGACAGGTGGAAACTCGATTCCGCAAACAGAACTAAATTCGGATGTAGGGTTGTGCTAATAAAAATAGGTAAGTATAAAAATTTTGTAAAAATTTCACAAGTACTGGAACTGAAAAATTATTTTTCAGGTAGGTCAATTTTAACGTGTCGGGATGCTGGTAATAGCCCACCGGACAACGTTCCCGCAGAAAACCGTGTCAAAATAGCTGTTCTAGTTACAAAATTATTGCAACTTTTGTCTGAGCAGGGCTCCCTTAGGTGGATTTTGAGGTAAGTACTGGCGAATCTATTTATAGAAATTGAAAATTTTTAGCAGTTCTATGCGAGCCAGCCGCACGTTGGAGGTGTCGGAAGACGCGTCTCGGCGCGGGCGAGCTAGCTAGACCGTTTTCAGAATTTTGAAAAGAACCAAAATGTGCAGGGTTGTCAAAAAACCAGTTTTTTCAGGCAAAAATCGAGTTTTCAGCGACCGATCGAATTTTCAGTTCGCGCAAAGCGCCTGGAAATCGAGGTTGGACAGGTGGAAACTCGATTCCGCAAACAGAACTAAATTCGGATGTAGGGTTGTGCTAATAAAAATAGGTAAGTATAAAAATTTTGTAAAAATTTCACAAGTACTGGAACTGAAAAATTATTTTTCAGGTAGGTCAATTTTAACGTGTCGGGATGCTGGTAATAGCCCACCGGACAACGTTCCCGCAGAAAACCGTGTCAAAATAGCTGTTCTAGTTACAAAATTATTGCAACTTTTGTCTGAGCAGGGCTCCCTTAGGTGGATTTTGAGGTAAGTACTGGCGAATCTATTTATAGAAATTGAAAATTTTTAGCAGTTCTATGCGAGCCAGCCGCACGTTGGAGGTGTCGGAAGACGCGTCTCGGCGCGGGCGAGCTAGCTAGACCGTTTTCAGAATTTTGAAAAGAACCAAAATGTGCAGGGTTGTCAAAAAACCAGTTTTTTCAGGCAAAAATCGAGTTTTCAGCGACCGATCGAATTTTCAGTTCGCGCAAAGCGCCTGGAAATCGAGGTTGGACAGGTGGAAACTCGATTCCGCAAACAGAACTAAATTCGGATGTAGGGTTGTGCTAATAAAAATAGGTAAGTATAAAAATTTTGTAAAAATTTCACAAGTACTGGAACTGAAAAATTATTTTTCAGGTAGGTCAATTTTAACGTGTCGGGATGCTGGTAATAGCCCACCGGACAACGTTCCCGCAGAAAACCGTGTCAAAATAGCTGTTCTAGTTACAAAATTATTGCAACTTTTGTCTGAGCAGGGCTCCCTTAGGTGGATTTTGAGGTAAGTACTGGCGAATCTATTTATAGAAATTGAAAATTTTTAGCAGTTCTATGCGAGCCAGCCGCACGTTGGAGGTGTCGGAAGACGCGTCTCGGCGCGGGCGAGCTAGCTAGACCGTTTTCAGAATTTTGAAAAGAACCAAAATGTGCAGGGTTGTCAAAAAACCAGTTTTTTCAGGCAAAAATCGAGTTTTCAGCGACCGATCGAATTTTCAGTTCGCGCAAAGCGCCTGGAAATCGAGGTTGGACAGGTGGAAACTCGATTCCGCAAACAGAACTAAATTCGGATGTAGGGTTGTGCTAATAAAAATAGGTAAGTATAAAAATTTTGTAAAAATTTCACAAGTACTGGAACTGAAAAATTATTTTTCAGGTAGGTCAATTTTAACGTGTCGGGATGCTGGTAATAGCCCACCGGACAACGTTCCCGCAGAAAACCGTGTCAAAATAGCTGTTCTAGTTACAAAATTATTGCAACTTTTGTCTGAGCAGGGCTCCCTTAGGTGGATTTTGAGGTAAGTACTGGCGAATCTATTTATAGAAATTGAAAATTTTTAGCAGTTCTATGCGAGCCAGCCGCACGTTGGAGGTGTCGGAAGACGCGTCTCGGCGCGGGCGAGCTAGCTAGACCGTTTTCAGAATTTTGAAAAGAACCAAAATGTGCAGGGTTGTCAAAAAACCAGTTTTTTCAGGCAAAAATCGAGTTTTCAGCGACCGATCGAATTTTCAGTTCGCGCAAAGCGCCTGGAAATCGAGGTTGGACAGGTGGAAACTCGATTCCGCAAACAGAACTAAATTCGGATGTAGGGTTGTGCTAATAAAAATAGGTAAGTATAAAAATTTTGTAAAAATTTCACAAGTACTGGAACTGAAAAATTATTTTTCAGGTAGGTCAATTTTAACGTGTCGGGATGCTGGTAATAGCCCACCGGACAACGTTCCCGCAGAAAACCGTGTCAAAATAGCTGTTCTAGTTACAAAATTATTGCAACTTTTGTCTGAGCAGGGCTCCCTTAGGTGGATTTTGAGGTAAGTACTGGCGAATCTATTTATAGAAATTGAAAATTTTTAGCAGTTCTATGCGAGCCAGCCGCACGTTGGAGGTGTCGGAAGACGCGTCTCGGCGCGGGCGAGCTAGCTAGACCGTTTTCAGAATTTTGAAAAGAACCAAAATGTGCAGGGTTGTCAAAAAACCAGTTTTTTCAGGCAAAAATCGAGTTTTCAGCGACCGATCGAATTTTCAGTTCGCGCAAAGCGCCTGGAAATCGAGGTTGGACAGGTGGAAACTCGATTCCGCAAACAGAACTAAATTCGGATGTAGGGTTGTGCTAATAAAAATAGGTAAGTATAAAAATTTTGTAAAAATTTCACAAGTACTGGAACTGAAAAATTATTTTTCAGGTAGGTCAATTTTAACGTGTCGGGATGCTGGTAATAGCCCACCGGACAACGTTCCCGCAGAAAACCGTGTCAAAATAGCTGTTCTAGTTACAAAATTATTGCAACTTTTGTCTGAGCAGGGCTCCCTTAGGTGGATTTTGAGGTAAGTACTGGCGAATCTATTTATAGAAATTGAAAATTTTTAGCAGTTCTATGCGAGCCAGCCGCACGTTGGAGGTGTCGGAAGACGCGTCTCGGCGCGGGCGAGCTAGCTAGACCGTTTTCAGAATTTTGAAAAGAACCAAAATGTGCAGGGTTGTCAAAAAACCAGTTTTTTCAGGCAAAAATCGAGTTTTCAGCGACCGATCGAATTTTCAGTTCGCGCAAAGCGCCTGGAAATCGAGGTTGGACAGGTGGAAACTCGATTCCGCAAACAGAACTAAATTCGGATGTAGGGTTGTGCTAATAAAAATAGGTAAGTATAAAAATTTTGTAAAAATTTCACAAGTACTGGAACTGAAAAATTATTTTTCAGGTAGGTCAATTTTAACGTGTCGGGATGCTGGTAATAGCCCACCGGACAACGTTCCCGCAGAAAACCGTGTCAAAATAGCTGTTCTAGTTACAAAATTATTGCAACTTTTGTCTGAGCAGGGCTCCCTTAGGTGGATTTTGAGGTAAGTACTGGCGAATCTATTTATAG
Source organism: Lacanobia oleracea (assembly GCA_950371165.1). NCBI lineage: Eukaryota > Metazoa > Arthropoda > Insecta > Lepidoptera > Noctuidae > Lacanobia > Lacanobia oleracea. The sequence continues at coordinate 34,774 of CATNUG010000041.1, forward strand.
AAATTGAAAATTTTTAGCAGTTCTATGCGAGCCAGCCGCACGTTGGAGGTGTCGGAAGACGCGTCTCGGCGCGGGCGAGCTAGCTAGACCGTTTTCAGAATTTTGAAAAGAACCAAAATGTGCAGGGTTGTCAAAAAACCAGTTTTTTCAGGCAAAAATCGAGTTTTCAGCGACCGATCGAATTTTCAGTTCGCGCAAAGCGCCTGGAAATCGAGGTTGGACAGGTGGAAACTCGATTCCGCAAACAGAACTAAATTCGGATGTAGGGTTGTGCTAATAAAAATAGGTAAGTATAAAAATTTTCACAAGTACTGGAACTGAAAAATTATTTTTCAGGTAGGTCAATTTTAACGTGTCGGGATGCTGGTAATAGCCCACCGGACAACGTTCCCGCAGAAAACCGTGTCAAAATAGCTGTTCTAGTTACAAAATTATTGCAACTTTTGTCTGAGCAGGGCTCCCTTAGGTGGATTTTGAGGTAAGTACTGGCGAATCTATTTATAGAAATTGAAAATTTTTAGCAGTTCTATGCGAGCCAGCCGCACGTTGGAGGTGTCGGAAGACGCGTCTCGGCGCGGGCGAGCTAGCTAGACCGTTTTCAGAATTTTGAAAAGAACCAAAATGTGCAGGGTTGTCAAAAAACCAGTTTTTTCAGGCAAAAATCGAGTTTTCAGCGACCGATCGAATTTTCAGTTCGCGCAAAGCGCCTGGAAATCGAGGTTGGACAGGTGGAAACTCGATTCCGCAAACAGAACTAAATTCGGATGTAGGGTTGTGCTAATAAAAATAGGTAAGTATAAAAATTTTGTAAAAATTTCACAAGTACTGGAACTGAAAAATTATTTTTCAGGTAGGTCAATTTTAACGTGTCGGGATGCTGGTAATAGCCCACCGGACAACGTTCCCGCAGAAAACCGTGTCAAAATAGCTGTTCTAGTTACAAAATTATTGCGGGTTAGGTTAGGTTAGGTTAGGTTAGGTTAGGTTAGGTTAGGTTAGGTTAGGTTAGGTTAGGTTAGGTTAGGTTAGGTTAGGTTAGGTTAGGTTAGGTTAGGTTAGGTTAGGTTAGGTTAGGTTAGGTTAGGTTAGGTTAGGTTAGGTTAGGTTAGGTTAGGTTAGGTTAGGTTAGGTTAGGTTAGGTTAGGTTAGGTTAGGTTAGGTTAGGTTAGGTTAGGTTAGGTTAGGTTAGGTTAGGTTAGGTTAGGTTAGGTTAGGTTAGGTTAGGTTAGGTTAGGTTAGGTTAGGTTAGGTTAGGTTAGGTTAGGTTAGGTTAGGTTAGGTTAGGTTAGGTTAGGTTAGGTTAGGTTAGGTTAGGTTAGGTTAGGTTAGGTTAGGTTAGGTTAGGTTAGGTTAGGTTAGGTTAGGTTAGGTTAGGTTAGGTTAGGTTAGGTTAGGTTAGGTTAGGTTAGGTTAGGTTAGGTTAGGTTAGGTTAGGTTAGGTTAGGTTAGGTTAGGTTAGGTTAGGTTAGGTTAGGTTAGGTTAGGTTAGGTTAGGTTAGGTTAGGTTAGGTTAGGTTAGGTTAGGTTAGGTTAGGTTAGGTTAGGTTAGGTTAGGTTAGGTTAGGTTAGGTTAGGTTAGGTTAGGTTAGGTTAGGTTAGGTTAGGTTAGGTTAGGTTAGGTTAGGTTAGGTTAGGTTAGGTTAGGTTAGGTTAGGTTAGGTTAGGTTAGGTTAGGTTAGGTTAGGTTAGGTTAGGTTAGGTTAGGTTAGGTTAGGTTAGGTTAGGTTAGGTTAGGTTAGGTTAGGTTAGGTTAGGTTAGGTTAGGTTAGGTTAGGTTAGGTTAGGTTAGGTTAGGTTAGGTTAGGTTAGGTTAGGTTAGGTTAGGTTAGGTTAGGTTAGGTTAGGTTAGGTTTTTTTTTTTTTTTTTTTTTTTTTTTTTTTTTTTTTTTTTTTTTTTTTTTTTTTAATCCTGGCTACCTCCGACGTTATCGGAGTCTACGTCTATTCCTAATTCTCTTTGTCATACCAGTTCTCGCAGTTGTTCCTCTCGCACATTCATGCCGCATACTTGTATCTTTCTCCATTCATCATCTTTCATTCATTTATTGTGGGTGGGATTCCCATCACGAGCCTATTCTATCTATCTACTTTTTATTCATTTTTATTTCTAATATAATGTGGGGGGAATAACGGTCACATTTAGTCTTTTATTTTCTTAACATTTTCTCTTAATCTATACAGTTTTTCATATTTACTTTGTTTAACAATATATTTTTGCTTCTTTTGTACTTATACAACTAAAGCTTTATCTAATTATATTGTTTACTTATTTCTATGCTTAATGAGAAAAGGCTCGCAGTGGGGTTACCATTACGAGCCCATTCCATCTGTCTACTTCTTATTTATTTGCTTTCTTTACAATTTCTCTTAATCTATACAATTCCTCTTATTCAACAACATTTTTCTACTTACTTTCTACTTACACAAACTAATGTCTTATCCAATTATATTTCATACTTATTTCTATGCTTAATATATATATTACTAAATATACTACCAGCATACTTTCTTAAGCTGTCTTATTTCTATCTATCGCCTTTTGTGCAATCTTTACGCAATACTCAAGGAATGTTTCCCTTTGTTTTCCTCGCATCACCTCCCCCACTATCTCCTTATCCAGTTTTATTTGTAGTGCCTGCTCCAGTTCATATCTGTCCACTGCATGTACGGGGCATTCGAAGAGAAGGTGTGGCACGGTTTCGTCTTTGTCCGGATCGCAGATGCACGATGGACTCTCCTTGCACTTGAAGCGATTCAAGTACTCGGAGAATCCACCGTGCCCCGTCATGATTTGTGCCCTGATGTTGGTTAATTCCATCTTTCTTATTATTCTATACGCCGCCACCGCATCTGGGAAAAAGATTTTTGTGATACCGGCGGTTTGGCCAGACCCGTATCTCCGATTCCACTCGTCAAGCGTCGCCATACGTAAGCGGCGCTTGACGAATGAAATCGGGCACTGGTCATAGTCCGGTTTTTTCTTGAGATTCGTGGCGGCCTCTTTGGCCAGCTGATCCGCTCTTTCGTTGCCCTCCAACCCCGCGTGGGCCTTTGTCCAGAACAAGGATACTACCTTGTTCTGGAGAGACGCAGCTTTTATATTTTCTCTGGCCTCCACTGCCAGGGGATGAAGGCAACTAGGGTTTTTCACTGTCAAAAGAGCCGCCATGGAGTCGCTGAAGACCCCGAAAGTAGGCGCCGTGCTTTTCGTAATTTCCCACGTTGCTCGGCAGATCGCGAGCAATTCAGCCTGGTAAACCGTACAGTATTCCGGTAGCGCCAACTTCAAGGCGCGCGTCTCGGCCTCTCTGTTCCATATGGACAGCGCCGCACCGACACGCCCCGCAATCTTACTACCGTCTGTAAAGATTTTAACCTGTTGGTCTGAATTGGCCTCAACCTCCTCACGGTTTACCAGGCTGACTATCTTTAGGTCGCTTCGCTCCGCGGGATGCGGGGATTCCAGTGCAGAGGACATCCGTTCCACCTCCCTGTCCCCCAATATGGCCTGTGGTACCCCTTTTTTGGCTTTGTATAGTGATGCCACCTCGTGGATTCGAAGATCCAGGGGAAGTATCCCTGCTAGTAGGAGCACTGAGTTCAAGGAGACGGTCCGGTACGCCCTGCACATTTTTTGTGCTATGCCCCGCTGCACAGCGCCTAGTTGTTTTTTGATTCCCAGTTTGTTAGCGGCTTCCGCCCATGCACTGGCAGCGTACAGAATAATTGGTTCCACAGTAGCAACATATATTATTTTAACCACATCTGGGTTTAGGCCCCAGCTTACTTTAGCAGCCCTGCTAAGTTGTTTGTGGACCGCGATGGCCTTACGGCAAACGTCCGAAACGTGCTCGCTAAATGTGAGCCCGTCGTCGATGGTGACACCCAGCACTTTGATTTTTCTGGACATAGCGATGTCGACCCCGCCCATGCTCAGGCGTGGGGCGTCGTATTTTAGCTTTTTAGTTATGACAATGGCGTTCGTCTTATGTGGTGCAAAGTTTAGCTTATTTTCCACACCCCACGCCCGAACACGTTCGAGGACGGCATTCGCCTGCCTCTCTATTTCCAATGCTGTGTGTCCATCGAAGACTAGGACCACGTCGTCAGCGAAAGCTTGGGCGTACACTCCTCTTCTCTCAAGGTCTTTGAGGAGGGGATCCAGTATAAGGTTCCAGAGAATGGGGCCCCCAATCGAGCCTTGTACGCAACCCTTCTTCGTGCTTTTCAGGTGTTCAGCACCAGCGTACCTTACCCGTACTCTTCTGTCGCGCAGGTAACTGTCAATAACCCTTCTCAGGTTGACCGGACACTTTTCCTCAGCCAGTCGGACCCTTATGGCTGGCCACCACGCATTGTCGAAGGCTCCCTCTATATCTAGCGATATTAGTGTTATTATTTTCTTTTGTTTCAGATGGTTGCGTATTTTTTGCATGAGGGTATAGAGGGAGTCCTCGGTACTCCTTTGTGGCATGAATCCGAACTGGCGAGTACTCATCTTCGGTGCTATGTAGAACCTGAGTCGGGCCACCAACATCTTCTCGTAAATTTTTCCGAGAACCGGCAGCAGGCCAATTGGGCGGTACGCTTTTGGTGTGGTGTAGTCTGTCTTTCCTGGCTTCCGAAGTACGACCACTGTTGCCTCTTTCCATAATTTGGGGAAGTAGTTATATTCGAGGCATTTGTTAAGGATTGCCAGGAAAGTTTCAGGTTCTTTGCTGATAGCATGGTAGCACACATCGGCTGTGAGGCCGTCCATTCCCGGAGCCTTTTTTGGATTGAAGGACTCGCTCGACGCCTTCAGTTCGGCTATGGTGAATGGAGGGTCGCATGGCTCACCATTTTCTCCTTCATTCACCCTCTCCGCCTCCAGTCTGACACGGCTTTGGTGGGGGTCATCATTTGCTGGGCAGTCCTCTGGATACAGGGTTTCCGCTATGAATCGGGCAGACCCTTCTGCATCCAGCACTTCCCCATCTCTCACCAGCGGCGGGTCCTCCACCCTACTCGCTGTCCTTCCTATGACCCTGTAAATCCCCTCCCACACCCCTTCTCTATCCTGTTTGCAGCAGAATTCCTTCCAGCTCTCGGTTTGAGCTCTGGCCGCCTCCGCCTCATACTCTTCTTTCTGTTGCAGGTACCTCTCGACCACGATGGCTCTACGGACCGGAGCAGCACACCTGATCCTCCTCTTTTTGGTAGCCACTGCTTTTTTCAGTTCTGCAAGCCTCTCCGACCACCACGGCAAGGTAAGTTTTTCAACTTGTTTTTTAATTGGCATGGATGATTTACATGCCTTTGTGACGATTTCTGTATAACTATTGACTATTTCTTCTAATTTCTCTATTTTGTTTATTTTTTCTATTTCTTGTTTTGTGATTCGGTTATCTTGGCTCAACTGGGTGAGTTTCGCATGAAACTCAGGCCAGTTGGCCTTTTTTGTGTTGAATATTCTAGTTGTCCTTTCTACTTTTAGCCCCTTTGACCTATTTTGAAAAACTTTGAAAACGATACCGTTGTGGTCGGAGCTGCTCAGGCCCTCAACGACTTTCCAGTCTGCTACCTTGTCGAGGATATTTGCCGAACAGGCGGTTATGTCGACATAGCTGCTGTAGCGTTGTCCTCCCCTGACTGTGTCGAAGGTCGGCACCTCCCCAGTGTTGAGTATGTGCAACCCGAGCTCCCCGAGAGCTCCGCACACCTCCTCTCCCCTACGGTCGATCGTCGGGCTGCCCCACCAAGTGCTTTTTGCATTTACGTCGCCTCCAACGATTATGGGCTTTGAGCCATTTTTAGCCACAATTTCTTTAAGCTGGTCTAAATAGGGCTCCACTGGTTTGTCCGGCTCGAAGTATATGGACGCCAAGGTGATCTCCCAGGCACTGGTTTGGATCCCCACCACGACGATGTTGTTTGTAGTGAGTTTTGGGTACTGCCTTACGTTAAGATTGCTATCAAAGACAGCAATTGCGGCCTTGACAGTCCCTTCTCCATCTCCAGTGCTCTGGAAGACCCTTACTCCCCTGTGGTTTTTCATCGTCTTACTTCCCCCAGTGTATGGCTCTTGCAGCAAGGCTACGGCTACCCTCTGTTTTTGTGCTTCAAGTAGCAGCTCAACTGTTGCAAGCCTTTTCCGCTGGAGGTTCGCTTGCATATAACTATATGTGGTGGTGACAACGTTGGCGTTAGCAATACGCGACGGTCGACCGGGCCAATTCGTCCCACCGGCGGCGTACTGGGCACTCAGAGTTGAAAGCATTGTGATCTGTCTGCGTCAGTTTCGCCTTTTTACAGTTTCTGCAGGCGGGTGGCTCCCCAGCTATCCAGTCCGCGCACTCCGTTCTCAGGTGGGGGCCGCCACAATGGCTGCATGCGTCTGCTGTCTCTTGGCAGTACTTCCTGCCATGGCCGTACCCCAGACAACGCGTGCACTGGACTAGTGGAGTCTGGTCTTCCACTCGAACTCGCTGGAGATCTATATATACGTGGCCTTTCTCTGTCACCCGCCTCCAGATACTGGGCGACACGCTTACGATCACGTGGGTGGTGTGAGGGTTTCTGGCTCTTCTTCTGTATTTAACAGCTATTCTGTCGTCCCCCTCACCGAGGCCCCGGAAAAGAGAATCGTTCTGATTCCGGAGAGCCTTGAGGATATCCTCGTCAGTATTTACTGACAGGACATCCCCAAGCCTGACCAGCGGATCCTTGTTCTCCACGTCCTCGGTGGTAAGGCTTCCTCCTTCTTTCGTTATTCGGTCCTTCGCCTTTTCCCGTTCTTCCTTGGACCCAAAGCCCATTATAATCTTCCTATTTTTGGCTTTTCTCACCCTCTCCACCTTTATCCATCCCTCTTTGGCATCAATGGTCTTTCTAACTCTTTCGAGCACCTCCTCTCCTGTTTCCGACTCCACGGTCGAGGCAACCGCGACCGAGTGCAACGTACGCTTTTGCATCACCCTGTCCCCCTGGGTCGCCGCCACATTCGCGTACGTTGCGGCGTTGGCGTTTGTGCTTTCCATTTTGTCTCTGTGCTGCTCTATGGCCATTTTTAGCTCCTCCATTTTTCTACTGTTATTTTCGAGCAACACAGAGTGGGCTTTTATTTGGGTTTCCAGGCTATGCTCGGTTTGGCACGAAAAAGTGACGTCAGTAGCCGGGACCTCGGGCCGCAAGCCAGCTTTCCCCACTCCCGATACCCCCGCCCTACTAAGCCTTTCCGCTTCCTTCACCAGCTGGAACAGCCGGTCAAGTGCCTCGGTAATGCCGTTCTTGATCTCGGTCTTCGTGTTCCTCGATGAGCTCAGCAGCAGCTTCGCTCTATTTAAACAGGCCCTTGCCTCTGTCGACCGATCTGCATATTGGGCCTTAGGCGGCGAGTGTACCTCTACAAGTTTGGAGCGCATATGGAGAGTTTTGCTCTCCTGCGCCTGAGTGGATTTCTGCACATCCTTTGATGGACCAGCCTGCACCGTCTTGGCTCCTACTGGAGGTGTTGTGCTGGCGGGCTTAGCGGCTTCCCACTCTCCAACACTGCGCCTAACATTGGGTGGTGATGGAGTCGGTTTGGATGTTGATTTCTCACCATCCATCGCCCTCTTAACTGGGGTCCTGATTCCAATCATGGTGTGCGTCGAAAGAATTGATTAGAAATAAGACGTAAAAAATAATAAATAAAATATAATAAAAGAGTATAATAAATTTGTCAACAGGTGTGCACCAGATCGTATAAATCTGAGCAGTCAGCCCTCACGCTCAAAAGAACGGGTCAATATTCAAAATAACAAGAACAACTTGGTTCCAGGGGTCAAAAATTGTCAAAGTAGAGCCAAAACCTGTTTGGCTCTATGTAGAGTCTCCGAACCGTCACCAGTGGATGGCTCTCCCCGAGCCCTTTCCAATGATACCAAACACGGTGCAGTTACACCAAAGGGTTCCGGAGATATCCCAATTTGAAAAATTCGGTTTTTTCCCAATATGGCGTCCGAAAAAGTGGTTTTTTGTGATATCTCCGCAACCACTGGCTCGATGAACCTTGTGTTTGGGCTTTTCGTACTCAGCTCGACGAGACCCACCCACTGAGACGGTTTTCAGGCCGAAAAATTTTGACGTCCTGAAAACGCCTGAAAAATATGGTATCTTAAAGCTAATGGTCGGCCAGTATGCCCAAAGAAAATCCCAAGTCCCTACGACTTCCCGTTCAGGAGCTATGTCGGTTTAAAAACTGCCCAATATGGCCGCGCAGCTGTCAAAGTCTTACTTTGACAGCGGATAACTCCCTTCTGGAAAGCCGCAGAAAACCCGAGTTTGGGCTCAACGAGCCTGCCCCGAGCTCGACTATCCGCTGAAACCTCTTTCAGGACCCCAAAAATTTTCAGCTCCGAACCGCCTGAAACTTTCAGGCAGGCTAGCCAGGGAATCCCAGAATACCCCACCGAAAGCCGCAACCTTGTACGACCGCTGGTTCCGAAGTTATTGCGGTCCGAAGCTAAACAAAAATGGCGCCGAACTGTCAGATGTTGACTTTAAATGACCGTAACTCGTGAACCCTTTGTCGTAGAGAGTCAGGGTTTTGGGTGCACAGCTCGGCGTCACCTCGGGTATGTCCTGAAAGTTGTTTCAGCAGCAAAAAACTCAGTCGCCTGAAAGCGCCTGAAAACTGAACTGATCTATTCTAGGTTATATGCCGCTTCCTATTCTGAAAATCCGAATCTTCTCGGATCAGCGGTTCCCGAGATATCGCTAATTTAATTATCTAAAATAAAAACCTAGAAATGGTGATTTTGTCAAAAACTTCAATTTTAGCAGTACGCCGTCCGAGTTTGGGCTCACATAAGGTGCAATACATATATTGAGACCATCCCCGGGGTCAAAAACAGATTATTTCTATTAAATTTTAATAAAAAGCCAAAAAACAGTAAAAATACGATACCTCTCGAACCGCCGAAGCGAAAAATCCGAAAAAAATGTCAAAAAATAGAAGAAATAACAAGCTACACGATACAATAAAAAATTTTTTGGAAAATAAAAGGAAAGTTGAAAAATTTTTTGGAAAAGTGTTATTTTTATAAATTTCTCTGTAACTTAAAAACTAATAAAGCTAAAAATCTAATATTTAAAATCCGGGTTCTGCGAAGAAGAGCGCCAAAGACTGCAGTTGAAAATCTTCAAAATCTTCATCAGGTCCGGAGATACGGTTGTGAGATTTTCCAATTTTCAAACTCTTCTTAAAAATCGGCTATGGTAAATAAAGTTGAAATAATTTTAAATACCGATTGTGCTGTCCATAGAGATGCTGGCTGCAAATTTTCAGGCGCCTGGCTCGTCGTTTTCGGTGTTTTCAGCACCACGTGGTTTTTGTTTTTTCTTTATAACTCCTGAAGCGCTGGGGTTTTTTGGCTTCAGGATAGTCTGGATGATGTGCGGCGTCAATCTTCACCCCTACCTTCAATAAAAAGGCAGGGTTGTCGATCTTGTTTCTGCAGCGTTCGTGGTTTAAGGTTCTTCCTCGCTGTTTAACCTCAAAGTTGTAAGGTTTTTCAGATGTTTTCACTAAGTCACTGCAGTCCGGGTTAAAAACAATATGTAGGCGTATTCCTTGCGCTTAGCCCGACCGATACACACTTCACTCGTCAAAATCGGATAACTTTTTACCACTTTTTTGTATTTTAAAACGTGGAGCTCACTGGAAAACGATCCGACCGCCACGAGAGCTGGGGGGGTACTGGTTGGTTAGGTTAGGTTAGGTTAGGTTAGGTTAGGTTAGGTTAGGTTAGGTTAGGTTAGGTTAGGTTAGGTTAGGTTAGGTTAGGTTAGGTTAGGTTAGGTTAGGTTAGGTTAGGTTAGGTTAGGTTAGGTTAGGTTAGGTTAGGTTAGGTTAGGTTAGGTTAGGTTAGGTTAGGTTAGGTTAGGTTAGGTTAGGTTAGGTTAGGTTAGGTTAGGTTAGGTTAGGTTAGGTTAGGTTAGGTTAGGTTAGGTTAGGTTAGGTTAGGTTAGGTTAGGTTAGGTTAGGTTAGGTTAGGTTAGGTTAGGTTTTTTTTTTTTTTTTTTTTTTTTTTTTTTTTTTTTTTTTTTTTTTAATACTGCTACCTCCAACGGAATCGGAGCCTATTCTTGTCTAGTTCGTTCATTCCAGTTCTCGCTTTTATTCCTCTCGCACTTTCATTCAGCATACTTTATCTTTCTTGCATACAATCATCTCTCAGCCTTAAGGGTAGGACGCCCTTATTCTAATTATATATTCTACCTTCTATTTATGGTATCTCTTTACTTTACTATGATATGGGGTAATAACACAAACGCCAGTTTCTTTTAATATTGGACAGTACTTCTTAGCCTAATTTATAATTTTCCTTAAAAATACTTTCTTACATCTAAACAGCAATCTTAGAACCTAGTCTTATAATTAACATGGGCAATCTTACTGGCTAACACTTGACACAGAAATCAATCAATAATAACTTACTTTCTAAGAAAAAACAGTGGCTCTTATACTAATTTATAGTTTATAAATATATCTAAATTCTATTACAATTCTTATTTCTAAATTGACACAGGCTTCTTAAAGTCTATTCTTATTTCTATTTGCTTAATTCCTAGTACTTAAATATGCATCTATTTCTTAACGTTTTTATTTACCTATAGTTTTGATGCTTAGCATTATTATTATGTACAATAGTATGTAAGCATCATTATACACTTTTATTTCTTCTTATGACCTTTTCACATATCTTGACGCAATATTCAAGGAACAAGTCTCTCTTTTTATCGGCCATTAGTTTCCATGTATTTTCGGCGTTTAGTTTTATGTCCAGTGCAAGCTCGGCCTCAAATCTTTGTCCGTCAAAAACTGGACATTCAAACAATATATGTGGCACCGTTTCTGCAGTTTCAGCATCGCAGATGCACGATGGATTCTCCTTGCACTTAAAGCGGTTTAAGTACTCTGAGAACCCACCGTGTCCCGTCATGATCTGCGTTATCGTGCTGTTTAATTTGCATTTCCTGATTGTTCTGTAGGCCGCCACCGCGTCCGGGAAGAACAACTTCGTTCCTGAAGCAGTCTCTCCAGATCCGTATCTGTGGTTCCACACATCAAGCGTTGCCATACGAATGCATCGCTTGACGTGCGAGACCGGACACAGATCATAGTCAGGCTTGCGTTTGGAACCTTCAGCGGCACTTTTGGCTAACTCGTCGGCCCTCTCATTACCAGCCAACCCCACATGCGCCTTGATCCAAAACAAGGTGACAGCCTTGCCTTGGACAGTCAGGGACCTAAGGTTTGACCTAGTCTCGACTGCCAGAGGATGGTATCTGCTGTGGTTTTGGATGGTTTGGAGAGCCGCCATGGAGTCGCTGAAAATTCCAAACGATTGCGCTCTGTGCCTCAGCATTTCCCTGGTAGCGACGCATATCGCTAGAAGCTCAGCCTGGTAAACCGTGGCGTAATCCGGTAGAGCAAGCTTGAGGGCTTTGGTTTCGGCGTCGCCGCTCCACATGGACAGTGCCGCCCCGACCTTGCCCCCAATCTTGCTCCCATCCGTGAACACGCGAACTTCGAGCTCGTTCCGAGCATCAAGTTGCTCTTGGTTTACCAGGTTTATGACCTTCAGCTCAGCGCGCTCCGCAGGGTGTGGGGCCTCCATCGCCGAGGCAGGTTGCTCGACCGTCCTACCACAGAGTGCTGGCTGGGGCACACCCCTCCTTGCCTCGTATAACGATGCCGCTTCGCGAACGCGAAGGTCGAGAGGTAGTATCCCAGCCAGCACTAACGCGGCGTTTAGGGAGACCGTCCTGTATGCCTTGCACAGTTTCTGCGCAATACCGCGCTGAACAGCTCCCAACTGCTTCATCACTCCCAGTTTCCCGACGGCCGGGGCCCACACGCTGGCGGCGTACAGGACAACCGGTTCCACGGTGGCCACATATATTGTTCGAATGACTTCAGGGTGAAGACCCCAACTGGTCTTTGCAGCCCTAGTCAGCTGTTTATGGATTCCTATTGCCCTTCTACAGACGTTAGTGACGTGTGCGTTAAACGTGAGCTGATTGTCGATGATGACCCCCAGGAGTTTAATCTCGTTGGACATGGCGACGCCGATCCCACCCATGTTCAGGCGCGGGGTGTCATATTTCAGCTTCCTAGTAATAACCATCGCATTGGTTTTGTGCGGAGCAAATTTTAGTTTGTTTTGTACCCCCCACGCCTGGACATGTTCGAGAGCGGCATTGGCACGTCCTTCGATCTCCAACGCTGTGTCACCATCGAAAACCAACACAACGTCGTCTGCGAATGCCTGGCAATAGTCCTCCCTAGCTTCCAGGCTCTTTAAGAGCGGGTCCAGCAATAAATTCCAAAGAATTGGTCCCCCAATGGAACCTTGGACGCATCCCTTGCTGGTGGCTCTACAATACTCCTCGCCAGCGTACCTGACCCTAACCCTGCGGTTTCTGAGGTAGCTGTCGATGACCCTCCTCAAGCCGATCGGACACTTTTCCTCAGCCAGACGGACCCTTATAGCTGGCCACCAGGCACTGTCGAAGGCTCCCTCTATGTCCAATGATACCAAGACTACTATTTTCTTTAGTTCGAGCTTGCTACGGATGTGTTGCATTAGGGCATAGAGGGAGTCCTCGGTGCTCTTCTGGGGCATGAAGCCATACTGGCGAGTACTCATCCTGGGAATAAGATGGAACTTGAGGCGGGCCACCAACAACTTCTCGTATATTTTGCCGAGAATGGGTAAGAGGCCAATTGGTCTGTACGCTTTTGGGGAGTCGTAGTTGGTTTTCCCGGGCTTCTTCAAGATGATTACTGTGGCTTCCTTCCAGGTTTCAGGGAAGAGGTGTGTTCTCAGGCAGCCGTTTAGAAGAGCCAAGGCCACCTCAGGGGCACATCCGATTGCCTGGCGACAAATGTCGGCGGTGAGACCGTCCACTCCTGGCGCTTTTTTGGCGCTGAAGGACTCGCATGCTGCCATCAACTCGGCCATCGCGAATGGTGGATCGCATGAGTCATCATGCTCTCCAGCATTCACAACGTCGGCCTTTTCTCTAACAAGGCGATGGCAGGTGCTGTCAGCGCTTGAAAGGTCTTCCGGGTAGAAAGTTTTCGCCAGCAGTTCAACTGAACCCTTCGCGTCCAGTACCTCCCCGTCTCTTGTCAGCGGCTGATCCTCACCTCTTCCCTTAGTCCTTCCTATAACCCGGTATATGCCTTCCCAAAGCCCCTCTTTGTCCTGCCTTGTACAGAAGTTCTTCCAGCTCTCGATCTGATCCCTGGCTGCTTCCGTCTCATACTCAACTTTATGTTTCAGGTACTCATCAACGACCTTCGACCTTCGGGATGGGCAAGCATTCCTGATTCTCCGTTTCCTAGTGGCGACTCCCTTCTTCATCCTCTCGAGTTTCTCGGACCACCACGGCAAAGTTAGCACCTCGTTGGTCTGCTTTAAAGGCATCGATGAGGCGCAGGCATCCTTTACTACCAGAGTATATTTGTTGACTATTTCATTTAGCTGGTCAGCTGTATTCGAGTTTTCTATATTTGTTTTATTTATTTGGTTGTCTTCCATTAATTGGCCGAGTTTCTCACGAAACTCGGGCCAATTTGCTTTTTTGGTATTATACACTCTGGTAGTTCTGTGGATTCGGATGCCTTTAGATCTTTTAAGGTTTATGTTAAAAACAATGCCGTTGTGATCCGAGCTCGTCAGGCCCTCGTCAACCCTCCAGTCGTCCACCAGGTCCAACATATCTGTGGAGCATGCCGTTACATCCACGTGGCTGCAGTAGCGGATCCCCCCTCTGATCGTGTCGAAGGTCGGAATTTCCCCTCTGTTGAGTATGTTCAGGTCCAGCTCGTCAAGAGCTCCGGAAACTTCCTCACCTCTACGGTCGATGGCCAAGCTTCCCCACCAGGTACTTTTAGCGTTTGCGTCTCCTCCAAGAACCAACATCCGTGAGCCAACTGCTTCCTTGATGTGTTTGAGGTGCTCTAGATAGGGTCCGATGGGCTGGTCCGGCTCAAAATAAAATGAGACCAGCGTGATCCTCCAGGCACTGGTTCGGATCCCCACCACGGTGATGTTGTTCGTGGTGAGTTTAGGGTACTGGTCAACTGTGAGGTCTTGATCAAAGACCGCTATTGCGGCCTTAACAGTCCCGTCTCCTATCTCAGTGCTCTGGAAGATCCGCACACCCTTATGGCTCCTCATCATTTTAGCACCCCCCACGTATGGCTCCTGAAGGAGAGCAACGGCAACCCCACGCTTATCTGCTTCAATAAGAAGCTCGTTCGTCGCCAGCTTTTTCCGCTGGAGGTTAGCCTGTACCAGTCTGTAGGGCTTTGGGTTGGCTTGGGTGCCCTTAGCAATACGCCACAGTAGCTCTGGCTATGTCATCCCATTTGCGGCGTGTCGGACATTCTGAGCTAAAGGCGTTGTGGCCAGCGTCTCCAAGCCCAGCTCTAGTGCAGTTCCGGCATTTAGGCGGTTCGCCCGTCAGAGCATCGGCACATTCGGACCTCAAGTGTGGGCCGCCACAATGACTGCACAGGTCTGCCGGCTCCTGACAGAAGCGTTTGCCGTGCCCGTAGCCCAGACAGCGCGTACACTGTACCAAGGGAGTTTGGTCTTCAACTCTTACGTTTGGTCTTCAACTCTTACGCGCTGAAGGTCCACGTGCACGTATCCAACCTCCGTCGCCCTTCTCCAGATTGTAGGTGAGACGCTGACCACAACGTGGTTTGTGTGCGCGTTTCTTGTCCGTCTTCGGAACTTTACCACCGCTCTGTCCTCCTCTTTGTCGAGGTTGCGAAAAACATCCCTGTTCTGGTTCCTCAAAGCCTTGAGGATGTCCTCGTCAGAGTTAACCGAGAGGACGCTCCTGAGGATCAGTAAGGGATCCTTGTTTTTCACCTCCTCGACACTGAGGTCCTGCCTATCTTTTGCCAATTTGCTTCTGACCTTGTCCCTTTCTTCGGTCGTCTGGAAGCCCATTATTACCTTCTTGTCCTTTGCCTTCCTCACCCTTTCCACCTTGACCCAGCCCTCTTTAGCATCAACAGCTTCTCTGATTTTGCCAAGCACTACGTCTCCTGAGTCCGCATCGTCCTTTGAGGTGACGACGATAGAGTGTAGCGTGCTCCGCAATGGGTTAGTTTTTGCGCTGTATGTCGCCGTCACACTCGCGTACGTCGCGGCATTGGCGTTGGCATTATCCAACTTCTCCTTGTGCTGTTCCATAGCTACTTTAAGTTCCTCGGTTAGGTTAGGTTAGGTTAGGTTAGGTTAGGTTAGGTTAGGTTAGGTTAGGTTAGGTTAGGTTAGGTTAGGTTAGGTTAGGTTAGGTTAGGTTAGGTTAGGTTAGGTTAGGTTAGGTTAGGTTAGGTTAGGTTAGGTTAGGTTAGGTTAGGTTAGGTTAGGTTAGGTTAGGTTAGGTTAGGTTAGGTTAGGTTAGGTTAGGTTAGGTTAGGTTAGGTTAGGTTAGGTTAGGTTAGGTTAGGTTAGGTTAGGTTAGGTTAGGTTAGGTTAGGTTAGGTTAGGTTAGGTTAGGTTAGGTTAGGTTAGGTTA
Organism: Lacanobia oleracea; assembly: GCA_950371165.1. Lineage (NCBI taxonomy): Eukaryota > Metazoa > Arthropoda > Insecta > Lepidoptera > Noctuidae > Lacanobia > Lacanobia oleracea. The sequence continues at coordinate 50,347 of CATNUG010000041.1, forward strand.
GGTTAGGTTAGGTTAGGTTAGGTTAGGTTAGGTTAGGTTAGGTTAGGTTAGGTTAGGTTAGGTTAGGTTAGGTTAGGTTAGGTTAGGTTAGGTTAGGTTAGGTTAGGTTAGGTTAGGTTAGGTTAGGTTAGGTTAGGTTAGGTTAGGTTAGGTTAGGTTAGGTTAGGTTAGGTTAGGTTAGGTTAGGTTAGGTTAGGTTAGGTTAGGTTAGGTTAGGTTAGGTTAGGTTAGGTTAGGTTAGGTTAGGTTAGGTTAGGTTAGGTTAGGTTAGGTTAGGTTAGGTTAGGTTAGGTTAGGTTAGGTTAGGTTAGGTTAGGTTAGGTTAGGTTAGGTTAGGTTAGGTTAGGTTAGGTTAGGTTAGGTTAGGTTAGGTTAGGTTTTTTTTTTTTTTTTTTTTTTTTTTTTTTTTTTTTTTTTCCAGACTAGCTCCGCCAACGATATTGGCGCCTATTCTATATCTTAAACTCATCCATACTAGTTCTCGCTTTAATGCCTCTCGTACTTTCATGCTGCATACTGTATCTTTCTATTATCCATCCTCAATCATACTGTGGGTGGGACTCCCACGTCTTACTACTTAACTAATCTAATCTATCTATTTTATTTCTTTATTTCTTACTTTAAACTTATCATTAGGGAAAATAAACCAAACCAATTTTTATTTTACATATTTTAACTTATCTCTAACAGTTCTTAATTTTAAACATGGTTATTAAAGCTAACTTATTACAATCTTATTTTTATATATTCTAAACATGATATCCTTAACCTACTGCTTATACTATCTTAAAAATACACGTATTACCTATGCTTGCTTAATTATAAACACAATATAAAAGAAGCATAGTTTTATTAGACTATTTTATTTTTGTTTATAACTTTTTGGGCTATATCCTCACAGTAGGCCATAAATATGTTCCTATTTTTGCCAACCATTATTTCCCTTATAATGTCCCTACATAGCCTCTTTCCCACTCTCTGCTCAAAATTGTACCGCTCCTTCCCGTAGATTGGACAGTCCAAAATGATGTGCGGGACTGATTCCGCTACATCGGGGTCGCAAGTGCACGATGGGCTCTCCTTACACTTGAAGCGATTCAAGTATTCGGAGAAGCCACCGTGCCCCGTCAAAACCTGCGTCAGTACACCCGTTGGCCTCACCTGTTTTACAATACGGTAGGCAGCAATGGCATCTGGAAGAAACATCTTCGTCACGGAGGCAGTCTCGCCCGACACATATCTCCGATTCCACTCATCAAGCGAATCCAAACGGATTTGACGCCTGATGTATGAAACCGGACACTGGTCGTAGTCCGGCCTCCTCCGTGACGACAATGCTGCCTCCTTTGCCAGCTCGTCCGCGCGTTCGTTCCCCGGTAGGCCCGCGTGGGCTTTGACCCAAAACAAAGACACAGCTTTCTTCTGAGTCAATGCCTGAGCCAAATTTGCTCGTGTGCGGACCGCCAGAGGGTGGAGAGAGCCATGGTTTGTCAGTGTCTGCAACGCTGACATTGAGTCACTGTACACTCCATAGCTCGTCTCCTTGCGCTTGAGGATAACGTCCGTTGCCTTGCAAATGGCCAGAAGTTCCGCCTGGTAAACCGTGCAGTACGCGGCAAGGCTGAGCTTGAGGTTCTGGACTTCACCTTCGTTATCCCACATGGATAATGCGGCTCCGACCTTCCCCTCAATCTTGCTGCCGTCAGTGAAGATTCGCACTGTCTGCACATCGCTACTGTTTGTGAGCTGTTGGTCTGCGAGGCACACGAACTCCAAAGCCATTTGCTTAGCAGGGTGAGGCGTTTCTGCAAATCCCACCATACCCTCGATCTCCCGGTCTCCTGGCACAAACTGAGACGACCCTCTCCTTGCCTCATACAAGGCAGCTGCCTCTTGTATGCGGAGGTCTAGAGGCAGTATCCCCGCCAGCACCAGAGCCGAGTTGAGCGAGACTGTACGGTAGGACTTGCAGAGCTTCTGGACGAAACCTCGTTGGACGGATCCCAGCTTCTTCCGTATTCCCAGCTTTTTCGTAGCGGGAGCCCAGGCTCCAGCCGCGTAGGTGACTATCGGTTCTATCGTTGCCGTGTATATTATACGGATTATCTCCTTGTCCAGGCCCCAACTGACTTTAGCCGCCCGCGACAGCTGTTTATATATGTCTGCGACCTTTTTGCAGAGACTCTTGGTATGTTCGTTAAATGTGAGCTTATCATCTATCACAAGTCCCAGAAGTTTCATGCTTCTCACCATGCCAATATCGACCCCCGCCATACTCAGAGCTGGTGTGTCATACTTAAGTTTATTCGTTACAAGCATCGCCGACGTCTTATGCGGCGCGAACTTGAGCTTGTTTTTGACACCCCAGCTATGAGCACGGGCGAGAGCCGCATTAGCTCTTCTGGAGACCTCAACCGCTGTGTCACCATCCACCACAAGAACGACATCGTCAGCGAAGGCCTGGACAAAGTAACCCTCCTTTTCCAGCTCGTACAGTAGCGGATCCAACAAGAGATTCCACAGAATGGGACCACCGATTGACCCTTGGACACAGCCCTTATTTGTCTCTCTCGTGCATTCTTCCCCAGCATACCTTACCCTTACTTTTCTGCCGTCGAGGTAGCTATCAAGTAGCCTCCTAGTGTTTACCGGGCACTTTTCCTCAGCCAGTCTGACTCTGATCGCCGGCCACCACGCGCTGTCGAAAGCGCCCTCTATATCTAACGACACCAGAACAATTAGCTTTCTCAGCCTCAACTTGTCCTGTACGTGTTTTATCAGATTATAGAGGGCGTCTTCGGTGCTCTTTTGGGGCATAAAGCCAAACTGACGAGTACTAAACCGCGGCACAAGCTGCCATTTAACTCTCGCTACCACCATCCTCTCCAGGACCTTCCCCAAGACCGGCAGGAGACCTATCGGTCTATATGACTTGGGGTTCGTATAGTCATCCTTGCCCGGTTTTCTGAGGACCACCACCGTTGCCTCTTTCCAGATGTCCGGGAAGTGTGCCAATTCTAGGCACTTGTTGTACAGGGCAAGGAAAGCGTCCGGGTCCTGGCAGATCGCTCGACGGCAGATGTCAGCCGTGAATCCATCCATTCCGGGGGCCTTTTTCGGGTTGAAGCGTTCCACAGCCGTCCGCAGCTCCAGCGGCGTAAACGGTGGATCATGATACTCATCATGCTGCCAGTCGTTTACCCGTCTGGCTGCTTCTCTGATGGTCCTGTGGTCCGCATTATCGTTGTCCGCTGTGTCCTTCGGATAGAACGTGTCGGCGAGTAAGGCTGCTGACTCCTTCGGGTTTAGGAATGCACCATCGCGAGTTAGGGTCAGATCTTCTTGTCTCCTGGTGGTCCCTCTTATAACTCTGTAGATCCCTTCCCACAGGCCTTCTCCATCTTGCTTTTCGCAGAAGCTCTTCCAGCTGGCGACTCGAGCTTTCTTGGCTTGGCACTCATATTCTTCTTTGGCTTTCAGGTACGCGTCAACGACCATGGATCTACGGACCGGTGCGGCGTTGCGGATGCGGTTCTTCTTCGTTGTCACCTCTTTTTTCTTGGCAGCGAGATCCTCGGACCACCATGGGATATTAATTTTCGCTTTCCTACTTACTTTAGGGATTGCCTCGTCACACGCTTTTTCAATGGTTTCTTTATATCTAACGACAATCTGTTCTAGGTCTTGCTTATTATTTATCTGATTAATACTATATACGCTTATACCCCTCTCATTCTTCTGTTCCCCCAGTTTGACCTCAAAAGTTTCCCAATTTGCCTTCTTAGTGTTGTATTTTCTAGTGGTTCTAACTACGCACATCCCTTTTTCCCTTTTAAGTTCGATGTTAAATATGACAGTGTTGTGGTCCGAGCTCGTAGCCCCTGTATCAACCCGCCAACCGCTCACCAAGTCGAAGAGATCGATCGAACATGCCGTGACGTCCACATGGCTCTTGTACACTACGCCTCCTCTCACCGTGTAAAAAGTCGGCGTGTCTCCAGTGTTCAATACCTGAAGCTCTAACTCTTCCAGGGTCCCGGACATCTCTTCTCCCCTGTGGTCTTCCATGGTGCTACCCCACCAGGTACTCTTGGCATTTGCATCGCCGCCTATTATTAGTTTTCCGGTGCCCAGTTCCAACTTTATTCTGGTCAGCTGATCCAAGTAAGGCCCTATGGGTTGATCCGGCTCGAAGTAGTAAGACACTACTGCGATTTCCCAGGCTTTGGTTCGGATCCCCACCACAACGATGTTGTTGTTGGTGAGTTTCGGGTAGGGAATGACATCCAGGTCATTATCAAAGACAGCTATTGCTGCCTTAACCCTCCCACTTCCTTGAACCTCGCACTGGTAGACTCTCGCACCACGGTAGCTCTTCATACTCCTAGCCCCCCCCACATATGGCTCCTGGATCAGTGCCCATGCGATTCCTCGCTCACTGGCCTCTAAAAAGAGTTCGGTGGTCGCCAGTTCCTTCCTTTGTAGGTTGGCCTGGGCTACTACATATCTTCCGGCTGGGGTGCCTGCTCGGTCGCCTGTATCAACTTTAGCAATAGGCTACTCTTGCTCTGGCCAGAACCTCACATCTCTTCCTGACTGGGCATTCTTCATGGTTAGGTTAGGTTAGGTTAGGTTAGGTTAGGTTAGGTTAGGT
>CATNUG010000041.1:60000-68281 GCA_950371165.1 Lacanobia oleracea
AATGCTACCACCCGCTCCACCTCCCGGCCAGCAAGCGCTGGCTGGGGCACCCCCTTCTTTGCCTCGTACAGTGCGGCTGCTTCCTGTATTCGGAGGTCTAGTGGGAGTATCCCAGCCAGCACGAGCGCGGAGTTAAGCGAAACGGTGCGATAGGATCTGCAGAGCTTTTGAGCGAACCCCCGCTGGACTGAGTTAAGGAGTTTTTGGACTCCGACCTTTTTTGCTGCAGGCGCCCAGGCGCTGGCTGCATACATTATTACCGGCTCGACCGCTGCAGTATAGATGCTGCGCACAACCTCTGGGTGTAGACCCCAGCTCACTTTGGCTGCTCTGGACAACTGTTTGTAGAAGTTAATGGCCTTCTTACAAACGTTTGCAGCGTGGGTGTTAAATGTGAGCTTGTGGTCTACAGTAAGCCCCAGAATTTTGATTTCTTTAGACATGCCAATGTCGACCCCGCCCATGCTCAGAAGTGGGACATCGTGCTTCAGCTTCCTTGTCACAAGCATGGCACAGGTCTTGTGCGGCGCAAACTTCAGCTTGTTCTTGATGCCCCACCTCCGAACATACTCGAGGGCGGCATTGGCCTGTCTTTGGACCTCCAGTGCTGTATCCCCGTCAAAAATGAGGACTACATCGTCGGCAAAAGCCTGGCAGTAGTCGCCACGTTCTTCAAGCCCCTTTAACAGGGGATCCAGCACCAAATTCCACAGGATCGGACCCCCGATCGACCCCTGTACACACCCCTTGGTCGTACTCCTCTGGCACTCCGCTCCAGCGTACCTGACCCGGACGATTCTCTCAGTCAGGTAACTGTCTAGCATTCGCCTGATGTTCACTGGGCACTTTTCCTCAGCCAGTCTGGTTCTGATAGCCGGCCACCATGCGCTGTCGAAGGCTCCCTCTATATCCAGTGATACAACAGTGATTAGCTTCTTTTGATCCAGCTTCGAATTTATATGCTGCATCAGGGTGTAGAGGGAGTCTTCGGTGCTTTTCTGGGGCATGAATCCAAACTGGCGAGTACTCAACCGCGGGATCAGATGCCATTTCAGACGAGCTACCGTCATTTTCTCCAAGATTTTGCCCAGGACAGGTAGGAGGCCAATGGGCCTGTACGACTTCGGGGTTGTGTAGGTTTCTTTACCGGGTTTCCGGAGTATCACCACGGTGGCCACTTTCCAGGCCCCAGGGAAGTGACCATGCTCTAGGCACTTGTTTGCCAGCGCAAGGAAAACCCCTGGATCCTGGAGAATAGCCTGCGCACAGATGTCGGCTGTGAGACCATCCGCCCCGGGTGCCTTCTTCGGGTTGAAGTTTTCCACCGCGGACCTCAGCTCCAGAAGTGTAAACGGCGGGTCATGGTGTTCATCATGCGACCACTCGTTTACACGACTGGCCGCTACTCTTATCCGTCGGTGGTCGTCATCATCTCCGTCTTCCAGGTCTTCGGGGTAAAAGGTCTCAGCAAGCAGCAGAGCCGAGTCTTGCGGGCTGAGTGACACTCCGTCCTTCACCAGCGGCAGATCTTCATGCCTTTTGGAGGTCCGTCCAATGATCCTATAGATCCCCTCCCAGACTCCTTCCCTGTCTTGTTTCTCGCAGAAGGCCTTCCAACTTTCCGTCTGCGCTTTTTTGGCGCAGGACTCATACCTTTCCTTTGCTTGCAGGTACTCATCGACGACTTTCTGCCTCCGAACCGGTGCAGCACATCGTATGCGGCGTCTTTTGGTGTTGACTTCCGACTTCATCCTAGCGAGCTCGGTGGACCACCACGGCATAGCACTTGTTTTATTATTGTTTATTTTAGGTATGGTTTCTTTGCATGTTTTAACTATTGTGTCTATGTATTTGTTTATTGTATTTTCTAATTCTGTTTTATTATTAATTTTTTCTATTTCTAGGACATTCAACACACTGGCTGCTTGTAATTGGCCCAATTTCAAACGAAATTGGCTCCAATTTGCTTTGCGTGTGTTGAATATCCTAGTGGTTCTGCTAACGTTCGTGCCTTTTGATTTTCGTAGAGTAATTTTGAAAGTGATGCCGTTGTGGTCCGAGCTCGTGAAGCCCTCCTCAACCTTCCAGTCCTCCACCAGTCCCAACATTTCGGTTGAGCAAGCTGTTATGTCAACGAAACTGGTGAAGGATTTGCCGCCTCTGATGGTGTCAAAAGTCGGAGTGTTGCCGACGTTGAGCACCTGCAAGCCCATCTCCTCCAGCATTCCGGAGATCTCATCGCCCCTGCTGTCTACAACGGAACTGCCCCACCAGGTGCTCTTGGCGTTTGCGTCGCCACCTACTACCATTCTACACTGGTTCATTTCCTCACGAATCCGCAGGAGGTGCCCCAGGTATGGCCCCATGGGTTGGTCGGGTTCAAAATAGAAGGAGACCACTGCGATTTCCCAGGCGCGGGTTCGGATCTTCACCACCACGATGTTGTTGGTGGTGAGTTTCGGACACTGCGTTACGTCCAAGTCATTGTCAAAGACGACGATAGCCGCCTTCACAGTTCCACCTCCTTGTTCCGCGCACTGGTATACCCTCGCACCATGGTAGTCTCGCATCCTTTTGATCCCGCCCACATATGGCTCCTGGAGCAGTGCAAATGCAGCCTTGCGCTCTCTGGATGCTATAAGGAGCTCTTGGGTTGCAAGTTGCTTCCTCTGCAGATTCGCTTGGATCACCAGGTAGTTAGGGCTGACACTGGGGTTATTGCTGGATGCCGTCGGGACCACCTTAGCAATATGCTACCGACAGGCGCGCCAATGCGTCCCACTTGACGCGGATCGGGCACTCGCTGTCGAAAGCATTGTGGTCCGTTCTAGCCATCTTCGCCAGCGTGCAGTTGCGGCACTTAGGCGTCTCTGCAGCAAGCCGCGAGGGGCAATCCACACGCAGGTGGGGGTCTCCGCAGTGAGTGCATAGGTCGGCAGGTTCTGTGCACAGCTTGCGGCTGTGACCGTAACGCAGGCAGCGCGTGCACTGCACCAGCGGTGACTGGTCCAGCACTCGCACCCTCTGCAGGTCAATGTGCACTCGACCTGCCGCCGTCAGCCTCTGCCATAAAGTTGGGGACACCTGCAGAATGATGTGGCACATGTGCGCGTTCCTGGTCTTGCGACGGTATTTGGCGGAGATCCTCACATCCTCTACAGGTATGTCCCCAACCAGGTGGTGGTTCTGGCGTTTTACCGCTGCGATTATCTCCTCGTCCGAGTGGCAGGAGAGTACGTCCCTAATTATGACGAGAGGGTCTTTATTTTTGACCTCCTCCACCACGAGATTCCCTGCCCTCTTTACTCTGTCCGTCACTCTCGTCATCTCCTCGCGGGTCTTAAAGCCTATTACTACCTTCCGGTCCCTGGCCCTTCGCAGCCTTTCGACCTGCGTGCCCTCGTTCCTAGCATCGACTGCCGCTCTCAGCTTCTCAACGACCTCTTCGCCGGTGTCCTGCTCATTGGTTGATGAAACAACCACCGAGTGAAGAGGCCCCTGAGTATGCTGCTTCGAGCTAGCAATCTCTGCGAAGGTCGGGCTTTGGCCTGGGATGTACGAAGGAGTTTTTAGCTGCTCCGACAGAGCCCGCGTGTGCTCCTGGCATTCCTCCAGCGCTTTATTATGCTGCTGGAGGTTCTCCATGAGCTGCTTCATGAGCTCTGTCGGAGCATCCGTGCTCGGCGTCGGGTCTCCTTGACGGTCATTCCTTACTTCCGACTCAGTATCGGTCAACTTTTCGGCCTCTGCTTCCTTCACCAACTGGTAGAGCCTCTCCACCGCTTTGGTGATCTCGTCTTTGATCTCTTTTTTGAGGTTTCGAGAGCTCACCAGCTGGATTTTAGCCTTGGAGAGGCAGGCTTTTGCCTCTGAGGTTCTATTCAGGTACCGAGTCGGTTGCGAGTTAGGTGGCGAGCTATCTGCGGTCTGTCGCTGCTCATTAGACTTTGCCTCTTGAAAAAGCGCCGTCTTAGATTTTAGTTTGGGGGGAGTTTTTACTGTGGCCTTTTTTGGAGGTGTTGGCGTCTTTAGGGGCTGCTGTGCTGTCCTGAACTTGTCAGCCTCCCATTCTCCAATACTACGCCTCACCGAAGGACCCGCCTGTTCCACGTGAGACCTTGTCGCAACCAATCTCTCCTCCTCAGCCTTGGTATTTTTGTTGACCGGCGTCCTTATCCCAAACATTTTTGGCGTAAGAAGGGGAAAGTCTTTAAATGTTTGTCGGGGAACACTAAGTACTAAATCCCTGTAAAGGGGGGATCAGTTAAAATCACAAAAATTATTTGATTTAAGTCACAGTAAAAGACTAAAAATTAGTCGAGTCAGATGTATAAAACTCTAAAATAGGTTTTGTCGTAATTTGTGGCGTCCTTTGTACTGTACTATTTGACAGAAACCATGAAAATACAGAAAACGTAACAAAAAATTTTTTAACAGATGTCAGTAGGTTTCCCTATATACTAGTCACTGATTAAAGGGAGGGCGGGTGGGCAATTTTTCGCGGTTCTATGCGAGCCAGCCGCACGTTTGAGGTGTCGGAAGACGCGTCTCGGCGCGGGCGAGCTAGCTAGACCGTTTTCAGAATTTTGAAAAGAGCAAAAAGGTGCACGGTGGTCAAAAAACCACTTTTTTCAGGAAAAAATCGAGTTTTCAGCGACCGATCGGATTTTCAGTTCGCGCAAAGCGCCCGAAAACCGAGGTTAGACAGGTGGAAACTCGATTCCGCAAATAGAACAGAAATTACTTAAGGGGTATACTAGATAAAGGTTGGTAAGTATTAAAATTTTCACAAAAATTGCCTAAGTACTAGGACTGAAAAATAATTTCAGGGTAGGTCAATAAAAATTAGTCAAAACGTTAAGGGAGACCTATCCGACAACGTAACAGCTGAAAACTGTGTCAAAATATCTATCCTAGTTATAAAGATATTGCAATTTTTGTCTGAACGGGGCTTCCTTAGGTGGATTTTGGTGAAATGCTAAAAAGGAATGTTTGAAATTTTTCGCGGTTCTATGCGAGCCAGCCGCACGTTTGAGGTGTCGGAAGACGCGTCTCGGCGCGGGCGAGCTAGCTAGACCGTTTTCAGAATTTTGAAAAGAGCAAAAAGGTGCACGGTGGTCAAAAAACCACTTTTTTCAGGAAAAAATCGAGTTTTCAGCGACCGATCGGATTTTCAGTTCGCGCAAAGCGCCCGAAAACCGAGGTTAGACAGGTGGAAACTCGATTCCGCAAATAGAACAGAAATTACTTAAGGGGTATACTAGATAAAGGTTGGTAAGTATTAAAATTTTCACAAAAATTGCCTAAGTACTAGGACTGAAAAATAATTTCAGGGTAGGTCAATAAAAATTAGTCAAAACGTTAAGGGAGACCTATCCGACAACGTAACAGCTGAAAACTGTGTCAAAATATCTATCCTAGTTATAAAGATATTGCAATTTTTGTCTGAACGGGGCTTCCTTAGGTGGATTTTGGTGAAATGCTAAAAAGGAATGTTTGAAATTTTTCGCGGTTCTATGCGAGCCAGCCGCACGTTTGAGGTGTCGGAAGACGCGTCTCGGCGCGGGCGAGCTAGCTAGACCGTTTTCAGAATTTTGAAAAGAGCAAAAAGGTGCACGGTGGTCAAAAAACCACTTTTTTCAGGAAAAAATCGAGTTTTCAGCGACCGATCGGATTTTCAGTTCGCGCAAAGCGCCCGAAAACCGAGGTTAGACAGGTGGAAACTCGATTCCGCAAATAGAACAGAAATTACTTAAGGGGTATACTAGATAAAGGTTGGTAAGTATTAAAATTTTCACAAAAATTGCCTAAGTACTAGGACTGAAAAATAATTTCAGGGTAGGTCAATAAAAATTAGTCAAAACGTTAAGGGAGACCTATCCGACAACGTAACAGCTGAAAACTGTGTCAAAATATCTATCCTAGTTATAAAGATATTGCAATTTTTGTCTGAACGGGGCTTCCTTAGGTGGATTTTGGTGAAATGCTAAAAAGGAATGTTTGAAATTTTTCGCGGTTCTATGCGAGCCAGCCGCACGTTTGAGGTGTCGGAAGACGCGTCTCGGCGCGGGCGAGCTAGCTAGACCGTTTTCAGAATTTTGAAAAGAGCAAAAAGGTGCACGGTGGTCAAAAAACCACTTTTTTCAGGAAAGGTTAGGTTAGGTTAGGTTAGGTTAGGTTAGGTTAGGTTAGGTTAGGTTAGGTTAGGTTAGGTTAGGTTAGGTTAGGTTAGGTTAGGTTAGGTTAGGTTAGGTTAGGTTAGGTTAGGTTAGGTTAGGTTAGGTTAGGTTAGGTTAGGTTAGGTTAGGTTAGGTTAGGTTAGGTTAGGTTAGGTTAGGTTAGGTTAGGTTAGGTTAGGTTAGGTTAGGTTAGGTTAGGTTAGGTTAGGTTAGGTTAGGTTAGGTTAGGTTAGGTTAGGTTAGGTTAGGTTAGGTTAGGTTAGGTTAGGTTAGGTTAGGTTAGGTTAGGTTAGGTTAGGTTAGGTTAGGTTAGGTTAGGTTAGGTTAGGTTAGGTTAGGTTAGGTTAGGTTAGGTTAGGTTAGGTTAGGTTAGGTTAGGTTAGGTTAGGTTAGGTTAGGTTAGGTTAGGTTAGGTTAGGTTAGGTTAGGTTAGGTTAGGTTAGGTTAGGTTAGGTTAGGTTAGGTTAGGTTAGGTTAGGTTAGGTTAGGTTAGGTTAGGTTAGGTTAGGTTAGGTTAGGTTAGGTTAGGTTAGGTTAGGTTAGGTTAGGTTAGGTTAGGTTAGGTTAGGTTAGGTTAGGTTAGGTTAGGTTAGGTTAGGTTAGGTTAGGTTAGGTTAGGTTAGGTTAGGTTAGGTTAGGTTAGGTTAGGTTAGGTTAGGTTAGGTTAGGTTAGGTTAGGTTAGGTTAGGTTAGGTTAGGTTAGGTTAGGTTAGGTTAGGTTAGGTTAGGTTAGGTTAGGTTAGGTTAGGTTAGGTTAGGTTAGGTTAGGTTAGGTTAGGTTAGGTTAGGTTAGGTTAGGTTAGGTTAGGTTAGGTTAGGTTAGGTTAGGTTAGGTTAGGTTAGGTTAGGTTAGGTTAGGTTAGGTTAGGTTAGGTTAGGTTAGGTTAGGTTAGGTTAGGTTAGGTTAGGTTAGGTTAGGTTAGGTTAGGTTAGGTTAGGTTAGGTTAGGTTAGGTTAGGTTAGGTTAGGTTAGGTTAGGTTAGGTTAGGTTAGGTTAGGTTAGGTTAGGTTAGGTTAGGTTAGGTTAGGTTAGGTTAGGTTAGGTTAGGTTAGGTTAGGTTAGGTTAGGTTAGGTTAGGTTAGGTTAGGTTAGGTTAGGTTAGGTTAGGTTAGGTTAGGTTAGGTTAGGTTAGGTTAGGTTAGGTTAGGTTAGGTTAGGTTAGGTTAGGTTAGGTTAGGTTAGGTTAGGTTAGGTTAGGTTAGGTTAGGTTAGGTTAGGTTAGGTTAGGTTAGGTTAGGTTAGGTTAGGTTAGGTTAGGTTAGGTTAGGTTAGGTTAGGTTAGGTTAGGTTAGGTTAGGTTAGGTTAGGTTAGGTTAGGTTAGGTTAGGTTAGGTTAGGTTAGGTTAGGTTAGGTTAGGTTAGGTTAGGTTAGGTTAGGTTAGGTTAGGTTAGGTTAGGTTAGGTTAGGTTAGGTTAGGTTAGGTTAGGTTAGGTTAGGTTAGGTTAGGTTAGGTTAGGTTAGGTTAGGTTAGGTTAGGTTAGGTTAGGTTAGGTTAGGTTAGGTTAGGTTAGGTTAGGTTAGGTTAGGTTAGGTTAGGTTAGGTTAGGTTAGGTTAGGTTAGGTTAGGTTAGGTTAGGTTAGGTTAGGTTAGGTTAGGTTAGGTTAGGTTAGGTTAGGTTAGGTTAGGTTAGGTTAGGTTAGGTTAGGTTAGGTTAGGTTAGGTTAGGTTAGGTTAGGTTAGGTTAGGTTAGGTTAGGTTAGGTTAGGTTAGGTTAGGTTAGGTTAGGTTAGGTTAGGTTAGGTTAGGTTAGGTTAGGTTAGGTTAGGTTAGGTTAGGTTAGGTTAGGTTAGGTTAGGTTAGGTTAGGTTAGGTTAGGTTAGGTTAGGTTAGGTTAGGTTAGGTTAGGTTAGGTTAGGTTAGGTTAGGTTAGGTTAGGTTAGGTTAGGTTAGGTTAGGTTAGGTTAGGTTAGGTTAGGTTAGGTTAGGTTAGGTTAGGTTAGGTTAGGTTAGGTTAGGTTAGGTTAGGTTAGGTTAGGTTAGGTTAGGTTAGGTTAGGTTAGGTTAGGTTAGGTTAGGTTAGGTTAGGTTAGGTTAGGTTAGGTTAGGTTAGGTTAGGTTAGGTTAGGTTAGGTTAGGTTAGGTTAGGTTAGGTTAGGTTA
>CATNUG010000042.1:0-66745 GCA_950371165.1 Lacanobia oleracea
TTAAAATTTTCACAAAAATTGCCTAAGTACTAGGACTGAAATTTAATTTCAGGGTAGGTCAATAAAAATTAGTCAAAACGTTAAGGGAGACCTATCCGACAACGTAACAGCTGAAAACTGTGTCAAAATATCTATCCTGGTTATAAAGATATTGCAATTTTTGTCTGAACGGGGCTTCCTTAGGTGGATTTTGGCGAAATGCTAAAAAGGAATGTTTTAAATTTTTCGCGGTTCTATGCGAGCCAGCCGCACGTTTGAGGTGTCGGAAGACGCGTCTCGGCGCGGGCGAGCTAGCTAGACCGTTTTCAGAATTTTGAAAAGAGCAAAAATGTGCACGGTGGTCAAAAAACCACTTTTTTCAGGAAAAAATCGAGTTTTCAGCGACCGATCGGATTTTCAGTTCGCGCAAGCGCCCGAAAACCGAGGTTAGACAGGTGGAAACTCGATTCCGCAAATAGAACAGAAATTACTTAAGGGGTATACTAGATAAAGGTTGGTAAGTATTAAAATTTTCACAAAAATTGCCTAAGTACTAGGACTGAAATTTAATTTCAGGGTAGGTCAATAAAAATTAGTCAAAACGTTAAGGGAGACCTATCCGACAACGTAACAGCTGAAAACTGTGTCAAAATATCTATCCTGGTTATAAAGATATTGCAATTTTTGTCTGAACGGGGCTTCCTTAGGTGGATTTTGGCGAAATGCTAAAAAGGAATGTTTTAAATTTTTCGCGGTTCTATGCGAGCCAGCCGCACGTTTGAGGTGTCGGAAGACGCGTCTCGGCGCGGGCGAGCTAGCTAGACCGTTTTCAGAATTTTGAAAAGAGCAAAAATGTGCACGGTGGTCAAAAAACCACTTTTTTCAGGAAAAAATCGAGTTTTCAGCGACCGATCGGATTTTCAGTTCGCGCAAAGCGCCCGAAAACCGAGGTTAGACAGGTGGAAACTCGATTCCGCAAATAGAACAGAAATTACTTAAGGGGTATACTAGATAAAGGTTGGTAAGTATTAAAATTTTCACAAAAATTGCCTAAGTACTAGGACTGAAATTTAATTTCAGGGTAGGTCAATAAAAATTAGTCAAAACGTTAAGGGAGACCTATCCGACAACGTAACAGCTGAAAACTGTGTCAAAATATCTATCCTGGTTATAAAGATATTGCAATTTTTGTCTGAACGGGGCTTCCTTAGGTGGATTTTGGCGAAATGCTAAAAAGGAATGTTTTAAATTTTTCGCGGTTCTATGCGAGCCAGCCGCACGTTTGAGGTGTCGGAAGACGCGTCTCGGCGCGGGCGAGCTAGCTAGACCGTTTTCAGAATTTTGAAAAGAGCAAAAATGTGCACGGTGGTCAAAAAACCACTTTTTTCAGGAAAAAATCGAGTTTTCAGCGACCGATCGGATTTTCAGTTCGCGCAAAGCGCCCGAAAACCGAGGTTAGACAGGTGGAAACTCGATTCCGCAAATAGAACAGAAATTACTTAAGGGGTATACTAGATAAAGGTTGGTAAGTATTAAAATTTTCACAAAAATTGCCTAAGTACTAGGACTGAAATTTAATTTCAGGGTAGGTCAATAAAAATTAGTCAAAACGTTAAGGGAGACCTATCCGACAACGTAACAGCTGAAAACTGTGTCAAAATATCTATCCTGGTTATAAAGATATTGCAATTTTTGTCTGAACGGGGCTTCCTTAGGTGGATTTTGGCGAAATGCTAAAAAGGAATGTTTTAAATTTTTCGCGGTTCTATGCGAGCCAGCCGCACGTTTGAGGTGTCGGAAGACGCGTCTCGGCGCGGGCGAGCTAGCTAGACCGTTTTCAGAATTTTGAAAAGAGCAAAAATGTGCACGGTGGTCAAAAAACCACTTTTTTCAGGAAAAAATCGAGTTTTCAGCGACCGATCGGATTTTCAGTTCGCGCAAAGCGCCCGAAAACCGAGGTTAGACAGGTGGAAACTCGATTCCGCAAATAGAACAGAAATTACTTAAGGGGTATACTAGATAAAGGTTGGTAAGTATTAAAATTTTCACAAAAATTGCCTAAGTACTAGGACTGAAATTTAATTTCAGGGTAGGTCAATAAAAATTAGTCAAAACGTTAAGGGAGACCTATCCGACAACGTAACAGCTGAAAACTGTGTCAAAATATCTATCCTGGTTATAAAGATATTGCAATTTTTGTCTGAACGGGGCTTCCTTAGGTGGATTTTGGCGAAATGCTAAAAAGGAATGTTTTAAATTTTTCGCGGTTCTATGCGAGCCAGCCGCACGTTTGAGGTGTCGGAAGACGCGTCTCGGCGCGGGCGAGCTAGCTAGACCGTTTTCAGAATTTTGAAAAGAGCAAAAATGTGCACGGTGGTCAAAAAACCACTTTTTTCAGGAAAAAATCGAGTTTCAGCGACCGATCGGATTTTCAGTTCGCGCAAAGCGCCCGAAAACCGAGGTTAGACAGGTGGAAACTCGATTCCGCAAATAGAACAGAAATTACTTAAGGGGTATACTAGATAAAGGTTGGTAAGTATTAAAATTTTCACAAAAATTGCCTAAGTACTAGGACTGAAATTTAATTTCAGGGTAGGTCAATAAAAATTAGTCAAAACGTTAAGGGAGACCTATCCGACAACGTAACAGCTGAAAACTGTGTCAAAATATCTATCCTGGTTATAAAGATATTGCAATTTTTGTCTGAACGGGGCTTCCTTAGGTGGATTTTGGTGAAATGCTAAAAAGGAATGTTTTAAATTTTTCGCGGTTCTATGCGAGCCAGCCGCACGTTTGAGGTGTCGGAAGACGCGTCTCGGCGCGGGCGAGCTAGCTAGACCGTTTTCAGAATTTTGAAAAGAGCAAAAATGTGCACGGTGGTCAAAAAACCACTTTTTTCAGGAAAAAATCGAGTTTTCAGCGACCGATCGGATTTTCAGTTCGCGCAAAGCGCCCGAAAACCGAGGTTAGACAGGTGGAAACTCGATTCCGCAAATAGAACAGAAATTACTTAAGGGGTATACTAGATAAAGGTTGGTAAGTATTAAAATTTTCACAAAAATTGCCTAAGTACTAGGACTGAAATTTAATTTCAGGGTAGGTCAATAAAAATTAGTCAAAACGTTAAGGGAGACCTATCCGACAACGTAACAGCTGAAAACTGTGTCAAAATATCTATCCTGGTTATAAAGATATTGCAATTTTTGTCTGAACGGGGCTTCCTTAGGTGGATTTTGGTGAAATGCTAAAAAGGAATGTTTTAAATTTTTCGCGGTTCTATGCGAGCCAGCCGCACGTTTGAGGTGTCGGAAGACGCGTCTCGGCGCGGGCGAGCTAGCTAGACCGTTTTCAGAATTTTGAAAAGAGCAAAAATGTGCACGGTGGTCAAAAAACCACTTTTTTCAGGAAAAAATCGAGTTTTCAGCGACCGATCGGATTTTCAGTTCGCGCAAAGCGCCCGAAAACCGAGGTTAGACAGGTGGAAACTCGATTCCGCAAATAGAACAGAAATTACTTAAGGGGTATACTAGATAAAGGTTGGTAAGTATTAAAATTTTCACAAAAATTGCCTAAGTACTAGGACTGAAATTTAATTTCAGGGTAGGTCAATAAAAATTAGTCAAAACGTTAAGGGAGACCTATCCGACAACGTAACAGCTGAAAACTGTGTCAAAATATCTATCCTGGTTATAAAGATATTGCAATTTTTGTCTGAACGGGGCTTCCTTAGGTGGATTTTGGTGAAATGCTAAAAAGGAATGTTTTAAATTTTTCGCGGTTCTATGCGAGCCAGCCGCACGTTTGAGGTGTCGGAAGACGCGTCTCGGCGCGGGCGAGCTAGCTAGACCGTTTTCAGAATTTTGAAAAGAGCAAAAATGTGCACGGTGGTCAAAAAACCACTTTTTTCAGGAAAAAATCGAGTTTTCAGCGACCGATCGGATTTTCAGTTCGCGCAAAGCGCCCGAAAACCGAGGTTAGACAGGTGGAAACTCGATTCCGCAAATAGAACAGAAATTACTTAAGGGGTATACTAGATAAAGGTTGGTAAGTATTAAAATTTTCACAAAAATTGCCTAAGTACTAGGACTGAAATTTAATTTCAGGGTAGGTCAATAAAAATTAGTCAAAACGTTAAGGGAGACCTATCCGACAACGTAACAGCTGAAAACTGTGTCAAAATATCTATCCTGGTTATAAAGATATTGCAATTTTTGTCTGAACGGGGCTTCCTTAGGTGGATTTTGGTGAAATGCTAAAAAGGAATGTTTTAAATTTTTCGCGGTTCTATGCGAGCCAGCCGCACGTTTGAGGTGTCGGAAGACGCGTCTCGGCGCGGGCGAGCTAGCTAGACCGTTTTCAGAATTTTGAAAAGAGCAAAAATGTGCACGGTGGTCAAAAAACCACTTTTTTCAGGAAAAAATCGAGTTTTCAGCGACCGATCGGATTTTCAGTTCGCGCAAAGCGCCCGAAAACCGAGGTTAGACAGGTGGAAACTCGATTCCGCAAATAGAACAGAAATTACTTAAGGGGTATACTAGATAAAGGTTGGTAAGTATTAAAATTTTCACAAAAATTGCCTAAGTACTAGGACTGAAATTTAATTTCAGGGTAGGTCAATAAAAATTAGTCAAAACGTTAAGGGAGACCTATCCGACAACGTAACAGCTGAAAACTGTGTCAAAATATCTATCCTGGTTATAAAGATATTGCAATTTTTGTCTGAACGGGGCTTCCTTAGGTGGATTTTGGTGAAATGCTAAAAAGGAATGTTTTAAATTTTTCGCGGTTCTATGCGAGCCAGCCGCACGTTTGAGGTGTCGGAAGACGCGTCTCGGCGCGGGCGAGCTAGCTAGACCGTTTTCAGAATTTTGAAAAGAGCAAAAATGTGCACGGTGGTCAAAAAACCACTTTTTTCAGGAAAAAATCGAGTTTTCAGCGACCGATCGGATTTTCAGTTCGCGCAAAGCGCCCGAAAACCGAGGTTAGACAGGTGGAAACTCGATTCCGCAAATAGAACAGAAATTACTTAAGGGGTATACTAGATAAAGGTTGGTAAGTATTAAAATTTTCACAAAAATTGCCTAAGTACTAGGACTGAAATTTAATTTCAGGGTAGGTCAATAAAAATTAGTCAAAACGTTAAGGGAGACCTATCCGACAACGTAACAGCTGAAAACTGTGTCAAAATATCTATCCTGGTTATAAAGATATTGCAATTTTTGTCTGAACGGGGCTTCCTTAGGTGGATTTTGGTGAAATGCTAAAAAGGAATGTTTTAAATTTTTCGCGGTTCTATGCGAGCCAGCCGCACGTTTGAGGTGTCGGAAGACGCGTCTCGGCGCGGGCGAGCTAGCTAGACCGTTTTCAGAATTTTGAAAAGAGCAAAAATGTGCACGGTGGTCAAAAAACCACTTTTTTCAGGAAAAAATCGAGTTTTCAGCGACCGATCGGATTTTCAGTTCGCGCAAAGCGCCCGAAAACCGAGGTTAGACAGGTGGAAACTCGATTCCGCAAATAGAACAGAAATTACTTAAGGGGTATACTAGATAAAGGTTGGTAAGTATTAAAATTTTCACAAAAATTGCCTAAGTACTAGGACTGAAATTTAATTTCAGGGTAGGTCAATAAAAATTAGTCAAAACGTTAAGGGAGACCTATCCGACAACGTAACAGCTGAAAACTGTGTCAAAATATCTATCCTGGTTATAAAGATATTGCAATTTTTGTCTGAACGGGGCTTCCTTAGGTGGATTTTGGTGAAATGCTAAAAAGGAATGTTTTAAATTTTTCGCGGTTCTATGCGAGCCAGCCGCACGTTTGAGGTGTCGGAAGACGCGTCTCGGCGCGGGCGAGCTAGCTAGACCGTTTTCAGAATTTTGAAAAGAGCAAAAATGTGCACGGTGGTCAAAAAACCACTTTTTTCAGGAAAAAATCGAGTTTTCAGCGACCGATCGGATTTTCAGTTCGCGCAAAGCGCCCGAAAACCGAGGTTAGACAGGTGGAAACTCGATTCCGCAAATAGAACAGAAATTACTTAAGGGGTATACTAGATAAAGGTTGGTAAGTATTAAAATTTTCACAAAAATTGCCTAAGTACTAGGACTGAAATTTAATTTCAGGGTAGGTCAATAAAAATTAGTCAAAACGTTAAGGGAGACCTATCCGACAACGTAACAGCTGAAAACTGTGTCAAAATATCTATCCTGGTTATAAAGATATTGCAATTTTTGTCTGAACGGGGCTTCCTTAGGTGGATTTTGGTGAAATGCTAAAAAGGAATGTTTTAAATTTTTCGCGGTTCTATGCGAGCCAGCCGCACGTTTGAGGTGTCGGAAGACGCGTCTCGGCGCGGGCGAGCTAGCTAGACCGTTTTCAGAATTTTGAAAAGAGCAAAAATGTGCACGGTGGTCAAAAAACCACTTTTTTCAGGAAAAAATCGAGTTTTCAGCGACCGATCGGATTTTCAGTTCGCGCAAAGCGCCCGAAAACCGAGGTTAGACAGGTGGAAACTCGATTCCGCAAATAGAACAGAAATTACTTAAGGGGTATACTAGATAAAGGTTGGTAAGTATTAAAATTTTCACAAAAATTGCCTAAGTACTAGGACTGAAATTTAATTTCAGGGTAGGTCAATAAAAATTAGTCAAAACGTTAAGGGAGACCTATCCGACAACGTAACAGCTGAAAACTGTGTCAAAATATCTATCCTGGTTATAAAGATATTGCAATTTTTGTCTGAACGGGGCTTCCTTAGGTGGATTTTGGTGAAATGCTAAAAAGGAATGTTTTAAATTTTTCGCGGTTCTATGCGAGCCAGCCGCACGTTTGAGGTGTCGGAAGACGCGTCTCGGCGCGGGCGAGCTAGCTAGACCGTTTTCAGAATTTTGAAAAGAGCAAAAATGTGCACGGTGGTCAAAAAACCACTTTTTTCAGGAAAAAATCGAGTTTTCAGCGACCGATCGGATTTTCAGTTCGCGCAAAGCGCCCGAAAACCGAGGTTAGACAGGTGGAAACTCGATTCCGCAAATAGAACAGAAATTACTTAAGGGGTATACTAGATAAAGGTTGGTAAGTATTAAAATTTTCACAAAAATTGCCTAAGTACTAGGACTGAAATTTAATTTCAGGGTAGGTCAATAAAAATTAGTCAAAACGTTAAGGGAGACCTATCCGACAACGTAACAGCTGAAAACTGTGTCAAAATATCTATCCTGGTTATAAAGATATTGCAATTTTTGTCTGAACGGGGCTTCCTTAGGTGGATTTTGGTGAAATGCTAAAAAGGAATGTTTTAAATTTTTCGCGGTTCTATGCGAGCCAGCCGCACGTTTGAGGTGTCGGAAGACGCGTCTCGGCGCGGGCGAGCTAGCTAGACCGTTTTCAGAATTTTGAAAAGAGCAAAAATGTGCACGGTGGTCAAAAAACCACTTTTTTCAGGAAAAAATCGAGTTTTCAGCGACCGATCGGATTTTCAGTTCGCGCAAAGCGCCCGAAAACCGAGGTTAGACAGGTGGAAACTCGATTCCGCAAATAGAACAGAAATTACTTAAGGGGTATACTAGATAAAGGTTGGTAAGTATTAAAATTTTCACAAAAATTGCCTAAGTACTAGGACTGAAATTTAATTTCAGGGTAGGTCAATAAAAATTAGTCAAAACGTTAAGGGAGACCTATCCGACAACGTAACAGCTGAAAACTGTGTCAAAATATCTATCCTGGTTATAAAGATATTGCAATTTTTGTCTGAACGGGGCTTCCTTAGGTGGATTTTGGTGAAATGCTAAAAAGGAATGTTTTAAATTTTTCGCGGTTCTATGCGAGCCAGCCGCACGTTTGAGGTGTCGGAAGACGCGTCTCGGCGCGGGCGAGCTAGCTAGACCGTTTTCAGAATTTTGAAAAGAGCAAAAATGTGCACGGTGGTCAAAAAACCACTTTTTTCAGGAAAAAATCGAGTTTTCAGCGACCGATCGGATTTTCAGTTCGCGCAAAGCGCCCGAAAACCGAGGTTAGACAGGTGGAAACTCGATTCCGCAAATAGAACAGAAATTACTTAAGGGGTATACTAGATAAAGGTTGGTAAGTATTAAAATTTTCACAAAAATTGCCTAAGTACTAGGACTGAAATTTAATTTCAGGGTAGGTCAATAAAAATTAGTCAAAACGTTAAGGGAGACCTATCCGACAACGTAACAGCTGAAAACTGTGTCAAAATATCTATCCTGGTTATAAAGATATTGCAATTTTTGTCTGAACGGGGCTTCCTTAGGTGGATTTTGGTGAAATGCTAAAAAGGAATGTTTTAAATTTTTCGCGGTTCTATGCGAGCCAGCCGCACGTTTGAGGTGTCGGAAGACGCGTCTCGGCGCGGGCGAGCTAGCTAGACCGTTTTCAGAATTTTGAAAAGAGCAAAAATGTGCACGGTGGTCAAAAAACCACTTTTTTCAGGAAAAAATCGAGTTTTCAGCGACCGATCGGATTTTCAGTTCGCGCAAAGCGCCCGAAAACCGAGGTTAGACAGGTGGAAACTCGATTCCGCAAATAGAACAGAAATTACTTAAGGGGTATACTAGATAAAGGTTGGTAAGTATTAAAATTTTCACAAAAATTGCCTAAGTACTAGGACTGAAATTTAATTTCAGGGTAGGTCAATAAAAATTAGTCAAAACGTTAAGGGAGACCTATCCGACAACGTAACAGCTGAAAACTGTGTCAAAATATCTATCCTGGTTATAAAGATATTGCAATTTTTGTCTGAACGGGGCTTCCTTAGGTGGATTTTGGTGAAATGCTAAAAAGGAATGTTTTAAATTTTTCGCGGTTCTATGCGAGCCAGCCGCACGTTTGAGGTGTCGGAAGACGCGTCTCGGCGCGGGCGAGCTAGCTAGACCGTTTTCAGAATTTTGAAAAGAGCAAAAATGTGCACGGTGGTCAAAAAACCACTTTTTTCAGGAAAAAATCGAGTTTTCAGCGACCGATCGGATTTTCAGTTCGCGCAAAGCGCCCGAAAACCGAGGTTAGACAGGTGGAAACTCGATTCCGCAAATAGAACAGAAATTACTTAAGGGGTATACTAGATAAAGGTTGGTAAGTATTAAAATTTTCACAAAAATTGCCTAAGTACTAGGACTGAAATTTAATTTCAGGGTAGGTCAATAAAAATTAGTCAAAACGTTAAGGGAGACCTATCCGACAACGTAACAGCTGAAAACTGTGTCAAAATATCTATCCTGGTTATAAAGATATTGCAATTTTTGTCTGAACGGGGCTTCCTTAGGTGGATTTTGGTGAAATGCTAAAAAGGAATGTTTTAAATTTTTCGCGGTTCTATGCGAGCCAGCCGCACGTTTGAGGTGTCGGAAGACGCGTCTCGGCGCGGGCGAGCTAGCTAGACCGTTTTCAGAATTTTGAAAAGAGCAAAAATGTGCACGGTGGTCAAAAAACCACTTTTTTCAGGAAAAAATCGAGTTTTCAGCGACCGATCGGATTTTCAGTTCGCGCAAAGCGCCCGAAAACCGAGGTTAGACAGGTGGAAACTCGATTCCGCAAATAGAACAGAAATTACTTAAGGGGTATACTAGATAAAGGTTGGTAAGTATTAAAATTTTCACAAAAATTGCCTAAGTACTAGGACTGAAATTTAATTTCAGGGTAGGTCAATAAAAATTAGTCAAAACGTTAAGGGAGACCTATCCGACAACGTAACAGCTGAAAACTGTGTCAAAATATCTATCCTGGTTATAAAGATATTGCAATTTTTGTCTGAACGGGGCTTCCTTAGGTGGATTTTGGTGAAATGCTAAAAAGGAATGTTTTAAATTTTTCGCGGTTCTATGCGAGCCAGCCGCACGTTTGAGGTGTCGGAAGACGCGTCTCGGCGCGGGCGAGCTAGCTAGACCGTTTTCAGAATTTTGAAAAGAGCAAAAATGTGCACGGTGGTCAAAAAACCACTTTTTTCAGGAAAAAATCGAGTTTTCAGCGACCGATCGGATTTTCAGTTCGCGCAAAGCGCCCGAAAACCGAGGTTAGACAGGTGGAAACTCGATTCCGCAAATAGAACAGAAATTACTTAAGGGGTATACTAGATAAAGGTTGGTAAGTATTAAAATTTTCACAAAAATTGCCTAAGTACTAGGACTGAAATTTAATTTCAGGGTAGGTCAATAAAAATTAGTCAAAACGTTAAGGGAGACCTATCCGACAACGTAACAGCTGAAAACTGTGTCAAAATATCTATCCTGGTTATAAAGATATTGCAATTTTTGTCTGAACGGGGCTTCCTTAGGTGGATTTTGGTGAAATGCTAAAAAGGAATGTTTTAAATTTTTCGCGGTTCTATGCGAGCCAGCCGCACGTTTGAGGTGTCGGAAGACGCGTCTCGGCGCGGGCGAGCTAGCTAGACCGTTTTCAGAATTTTGAAAAGAGCAAAAATGTGCACGGTGGTCAAAAAACCACTTTTTTCAGGAAAAAATCGAGTTTTCAGCGACCGATCGGATTTTCAGTTCGCGCAAAGCGCCCGAAAACCGAGGTTAGACAGGTGGAAACTCGATTCCGCAAATAGAACAGAAATTACTTAAGGGGTATACTAGATAAAGGTTGGTAAGTATTAAAATTTTCACAAAAATTGCCTAAGTACTAGGACTGAAATTTAATTTCAGGGTAGGTCAATAAAAATTAGTCAAAACGTTAAGGGAGACCTATCCGACAACGTAACAGCTGAAAACTGTGTCAAAATATCTATCCTGGTTATAAAGATATTGCAATTTTTGTCTGAACGGGGCTTCCTTAGGTGGATTTTGGTGAAATGCTAAAAAGGAATGTTTTAAATTTTTCGCGGTTCTATGCGAGCCAGCCGCACGTTTGAGGTGTCGGAAGACGCGTCTCGGCGCGGGCGAGCTAGCTAGACCGTTTTCAGAATTTTGAAAAGAGCAAAAATGTGCACGGTGGTCAAAAAACCACTTTTTTCAGGAAAAAATCGAGTTTTCAGCGACCGATCGGATTTTCAGTTCGCGCAAAGCGCCCGAAAACCGAGGTTAGACAGGTGGAAACTCGATTCCGCAAATAGAACAGAAATTACTTAAGGGGTATACTAGATAAAGGTTGGTAAGTATTAAAATTTTCACAAAAATTGCCTAAGTACTAGGACTGAAATTTAATTTCAGGGTAGGTCAATAAAAATTAGTCAAAACGTTAAGGGAGACCTATCCGACAACGTAACAGCTGAAAACTGTGTCAAAATATCTATCCTGGTTATAAAGATATTGCAATTTTTGTCTGAACGGGGCTTCCTTAGGTGGATTTTGGTGAAATGCTAAAAAGGAATGTTTTAAATTTTTCGCGGTTCTATGCGAGCCAGCCGCACGTTTGAGGTGTCGGAAGACGCGTCTCGGCGCGGGCGAGCTAGCTAGACCGTTTTCAGAATTTTGAAAACAGCAAAAATGTGCACGGTGGTCAAAAAACCACTTTTTTCAGGAAAAAATCGAGTTTTCAGCGACCGATCGGATTTTCAGTTCGCGCAAAGCGCCCGAAAACCGAGGTTAGACAGGTGGAAACTCGATTCCGCAAATAGAACAGAAATTACTTAAGGGGTATACTAGATAAAGGTTGGTAAGTATTAAAATTTTCACAAAAATTGCCTAAGTACTAGGACTGAAATTTAATTTCAGGGTAGGTCAATAAAAATTAGTCAAAACGTTAAGGGAGACCTATCCGACAACGTAACAGCTGAAAACTGTGTCAAAATATCTATCCTGGTTATAAAGATATTGCAATTTTTGTCTGAACGGGGCTTCCTTAGGTGGATTTTGGTGAAATGCTAAAAAGGAATGTTTTAAATTTTTCGCGGTTCTATGCGAGCCAGCCGCACGTTTGAGGTGTCGGAAGACGCGTCTCGGCGCGGGCGAGCTAGCTAGACCGTTTTCAGAATTTTGAAAAGAGCAAAAATGTGCACGGTGGTCAAAAAACCACTTTTTTCAGGAAAAAATCGAGTTTTCAGCGACCGATCGGATTTTCAGTTCGCGCAAAGCGCCCGAAAACCGAGGTTAGACAGGTGGAAACTCGATTCCGCAAATAGAACAGAAATTACTTAAGGGGTATACTAGATAAAGGTTGGTAAGTATTAAAATTTTCACAAAAATTGCCTAAGTACTAGGACTGAAATTTAATTTCAGGGTAGGTCAATAAAAATTAGTCAAAACGTTAAGGGAGACCTATCCGACAACGTAACAGCTGAAAACTGTGTCAAAATATCTATCCTGGTTATAAAGATATTGCAATTTTTGTCTGAACGGGGCTTCCTTAGGTGGATTTTGGTGAAATGCTAAAAAGGAATGTTTTAAATTTTTCGCGGTTCTATGCGAGCCAGCCGCACGTTTGAGGTGTCGGAAGACGCGTCTCGGCGCGGGCGAGCTAGCTAGACCGTTTTCAGAATTTTGAAAAGAGCAAAAATGTGCACGGTGGTCAAAAAACCACTTTTTTCAGGAAAAAATCGAGTTTTCAGCGACCGATCGGATTTTCAGTTCGCGCAAAGCGCCCGAAAACCGAGGTTAGACAGGTGGAAACTCGATTCCGCAAATAGAACAGAAATTACTTAAGGGGTATACTAGATAAAGGTTGGTAAGTATTAAAATTTTCACAAAAATTGCCTAAGTACTAGGACTGAAATTTAATTTCAGGGTAGGTCAATAAAAATTAGTCAAAACGTTAAGGGAGACCTATCCGACAACGTAACAGCTGAAAACTGTGTCAAAATATCTATCCTGGTTATAAAGATATTGCAATTTTTGTCTGAACGGGGCTTCCTTAGGTGGATTTTGGTGAAATGCTAAAAAGGAATGTTTTAAATTTTTCGCGGTTCTATGCGAGCCAGCCGCACGTTTGAGGTGTCGGAAGACGCGTCTCGGCGCGGGCGAGCTAGCTAGACCGTTTTCAGAATTTTGAAAAGAGCAAAAATGTGCACGGTGGTCAAAAAACCACTTTTTTCAGGAAAAAATCGAGTTTTCAGCGACCGATCGGATTTTCAGTTCGCGCAAAGCGCCCGAAAACCGAGGTTAGACAGGTGGAAACTCGATTCCGCAAATAGAACAGAAATTACTTAAGGGGTATACTAGATAAAGGTTGGTAAGTATTAAAATTTTCACAAAAATTGCCTAAGTACTAGGACTGAAATTTAATTTCAGGGTAGGTCAATAAAAATTAGTCAAAACGTTAAGGGAGACCTATCCGACAACGTAACAGCTGAAAACTGTGTCAAAATATCTATCCTGGTTATAAAGATATTGCAATTTTTGTCTGAACGGGGCTTCCTTAGGTGGATTTTGGTGAAATGCTAAAAAGGAATGTTTTAAATTTTTCGCGGTTCTATGCGAGCCAGCCGCACGTTTGAGGTGTCGGAAGACGCGTCTCGGCGCGGGCGAGCTAGCTAGACCGTTTTCAGAATTTTGAAAAGAGCAAAAATGTGCACGGTGGTCAAAAAACCACTTTTTTCAGGAAAAAATCGAGTTTTCAGCGACCGATCGGATTTTCAGTTCGCGCAAAGCGCCCGAAAACCGAGGTTAGACAGGTGGAAACTCGATTCCGCAAATAGAACAGAAATTACTTAAGGGGTATACTAGATAAAGGTTGGTAAGTATTAAAATTTTCACAAAAATTGCCTAAGTACTAGGACTGAAATTTAATTTCAGGGTAGGTCAATAAAAATTAGTCAAAACGTTAAGGGAGACCTATCCGACAACGTAACAGCTGAAAACTGTGTCAAAATATCTATCCTGGTTATAAAGATATTGCAATTTTTGTCTGAACGGGGCTTCCTTAGGTGGATTTTGGTGAAATGCTAAAAAGGAATGTTTTAAATTTTTCGCGGTTCTATGCGAGCCAGCCGCACGTTTGAGGTGTCGGAAGACGCGTCTCGGCGCGGGCGAGCTAGCTAGACCGTTTTCAGAATTTTGAAAAGAGCAAAAATGTGCACGGTGGTCAAAAAACCACTTTTTTCAGGAAAAAATCGAGTTTTCAGCGACCGATCGGATTTTCAGTTCGCGCAAAGCGCCCGAAAACCGAGGTTAGACAGGTGGAAACTCGATTCCGCAAATAGAACAGAAATTACTTAAGGGGTATACTAGATAAAGGTTGGTAAGTATTAAAATTTTCACAAAAATTGCCTAAGTACTAGGACTGAAATTTAATTTCAGGGTAGGTCAATAAAAATTAGTCAAAACGTTAAGGGAGACCTATCCGACAACGTAACAGCTGAAAACTGTGTCAAAATATCTATCCTGGTTATAAAGATATTGCAATTTTTGTCTGAACGGGGCTTCCTTAGGTGGATTTTGGTGAAATGCTAAAAAGGAATGTTTTAAATTTTTCGCGGTTCTATGCGAGCCAGCCGCACGTTTGAGGTGTCGGAAGACGCGTCTCGGCGCGGGCGAGCTAGCTAGACCGTTTTCAGAATTTTGAAAAGAGCAAAAATGTGCACGGTGGTCAAAAAACCACTTTTTTCAGGAAAAAATCGAGTTTTCAGCGACCGATCGGATTTTCAGTTCGCGCAAAGCGCCCGAAAACCGAGGTTAGACAGGTGGAAACTCGATTCCGCAAATAGAACAGAAATTACTTAAGGGGTATACTAGATAAAGGTTGGTAAGTATTAAAATTTTCACAAAAATTGCCTAAGTACTAGGACTGAAATTTAATTTCAGGGTAGGTCAATAAAAATTAGTCAAAACGTTAAGGGAGACCTATCCGACAACGTAACAGCTGAAAACTGTGTCAAAATATCTATCCTGGTTATAAAGATATTGCAATTTTTGTCTGAACGGGGCTTCCTTAGGTGGATTTTGGTGAAATGCTAAAAAGGAATGTTTTAAATTTTTCGCGGTTCTATGCGAGCCAGCCGCACGTTTGAGGTGTCGGAAGACGCGTCTCGGCGCGGGCGAGCTAGCTAGACCGTTTTCAGAATTTTGAAAAGAGCAAAAATGTGCACGGTGGTCAAAAAACCACTTTTTTCAGGAAAAAATCGAGTTTTCAGCGACCGATCGGATTTTCAGTTCGCGCAAAGCGCCCGAAAACCGAGGTTAGACAGGTGGAAACTCGATTCCGCAAATAGAACAGAAATTACTTAAGGGGTATACTAGATAAAGGTTGGTAAGTATTAAAATTTTCACAAAAATTGCCTAAGTACTAGGACTGAAATTTAATTTCAGGGTAGGTCAATAAAAATTAGTCAAAACGTTAAGGGAGACCTATCCGACAACGTAACAGCTGAAAACTGTGTCAAAATATCTATCCTGGTTATAAAGATATTGCAATTTTTGTCTGAACGGGGCTTCCTTAGGTGGATTTTGGTGAAATGCTAAAAAGGAATGTTTTAAATTTTTCGCGGTTCTATGCGAGCCAGCCGCACGTTTGAGGTGTCGGAAGACGCGTCTCGGCGCGGGCGAGCTAGCTAGACCGTTTTCAGAATTTTGAAAAGAGCAAAAATGTGCACGGTGGTCAAAAAACCACTTTTTTCAGGAAAAAATCGAGTTTTCAGCGACCGATCGGATTTTCAGTTCGCGCAAAGCGCCCGAAAACCGAGGTTAGACAGGTGGAAACTCGATTCCGCAAATAGAACAGAAATTACTTAAGGGGTATACTAGATAAAGGTTGGTAAGTATTAAAATTTTCACAAAAATTGCCTAAGTACTAGGACTGAAATTTAATTTCAGGGTAGGTCAATAAAAATTAGTCAAAACGTTAAGGGAGACCTATCCGACAACGTAACAGCTGAAAACTGTGTCAAAATATCTATCCTGGTTATAAAGATATTGCAATTTTTGTCTGAACGGGGCTTCCTTAGGTGGATTTTGGTGAAATGCTAAAAAGGAATGTTTTAAATTTTTCGCGGTTCTATGCGAGCCAGCCGCACGTTTGAGGTGTCGGAAGACGCGTCTCGGCGCGGGCGAGCTAGCTAGACCGTTTTCAGAATTTTGAAAAGAGCAAAAATGTGCACGGTGGTCAAAAAACCACTTTTTTCAGGAAAAAATCGAGTTTTCAGCGACCGATCGGATTTTCAGTTCGCGCAAAGCGCCCGAAAACCGAGGTTAGACAGGTGGAAACTCGATTCCGCAAATAGAACAGAAATTACTTAAGGGGTATACTAGATAAAGGTTGGTAAGTATTAAAATTTTCACAAAAATTGCCTAAGTACTAGGACTGAAATTTAATTTCAGGGTAGGTCAATAAAAATTAGTCAAAACGTTAAGGGAGACCTATCCGACAACGTAACAGCTGAAAACTGTGTCAAAATATCTATCCTGGTTATAAAGATATTGCAATTTTTGTCTGAACGGGGCTTCCTTAGGTGGATTTTGGTGAAATGCTAAAAAGGAATGTTTTAAATTTTTCGCGGTTCTATGCGAGCCAGCCGCACGTTTGAGGTGTCGGAAGACGCGTCTCGGCGCGGGCGAGCTAGCTAGACCGTTTTCAGAATTTTGAAAAGAGCAAAAATGTGCACGGTGGTCAAAAAACCACTTTTTTCAGGAAAAAATCGAGTTTTCAGCGACCGATCGGATTTTCAGTTCGCGCAAAGCGCCCGAAAACCGAGGTTAGACAGGTGGAAACTCGATTCCGCAAATAGAACAGAAATTACTTAAGGGGTATACTAGATAAAGGTTGGTAAGTATTAAAATTTTCACAAAAATTGCCTAAGTACTAGGACTGAAATTTAATTTCAGGGTAGGTCAATAAAAATTAGTCAAAACGTTAAGGGAGACCTATCCGACAACGTAACAGCTGAAAACTGTGTCAAAATATCTATCCTGGTTATAAAGATATTGCAATTTTTGTCTGAACGGGGCTTCCTTAGGTGGATTTTGGTGAAATGCTAAAAAGGAATGTTTTAAATTTTTCGCGGTTCTATGCGAGCCAGCCGCACGTTTGAGGTGTCGGAAGACGAGTCTCGGCGCGGGCGAGCTAGCTAGACCGTTTTCAGAATTTTGAAAAGAGCAAAAATGTGCACGGTGGTCAAAAAACCACTTTTTTCAGGAAAAAATCGAGTTTTCAGCGACCGATCGGATTTTCAGTTCGCGCAAAGCGCCCGAAAACCGAGGTTAGACAGGTGGAAACTCGATTCCGCAAATAGAACAGAAATTACTTAAGGGGTATACTAGATAAAGGTTGGTAAGTATTAAAATTTTCACAAAAATTGCCTAAGTACTAGGACTGAAATTTAATTTCAGGGTAGGTCAATAAAAATTAGTCAAAACGTTAAGGGAGACCTATCCGACAACGTAACAGCTGAAAACTGTGTCAAAATATCTATCCTGGTTATAAAGATATTGGTTAGGTTAGGTTAGGTTAGGTTAGGTTAGGTTGGGGGACCCCCCACAGAGCTTGCGTCCTCGTCGCGTCCCCTGGAAACGGCCCAGTTTGTCACCGTAACGGAGTGGCAGACTGGGTACGGCCAAAGAGCTCTGTGCTTTCGTAGAATTTTATCTTGCGTGTTGCTACGATCCTGCTGTGGCTATGCCGAAACCCCCGCGGGACGCCTCCGGGCGGTTTTTAAAAGGCCCTTCTCAGGGCCAACCCAAAGGCCCTTCTCAGGGCCAACCAAAAGGCCCTTCTCAGGGCCAACCAAAAGGCCCTTCTCAGGGCCACTCCGACGCGTCAGCGTCTGAAGCTAGCCGCGCGCCGTCTGCGGCTAGCTTCTTCGGAAGGGCGGACCTGTCCGATTCGGACGAGTCCGTCATAAGCGTCTCGGACGCAGGCGACCTCAGGTCGCGAAAGCGGGCCTTCCGCAAGGAAGGGTCCGAGGGCTCCTCGAGTTCGGCGAGGAAGCCCAGGGCCAAGAAGCCGACGACAGCCGCGGACACCCACGTGGTGGGTCTCGCGGACGCCCAGCGGCAGCTGGACTTGGCTCGGCGGACGCAGCAGCAGCAGGACCTGGAGGAGAGGGTCGCTGCAAAGGAGCAGCGGGCGCGTGCTGCTCGGGCCAAGTCCGGTTACGGCGCGTCCCGCGTGCTATACGCGGACCAGTCCTTGGCCGAACTGGCGCGCATGGCGGAAGAGGACGAGGAGGAGATCGCGGAGGTCGCCTCCAAGTCCTCTAATCTTAAGGGCACTTTTCAAAAGGCCCTTAAGTGCCGTGCCGCAAGCATGCGCGCCATCATAGAGGAGTTGGTCCAGCGTGAGGCGACCGACGAATCGCGCAAATTGCAGGCGACCGTCGATCGCCTCAAGCTGGAAGTCAGCCAGCTTCATCAGAAGCTGGCTGATGTCATGGCTCAGCCAAGTCAGGCTGATCCAAGACCTGCGGCGGAGGCCCCCACCTCCACCAACCTTGAGGATGTCATCCGCAAGGTGGTAATGGAGGAGAGGGCCTTCACCAGAGCCTGCCTAGCAGGCATAGAGGACCGGCTCCTGCCGGAGAAGCGCCTCCGACCGCCGCTTGCGGCTGACAAGAGGCGTGGCGAGCCGGGGCCGTCCTCGCAAGGGGAAGACGCCCTTCTCCCTTCGACTACTCCGTCCAACCAGCCGGGTTGGACTGAAGTGGTCCGGAAGGGGAAGGGCAGGGGGAAAAAGACGGCAACAGCCGTCCCTGCCGTCCCTGCCACCACGACTCCCAGCCGGTCGCGGGCGACTGAGAAGGGAAAGGGGAAGGGGAAGGGCAAAAGGCCGGCAACGCCCGGACCTGCCGTCCCCGTCACCACGCCTCCCGGTCAGTCGCGGGCGGCTGGCGGGAGCAAGAAGAAAGGGAAGAGGAAATTGGTTCCCCCGAGGTCCGCAGCCGTCGTGGTGACGCTCACCGCGGAGGCTGCGGAACGCGGGGAAACCTACGCTTCCATTTTGGTGCGAGCGCGTGCAAATGCCGATCCCACCCAATTGGGGATCGACAAGGTTTCTTGCCGGCGGACCGAAACCGGGGCTCGAATATTCGAGTTCCCGGGGGCGGAGGGCAGCGCCAACGCTGACCTCTTTGCAGCCAAGCTGCAAGAGGTCATCGCGGACGCTGCCAAGGTGGCCCGACCGGTGAAGTCGGCGACCATCGAGGTGACCGGTCTTGACGACTCGGTCACCAAGGAGGAGGTGGTGGCGGCGGTCGCAGCCATTGGGGGCTGCGGCGTCGCGGCGGTGCAAGGCCGGGACATCAGGCCCGGCCGCGGCGGCATGGGCACTATTCGGCTCGAGTGCCCAGTCGCCGTTGCAAAAGCGGTCGTTAGCAGGGGTCGGCTCTGCGTCGGCTTCAGCTCGGGTGCAGTCCGGGCCCTTGAGGAGCAGCCTCTGCGCTGCTTCAGGTGCTGCGGCATCGGCCACACCCGAGCCCTGTGCCCGTCGGCGGTGGACAGGTCGGAGACCTGCTACCGCTGCGGCACAGAGGGCCACAAAGCCGCCTCCTGCGCGGTCGCCAAGCCGCACTGCGCCGTCTGTGCCGCGAGGGGACGCCCGGCAGGCCATGTGATGAGGGGGAGGTTGTGCAATCCTCCCCCTCAGAGGGGTAAAGCGCAGGTGCCGGTCGGGCCTGTCGCTAGCACTGCCGTTCCCGAGGTAGGAACGGCTATGGCTGCGGAGGAGGGGGGTGCGATGTCCGATTGATGGATACAATCGAACATCGCATCCTCCAGGCGAACACCAACCACTGCCGGGCTGCACAGGATCTCCTGATGCAGACCATGGCTGAGTGGTTGGTGGACTTGGCGGTGGTCGCCGAGCCCTACTCGGTCCCTGGCCATTGGCTGGGCGACCGAGACGGCCTGGTGGCGTTGGTGTCGCGGTCTTCCACAGACTCCCCTCCCCTCTCGCTTTTAGAGAGGGGACCGGGATACGTGGCCGCCGCGTGGGGAGATTTGGCCCTGGTTGGGGTCTATTTCTCCCCTAACCGCCCTCTCTCGGACTTTGAGGATTTCCTGGAGATTCTCACTGCAGCCGTAGGGAGGGCGGCGCCACGCCAGGTCGTGGTGTTGGGCGACCTGAACGCCAAGTCGGTGGCCTGGGGCAACCCAGCCTCCTCTTGCAACGTCCGGGGACGCGCCGTCGAATTTTGGGCGGCGTCATGCGGTGTGTCCCTCCTCAACAGGGGGGCGGTCCACACGTGTGTGCGGCAACGGGGAGGGTCGGTGGTGGACGTTTCGTTCGCCACCCCCGTACTAGCCGCACGCATCGTGAACTGGCGGGTGGAGTTGGTGGAGACCTTGTCGGACCACCGTTATGTGCGGTTCGACATCTCCACCCAGAGCCCCCGTGGGGAGATGGCCCGCTCTGGCAGGTCTCCCTTCCCACGGTGGGCTCTCACTCGCCTGGACCGGGAGGCAGCCAAGGAGGCGGCCTTCCTCCAGGACTGGCTGTCGCCCCCTGTTGGGGCCCCGGACGTTGACGCCGCAGCGGTCCGGCTGAGGGAATCCCTGACCGAGGTGTGCAACTCCAGCATGCCTCGGTCTCGGCGTCCGCCTCCCCGCCGGGCCGTTTATTGGTGGTCAGAGGAGCTGGCGGGCCTCCGGGCCACTTGCGTGGCGGCCAGAAGGGCCTACACGCGGAGCCGCCGGCGCAGCGCTCGTAGTCAGGCAGAGGAGGACCGCCTCTACGCCTCTTACCGAGAGGCAAAGGCGGTCCTCAAGTCGGCTATGGGCGCTGCCAAGGACTCGGCGAGGGCCGAGATGCTGGAGGGTCTCGACAGGGATCCGTATGGGAGACCATATAGGGCGGCGCGGAACCAACTGCGGCCCCATGGTCCCCCACTTACGGAGACCCTCGAGCCGGCGTTGCTGGATGGGGTGGTCCGGTCTCTGTTTCCGCGCAGGACCGACTTCACCCCTCCAGGGATGGACCCTCCGCAGTCGGCGGCTCCGCAGGAGGAAGAGGAGGCACCTCCGGTGACGGAGGAGGAGTTTCGCGCGGGGGTGCTTAGCCTCCGCGCGAAGAAGACGGCTCCTGGGCCGGACGGCGTCCCCGCACGGGTGGTGGCCATAGCTGCCGCTCAAATGGGGGACAGATTTCGGGAACTCTTCAGCGCGTGCCTTACGGCTGGAAGGTTCCCGAAACTGTGGAAGGAGGGGCAGCTATGCCTCCTCCGAAAGGAGGGACGCCCGGCGGATTCCCCCTCGGCATACCGGCCCATCGTTCTGCTCGATGAGGTCGGTAAATTGTTCGAGGGGATCATCGCCGGCCGGCTCAGGAGCCATTTGCAGGGTGTAGGGCCGGACCTGTCGGACGCCCAGTTCGGTTTCCGACAGGGCCGGTCCACCATCGACGCGCTGGCCCTTCTTAAGGGCCAGGTGAAAGAGGCGGTCGAGGCGGGGGACGGAGTGTTGGCGGTGTCGTTTGACATCGCCAACGCCTTCAACTCCGTTCCCCACTCCACCATATTGGAGGCACTCCGGTACCACGGAGTGCCCCAATATTTGAGGAGCCTCCTGGCCAGCTACTTGGAGGATCGAGAGGTCCTCCTTGTGGACAAACTGGCCAGGATGCGGAGGTACAGCGCGGAGTCCGGTGTTCCGCAGGGGTCAGTCTTAGGACCCCCCCTGTGGAACATCGGCTTTGACTGGCTGTTGCGGGGAGCTCTTCTCCAGGGCACGAGTGTCATCTGCTACGCGGATGACACTCTCCTCACTGCCCGGGGGAAGAGCTTCGGGGAGGCGGCCTGTCTGGCCTCGGCTGGCGGGTCCTTGGTGGCAGGGAGGATCCGCCGCCTGGGATTGAGGGTGGCGCTGAACAAGACCGAGGCCGTGTTCTTTCACGGGCCTCGGCAGCGCTGCCCTCCCGACGCCCACATTGTGGTGGAGGGCGTCAGGGTGGGCGTCCAGGCCCAGATGAAGTATCTGGGCCTGGTGTTGGACAGCAGGTGGCGCTTCGGCCCG
This sequence comes from Lacanobia oleracea, assembly GCA_950371165.1. Classification (NCBI taxonomy): domain Eukaryota; kingdom Metazoa; phylum Arthropoda; class Insecta; order Lepidoptera; family Noctuidae; genus Lacanobia; species Lacanobia oleracea. The sequence goes on from CATNUG010000042.1 coordinate 21,801, forward strand.
CACTTTAGCGGGCTGTCGACGCGCCTGCTGAGGGCTGCGGACGCCCTCTCCTGGCTCCTCCCGAACCTGGGGGGGCCGAACGCACGATGCCGGCGTTTATATGCCGGCATCCTGCGGAGCATGGCCCTGTACGGGGCCCCCATCTGGGCGGACTCCCTCAACAGGAGGGAGAATGCAACTGCCATGCGCAGGCCCCAAAGGGCCATTGCACTGCGGGTGGCGAGGGCCTACCGCTCGGTGGGCTTTTCGGCGGCGTGCGCTCTGGCGGGCACCCCTCCTTGGGAGCTGGAGGCGTGGGTGCTCGCCAGAGTGTACGAGTGGACGGCGCGGCGAAAGGCCCTCGGGGAGCGCCCCGTCGCGGAGGAGCGGGAGGCCGTGCGGCGGGAGGCGAGGGACGCCATCATCGTCCATTGGACGGACGACCTCGCCTCCGCCACCTTTGGCCGCCGAACCCTGGACGCGCTCGGTCCGGTCCTGCGAGACTGGCTCGAGCGCTCCCACGGGTTCCTCTCATTCCGTCTGGTGCAGGTGTTGTCAGGCCACGGCTGTTTCGGCAAGCACCTGCACCGGATCGGGAGGGAGGAAACCCCGGCGTGCCACGACTGCGGCGCGGCGGAGGACACGGCTCAGCACACCCTCGAGGTGTGCCCGGCTTGGTCTGAGCCGCGCCGCAGTCTAACAGCGGAGATCGGACAGGACCTCTCACTTCCCGGCGTGGTGAATGCCATGCTGGAGAGTGAGGGGTCCTGGGCAGCTGTCGCCTCTTTTTGCGAGGATGTCATCTCGCAAAAGGAGGCGGCGGAGCGTGCGCGGGAGGACGACCCTCTCGCTGCGCCGCTCCGCAGGCGCAGAAGAGGTCGGAGAAGACGCCGTCTTCTCCCTCCTCACGGTGGTGATGGGCGGGCGATAGGCGCGGGGGCGCCTCCGCCCGCATTGCACTCCACACCACCTCCGCCGGTCATTCCCAGCCCTCCCCCTGAACGGGGAGGACTTGAGGGGCCCGCCGCTTTAGGCGGGTTGTCGTCGGAGGAGGACTGGACGCTAAGGCTGCGCCGATCTCCCAGTCCTCTTCCACTCGGACGACGCGGGAATAACACTGGGTCGTTTTAGTGGGTATACCGGGTCAGCCCGGGGAGTCCCACATACCCCTCCCGTTCCCCCGACGGGAGGGTATGCGTAATGCATTTTTTCCCAGTTTAAAAAAAAAAAAAAAAAAAAAAAAAAAAAAAGGTTAGGTTAGGTTCCCGGCGTGCCACGACTGCGGCGCGGCAGAGGACACGGCTCAGCACACCCTCGAGGTGTGCCCGGCTTGGTCTGAGCCGCGCCGCAGTCTAACAGCGGAGATCGGACAGGACCTCTCACTTCCCGGCGTGGTCAACGCCATGCTGGAGAGTGAGGGGTCCTGGGCAGCTGTCGCCTCTTTTTGCGAGGATGTCATCTCGCAAAAGGAGGCGGCGGAGCGCGCGCGGGAGGACGACCCTCTCGCTGCGCCGCTCCGCAGGCGCAGAAGAGGTCGGAGAAGACGCCGTCTTCTCCCTCCTCATGGTGGTGATGGGCGGGCGATAGGCGCGGGGGCGCCTCCGCCCGCATTGCACTCCACACCACCCTCGCCGGTCATTCCCAGCCCTCCCCCTGAACGGGGAGGACTTGAGGGGCCCGCCGCTTTAGGCGGGTTGTCGTCGGAGGAGGACTGGACGCTAAGGCTGCGCCGATCTCCCAGTCCTCTTCCACTCGGACGACGCGGGAATAACACTGGGTCGTTTTAGTGGGTATACCGGGTCAGCCCGGGGAGTCCCACATACCCCTCCCGTTCCCCCGACGGGAGGGTATGCGTAATGCATTTTTTCCCAGTTTAAAAAAAAAAAAAAAAAAAAAAAAAAGGTTAGGTTAGGTTAGGTTAGGTTAGGTTCCCGGCAGGCCATGTGATGAGGGGGAGGTTGTGCAATCCTCCCCCTCAGAGGGGTAAAGCGCAGGTGCCGGTCGGGCCTGCTGTTAGCATCGCCGTTCCTGAGGCAGGAACGGCGGTGGCTGCGGAGGAGGGGGGTGCGATGTCCGATTGATGGATACAATCGAACATCGCATCCTCCAGGCGAACACCAACCACTGCCGGGCTGCACAGGATCTCCTGATGCAGACCATGGCTGAGTGGTTGGTGGACTTGGCGGTGGTCGCCGAGCCCTACTCGGTCCCTGGCCATTGGTTGGGCGACCGAGACGGCCTGGTGGCGTTGGTGTCGCGGTCTTCCACAGACTCCCCTCCCCTCTCGCTTTTAGAGAGGGGACCGGGATACGTGGCCGCCGCGTGGGGGGATTTGGCCCTGGTTGGGGTCTATTTCTCCCCAAACCGCCCTCTCTCGGACTTTGAGGATTTCCTGGAGATCCTCACTGCAGCCGTAGGGAGGGCGGCGCCACGCCAGGTCGTGGTGTTGGGCGACCTGAACGCCAAGTCGGTGGCCTGGGGCAATCCAGCTGCCTCTTGCAACGTCCGGGGACGCGCCGTCGAATTTTGGGCGGCGTCATGCGGTGTGTCCCTCCTCAACAGGGGGGCGGTCCACACGTGTGTGCGGCAACGGGGAGGGTCGGTGGTGGACGTTTCGTTCGCCACCCCCGTGCTAGCCGCACGCATTGTGAACTGGCGGGTGGAGTTGGTGGAGACCTTGTCGGACCACCGTTATGTGCGGTTCAACATCTCCACCCAGAGCCCCCGTGGGGAGATGGCCCGCACTGGCAGGTCTCCCTTCCCACGGTGGGCTCTCACTCGCCTGGACCGGGAGGCAGCCAAGGAGGCGGCCTTCCTCCAGGACTGGCTGTCGCCCCCTGTTGGGGCCCCGGACGTTGACGCCGCAGCGGTCCGGCTGAGGGAATCCCTGACCGAGGTGTGCAACTCCAGCATGCCTCGGTCTCGGCGTCCGCCTCCCCGCCGGGCCGTTTATTGGTGGTCAGAGGAGCTGGCGGGCCTCCGGGCCACTTGCGTGGCGGCCAGAAGGGCCTACACGCGGAGCCGCCGGCGCAGCGCCCGTAATCAGGCAGAGGAGGACCGCCTCTACGCCTCTTACCGAGAGGCAAAGGCGGTCCTCAAGTCGGCTATGGGCGCTGCCAAGGACTCGGCGAGGGCCGAGATGCTGGAGGGTCTCGACAGGGATCCGTATGGGAGACCATATAGGGCGGCGCGGAACCAACTGCGGCCCCATGGTCCCCCATTGACGGAAACCCTCGAGCCGGCGTTGCTGGATGGGGTGGTCCGGTCTCTGTTTCCGCGCAGGACCGACTTCACCCCTCCAGCGATGGACCCTCCGCAGTCGGCGGCTCCGCAGGAGGAGGAGGAGGAAGCACCTCCGGTGACGGAGGAGGAGTTTCGCGCGGGGGTTCTTAGCCTCCGCGCGAAGAAGACGGCTCCTGGGCCGGACGGCGTCCCCGCACGGGTGGTGGCCATAGCTGCCACTCAAATGGAGGACAGGTTTCGGGAACTCTTCAGCGCGTGCTTTACGGCTGGAAGGTTCCCGAAACTGTGGAAGGAGGGGCAGCTGTGCCTCCTCCGAAAGGAGGGACGCCCGGCGGATTCCCCCTCGGCATACCGGCCCATCGTTCTGCTCGATGAGGTCGGTAAATTGTTCGAGGGGATCATCGCCAGCCGGCTCAGGAGCCATCTGCAGGGTGTAGGGCCGGACCTGTCAGACGCCCAGTTCGGTTTCCGACAGGGCCGGTCCACCATCGACGCGCTGGCCCTTCTTAAGGGCCAGGTGAAAGGGGCGGTGGAGGCGGGGGACGGAGTGTTGGCAGTGTCGTTCGATATAGCCAACGCCTTCAACTCCGTTCCCCACTCCACCATATTGGAGGCACTCCGGTACCACGGAGTGCCCCAATATTTGAGGAGCCTCCTGGCCAGCTACTTGGAGGATCGAGAGGTCCTCCTTGTGGACAAACTGGCCAGGTTGCGGAGGTACGGCGCGGAGTCCGGTGTTCCGCAGGGGTCTGTCTTAGGGCCCCCCCTGTGGAGCATCGGCTTCGACTGGCTGTTACGGGGGGCTCTTCTCCAGGGCACGAGTGTCATCTGCTACGCGGATGACACTCTCCTCACTGCCCGGGGGAAGAGCTTCGGGGAGGCGGCCTGTCTGGCCTCGGCTGGCGGGTCCTTGGTGGCAGGGAGGATCCGCCGCCTGGGATTGAGGGTGGCGCTGAACAAGACCGAGGCCGTGTTCTTTCACGGGCCTCGGCAGCGCTGCCCTCCAGACGCCCACATTCTGGTGGAGGGCGTCAGGGTGGGCGTCCAGGCCCAGATGAAGTATCTGGGCCTGGTGTTGGACAGCAGGTGGCGCTTCGGCCCGCACTTTAGCGGGCTGTCGACGCGCCTGCTGAGGGCTGCGGACGCCCTCTCCTGGCTCCTCCCCAACCTGGGAGGGCCCAACGCACGATGCCGGCGCCTATATGCCGGCATCCTGCGAAGCATGGCCCTGTACGGGGCCCCCATCTGGGCGGACTCCCTCCACAGGAGGGAGAACGCTACTTTGATGCGGAGGCCCCAAAGGGCCATTGCACTGCGGGTGGCGAGGGCCTACCGCTCGGTGGGCTTTTCGGCGGCGTGCGCTCTGGCGGGCACCCCTCCTTGGGAGCTGGAGGCGTGGGTGCTCGCCAGAGTGTACGAGTGGACGGCGCGGCGAAAGGCCCTGGGCGAGCGCCCCGTCGCGGAGGAGCGGGAGGCCGTGCGGCGGGAGGCGAGGGACGCCATCATCGTCCATTGGACGGACGACCTCGCCTCCGCCACCTTTGGCCGCCGAACGTTGGACGCGCTCGGTCCGGTCCTGCGAGACTGGCTCGAGCGCTCCCACGGTTTCCTCTCATTCCGTCTGGTGCAGGTGTTGTCAGGCCACGGCTGTTTCGGCAAGCACCTGCACCGGATCGGGAGGGAGGAGACCCCGGCGTGCCACGACTGCGGCGCGGCAGAGGACACGGCTCAGCACACCCTCGAGGTGTGCCCGGCTTGGTCTGAGCCGCGCCGCAGTCTAACAGCGGAGATCGGACAGGACCTCTCACTTCCCGGCGTGGTCAACGCCATGCTAGAGAGTGAGGGGTCCTGGGCAGCTGTCGCCTCTTTTTGCGAGGATGTCATCTCGCAAAAGGAGGCGGCGGAGCGCGCGCGGGAGGACGACCCTCTCGCTGCGCCGCTCCGCAGGCGCAGAAGAGGTCGGAGAAGACGCCGTCTTCTCCCTCCTCATGGTGGTGATGGGCGGGCGATAGGCGCGGGGGCGCCTCCGCCCGCATTGCACTCCACACCACCTCCGCCGGTCATTCCCAGCCCTCCCCCTGAACGGGGAGGACTTGAGGGGCCCGCCGCTTTAGGCGGGTTGTCGTCGGAGGAGGACTGGACGCTAAGGCTGCGCCGATCTCCCAGTCCTCTTCCACTCGGACGACGCGGGAATAACACTGGGTCGTTTTAGTGGGTATACCGGGTCAGCCCGGGGAGTCCCACATACCCCTCTCGTCCCCCGACGGGAGGGTATGCGTAATGCATTTTTTCCCAGTTTAAAAAAAAAAAAAAAAAAAAAAAAAAAAAGGTTAGGTTAGGTTGGGGGACCCCCCACAGAGCTTGCGTCCTCGTCGCGTCCCCTGGAAACGGCCCAGTTTGTCACCGTAACGGAGTGGCAAACTGGGTACGGCTAAAGTGCTCTGTGCTTTCGTAGCTTCTTTTAATCTTGCGTTGTTACTGCGAACATGCGGAAGGCTATGCCTACGCCCCCGCGGGACGCCTGCGGGCGTTTTAAAAAAGGCCCTTCTCAGGGCCAACCCAAAGGCCCTTCTCAGGGCCAACCAAAAGGCCCTTCTCAGGGCCACTCTGACGCTTCTGCGTCAGAAGCTAGTCGCGCGCCGTCTGCGGCTAGCTTCTATGGAAGAGCGGACCTGTCCGATTCGGACGAGTCCGACATAAGCGTCTCGGACGCAGGCGACCCTAGGTCGCGAAAGCGGGCCTTCCGTAAGGAAGGGTCTGAGGGCTCCTCGAGCTCAGCGAGGAAGCCCAAAGCCAAAAAGCCGACGACATCTGTTGACACCCACGTCGTGGGTCTCGCAGATGCCCAGCGGCAGTTGGACCTGGCTCGGCGGACGCAGCACCAGCAAGAGCTGGAAGAGCGTGTTGCTGCAAAGGAGCAGCGAGCGCGTACTGCTCGGGCCAAGTCAGGATACGGCGCGTCCCGCGTTTTGTACGCCGACTATTCACTGGACGACCTGGAACGGATGGCGGAGGAGGACGAGGAGGAGATCGCGGAGGTCGCCTCTAAGTCCTCCAACCTTAAAGGGACCTTCCAGAAGGCCCTTAAGTGTCGGGCCGCGAGCATGCGCGGAATAGTGTTGGAGCTGGCCCAACGCAAGACCACCGACGAAACGCGGCAACTGCAGGCGACAGTCAATCGCTTGCAGGCGGAGGTCAGCCAGCTTCACAAGAAGCTAGCTGAAGCCACGGCCCGGCCACAGCAGGCCGACCCGAGCCCTGCGGCGGAGGCCCCCACCCCCACCAACCTTGAGGACATTATCCGCAAGGTGGTAATGGAAGAGAGGGCCTTCACTAGAGCCTGCTTGGCAGGCATTGAGGACCGGCTCTTGCCGGAGAAGCGCCTCCGACCACCGCTTGCGGCGGACAAGAGGCGGGCCGAGCCGGGGCCGTCCTCGCAAGAGGATGACGCCCTTCTCCCTTCCACCACTCCGTCCAACCAGCAGGGTTGGACCGAAGTGGCCCGGAAGGGGAAGGGCAGGGGGAAAAAGACGGCAACAGCCGTCCCTGCCGTCCCTGCCACCACGACTCCCAGCCGGTCGCGGGTGACTGAGAAGGGAAAGGGGAAGGGGAAGGGCAAAAGGCCGGCAACGCCCGGACCTGCCGCCCCCGTCACCACGCCTCCCGGTCAGTCGCGGGCGGCTGGCGGGGGCAACAAGAAGAAGGGGAAGGGGAAATTGGTTCCCCCGAAGTCCGCAGCCGTCGTGGTGACGCTCACTGCGGAGGCTGCGGAACGCGGGGAAACCTACGCTTCCATTTTGGTGCGGGCGCGTGCCAATGCCGATCCCGCCCAACTGGGGATCGGCAAATTATCTTGCCGGCGTACCGAAACCGGGGCTCGTATTTTCGAGTTCCCGGGGGCGGAGGGCAGCGCCAACGCTGACCTCTTTGCAGCCAAGCTGCAGGAGGTCATCGCGGACGCTGCCAAGGTGGCCCGACCGGTGAAGTCGGCGACCATCGAGGTGACCGGTCTTGACGACTCGGTCACCAAGGAGGAGGTGGTGGCGGCGGTCGCAGCCATTGGGGGCTGCGGCGTCGCAGCGGTGCAAGGCCGGGACATCAGGCCCGGCCGCGGCGGCATGGGCACTATTCGGCTCGAGTGCCCAGTCGCCGTTGCCAAAGCCGTCCTTGCAAAAGGACGGCTCGCCGTCGGCTTTAGCTCGGGTGCAGTCCGGGCCCTAGAGGAGCAGCCTCTGCGCTGCTTCCGGTGCTGCGGCATCGGGCACACCCGAGCCCTGTGCCCGTCAGCGGTGGACAGGTCGGAGACCTGCTACCGCTGCGGCAAGGAGGGCCACAAAGCCGCCTCCTGCACGGTCGCCAAGCCGCAATGCGCCGTCTGTGCCGCGAGCGGTCGCCCAGCAGGCCACGTAATGAGGGGGAGGTTGTGCAACCCCCCCCTTAAGAAAGGCAAAGCGCAGGTGCCGGTCGGGCCTGTTGCTAGCACTGCCGTTCCCGAGGTTGGAACGGCGGTGGCTGCGGAGGAGGGGGGTGCGATGTCCGATTGATGGATTCAATCGAACATCGCATCCTCCAGGCGAACACCAACCACTGCCGGGCTGCACAGGATCTCCTGATGCAGACCATGGCTGAGTGGTTGGTGGACTTGGCGGTGGTCGCCGAGCCTTACTCGGTCCCTGGCCATTGGCTGGGCGACCGAGACGGCCTGGTAGCGTTGGTGTCGCGGTCTTCCACGGACTCCCCTCCCCTCTCGCTTTTAGAGAGGGGACCGGGATACGTGGCCGCCGCGTGGGGAGATTTGGCCCTGGTTGGGGTCTATTTCTCCCCTAACCGCCCTCTCTCGGACTTTGAGGATTTCCTGGAGATTCTCACTGCAGCCGTAGGGAGGGCGGCGCCACGCCAGGTCGTGGTGTTGGGCGACCTGAACGCCAAGTCGGTGGCCTGGGGCAACCCAGCCTCCTCTTGCAACGTCCGGGGACGCGCCGTCGAATTTTGGGCGGCGTCATGCGGTGTGTCCCTCCTCAACAGGGGGGCGGTCCACACGTGTGTGCGGCAACGGGGAGGGTCGGTGGTGGACGTTTCGTTCGCCACCCCCGTGCTGGCCGCACGCATTGTGAACTGGCGGGTGGAGTTGGTGGAGACCTTGTCGGACCACCGTTATGTACGGTTCGACATCTCCACCCAGAGCCCCCGTGGGGAGATGGCCCGCTCCGGCAGGTCTCCCTTCCCACGGTGGGCTCTCACTCGCCTGGACCGGGAGGCAGCCAAGGAGGCGGCCTTCCTCCAAGACTGGCTGTCGCCCCCTGTTGGGGCCCCGGACGTTGACGCCGCAGCGGTCCGGCTGAGGGAATCCTTGACCGAGGTGTGCAACTCCAGCATGCCTCGGTCTCGGCGTCCGCCTCCCCGCCGGGCCGTTTATTGGTGGTCAGAGGAGCTGGCGGGCCTACGGGCCACCTGCGTGGCGGCCAGAAGGGCCTACACGCGGAGCCGCCGGCGCAGCGCCCGTAATCAGGCAGAGGAGGACCGCCTCTACGCCTCTTACCGAGAGGCAAAGGCAGTCCTCAAGTCGGCTATGGGCGCTGCCAAGGACTCGGCGAGGGCCGAGATGCTGGAGGGTCTCGACAGGGATCCGTATGGGAGACCATACAGGGCGGCGCGGAACCAACTGCGGCCCCATGGTCCCCCACTTACGGAGACCCTCGAGCCGGCGTTGCTGGATGGGGTGGTCCGGTCTCTGTTTCCGCGCAGGACCGACTTCACCCCTCCAGCGATGGACCCTCCGCAGTCGGCGGCTCCGCAGGAGGAAGAGGAGGCACCTCCGGTGACGGAGGAGGAGTTTCGCGCGGGGGTGCTTAGCCTCCGCGCGAAGAAGACGGCTCCTGGGCCGGACGGCGTCCCCGCACGGGTGGTGGCCATAGCTGCCGCTCAAATGGGGGACAGATTTCGGGAACTCTTCAGCGCGTGCCTTACGGCTGGAAGGTTCCCGAAACTGTGGAAGGAGGGGCAGCTATGCCTCCTCCGAAAGGAGGGACGCCCGGCGGATTCCCCCTCGGCATACCGGCCCATCGTTCTGCTCGATGAGGTCGGTAAATTGTTCGAGGGGATCATCGCCGGCCGGCTCAGGAGCCATTTGCAGGGTGTAGGGCCGAACCTGTCGGACGCCCAGTTCGGTTTCCGACAGGGCCGGTCCACCATCGACGCGCTGGCCCTTCTTAAGGGCCAGGTGAAAGAGGCGGTCGAGGCGGGGGACGGAGTGTTGGCGGTGTCATTCGACATAGCCAACGCCTTCAACTCCGTTCCCCACTCCACCATATTGGAGGCACTCCGGTATCACGGAGTGCCCCAATACTTGAGGAGCCTCCTGGCCAGCTACTTGGAGGATCGAGAGGTCCTCCTTGTGGACAAACTGGCCAGGATGCGGAGGTACAGCGCGGAGTCCGGTGTTCCGCAGGGGTCAGTCTTAGGACCCCCCCTGTGGAACATCGGCTTTGACTGGCTGTTGCGGGGAGCTCTTCTCCGGGGCACGAGTGTCATCTGCTACGCGGATGACACTCTCCTTACTGCCCGGGGGAAGAGCTTCGGGGAGGCGGCCTGTCTGGCCTCGGCTGGCGGGTCCTTGGTGGCAGGGAGGATCCGCCGCCTGGGATTGAGGGTGGCGCTGAACAAGACCGAGGCCGTGTTCTTTCACGGGCCTCGGCAGCGCTGCCCTCCAGACGCCCACATTGTGGTGGAGGGCGTCAGGGTGGACGTCCAGGCCCAGATGAAGTATCTGGGCCTGGTGCTGGACAGCAGGTGGCGCTTCGGCCCGCACTTTAGCGGGCTGTCGACGCGCCTGCTGAAGGCCGCGGACGCCCTGTCGTGGCTCCTCCCGAATTTGGGGGGGCCTAACGCACGATGCCGGCGTTTGTATGCCGGCATATTGCGGAGCATGGCCCTGTACGGGGCCCCCATCTGGGCGGACTCCCTCCACAGGAGGGAGAACGCTACTTTGATGCGGAGGCCCCAAAGGGCCATTGCACTGCGGGTGGCGAGGGCCTACCGCTCGGTGGGCTTTTCGGCGGCGTGCGCTCTGGCGGGCACCCCTCCTTGGGAGCTGGAGGCGTGGGTGCTCGCCAGAGTGTACGAGTGGACGGCGCGGCGAAAGGCCCTCGGGGAGCGCCCCGTCGCGGAGGAGCGGGAGGCCGTGCGGCGAGAGGCGAGGGACGCCATCATCGTCCATTGGACGGACGACCTCGCCTCCGCCACCTTTGGCCGCCGAACGTTGGACGCGCTCGGTCCGGTCCTACGAGACTGGCTCGAGCGCTCCCACGGGTTCCTCTCATTCCGTCTGGTGCAGGTGTTGTCAGGCCACGGCTGTTTCGGCAAGCACCTGCACCGGATCGGGAGGGAGGAGACCCCGGCGTGCCACGACTGCGGCGCGGCGGAGGACACGGCTCAGCACACCCTCGAGGTGTGCCCGGCTTGGTCTGAGCCGCGCCGCAGTCTTACAGCGGAGATCGGACAGGACCTCTCGCTTCCCGGCGTGGTCAACGCCATGCTGGAGAGTGAGGGGTCCTGGGCAGCTGTCGCCTCTTTTTGCGAGGATGTCATCTCGCAAAAGGAGGCGGCGGAGCGCGCGCGGGAGGACGACCCTCTCGCTGCGCCGCTCCGCAGGCGCAGAAGAGGTCGGAGAAGACGCCGTCTTCTCCCTCCTCATGGTGGTGATGGGCGGGCGATAGGCGCGGGGGCGCCTCCGCCCGCATTGCACTCCACACCACCTCCGCCGGTCATTCCCAGCCCTCCCCCTGAACGGGGAGGACTTGAGGGGCCCGCCGCTTTAGGCGGGTTGTCGTCGGAGGAGGACTGGACGCTAAGGCTGCGCCGATCTCCCAGTCCTCTTCCACTCGGACGACGCGGGAATAACGCTGGGTCGTTTTAGTGGGTATACCGGGTCAGCCCGGGGAGTCCCACATACCCCTCCCGTTCCCCCGACGGGAGGGTATGCGTAATGCATTTTTTCCCAGTTTAAAAAAAAAAAAAAAAAAAAAAAAAAAGGTTAGGTTAGGTTTGCGGGGAGCTCTTCTCCGGGGCACGAGTGTCATCTGCTACGCGGATGACACTCTCCTTACTGCCCGGGGGAAGAGCTTCGGGGAGGCGGCCTGTCTGGCCTCGGCTGGCGGGTCCTTGGTGGCAGGGAGGATCCGCCGCCTGGGATTGAGGGTGGCGCTGAACAAGACCGAGGCCGTGTTCTTTCACGGGCCTCGGCAGCGCTGCCCTCCAGACGCCCACATTATGGTGGAGGGCGTCAGGGTGGGCGTCCAGGCCCAGATGAAGTATCTGGGCCTGGTGTTGGACAGCAGGTGGCGCTTCGGCCCGCACTTTAGCGGGCTGTCGACGCGCCTGCTGAGGGCTGCGGACGCCCTCTCCTGGCTCCTCCCCAACCTGGGAGGGCCCAACGCACGATGCCGGCGCCTATATGCCGGCATCCTGCGAAGCATGGCCCTGTATGGGGCCCCCATCTGGGCGGACTCCCTCCAGAGGAGGGAGAACGCAACCGCCATGCGCAGGCCACAAAGGGCCATTGCACTGCGGGTGGCGAGGGCCTACCGCTCGGTGGGCTTTTCGGCGGCGTGCGCTCTGGCGGGCACCCCTCCTTGGGAGCTGGAGGCGTGGGTGCTCGCCAGAGTGTACGAGTGGACGGCGCGACGAAAGGCCCTCGGGGAGCGCCCCGTCGCGGAGGAGCGGGAGGCCGTGCGGCGGGAGGCGAGGGACGCCATCATCGTCCATTGGACGGACGACCTCGCCTCCGCCACCTTTGGCCGCCGAACCCTGGACGCGCTCGGTCCGGTCCTGCGAGACTGGCTCGAGCGCTCCCACGGGTTCCTCTCATTCCGTCTGGTGCAGGTGTTGTCAGGCCACGGCTGTTTCGGCAAGCACCTGCACCGGATCGGGAGGGAGGAAACCCCGGCGTGTCACGACTGCGGCGCGGCGGAGGACACGGCTCAGCACACCCTCGAGGTGTGCCCGGCTTGGTCTGAGCCGCGCCGCAGTCTAACAGCGGAGATCGGACAGGACCTCTCGCTTCCCGGCGTGGTGAATGCCATGCTGGAGAGTGAGGGGTCCTGGGCAGCTGTCGCCTCTTTTTGCGAGGATGTCATCTCGCAAAAGGAGGCGGCGGAGCGCGCGCGGGAGGACGACCCTCTCGCTGCGCCGCTCCGCAGGCGCAGAAGAGGTCGGAGAAGACGCCGTCTTCTCCCTCCTCATGGTGGTGATGGGCGGGCGATAGGCGCGGGGGCGCCTCCGCCCGCATTGCACTCCACACCACCTCCGCCGGTAATTCCCAGCCCTCCCCCTGAACGGGGAGGACTTGAGGGGCCCGCCGCTTTAGGCGGGTTGTCGTCGGAGGAGGACTGGACGCTAAGGCTGCGCCGATCTCCCAGTCCTCTTCCACTCGGACGACGCGGGAATAACGCTGGGTCGTTTTAGTGGGTATACCGGGTCAGCCCAGGGAGTCCCACATACCCCTCCCGTTCCCCCGACGGGAGGGTATGCGTAATGCATTTTTTCCCAGCTTAAAAAAAAAAAAAAAAAAAAAAAAAAAAAAAAAAAAAAAAAAAAAAAAAAAAAAAAGGTTAGGTTAGGTTCACTGCGGGTGGCGAGGGCCTATCGCTCGGTGGGCTTTTCGGCGGCGTGCGCTCTGGCGGGCACCCCTCCTTGGGAGTTGGAGGCGTGGGTGCTCGCTAGAGTGTACGAGTGGACGGCGCGACGAAAGGCCCTCGGGGAGCGCCCCGTCGCGGAGGAGCGGGAGGCCGTGCGGCGGGAGGCGAGGGACGCCATCATCGTCCATTGGACGGACGACCTCGCCTCCGCCACCTTTGGCCGCCGAACCCTGGACGCGCTCGGTCCGGTCCTGCGAGACTGGCTCGAGCGCTCCCATGGTTTCCTTTCATTCCGTCTGGTGCAGGTGTTGTCAGGCCACGGCTGTTTCGGCAAGCACCTGCACCGGATCGGGAGGGAGGAGACCCCGGCGTGCCACGACTGCGGCGCGGCAGAGGACACGGCTCAGCACACCCTCGAGGTGTGCCCGGCTTGGTCTGAGCCGCGTCGCAGTCTAACAGCGGAGATCGGACAGGACCTCTCACTTCCCGGCGTGGTCAACGCCATGCTAGAGAGTGAGGGGTCCTGGGCAGCTGTCGCCTCTTTTTGCGAGGATGTCATCTCGCAAAAGGAGGCGGCGGAGCGCGCGCGGGAGGACGACCCTCTCGCTGCGCCGCTCCGCAGGCGCAGAAGAGGTCGGAGAAGACGCCGTCTTCTCCCTCCTCATGGTGGTGATGGGCGGGCGATAGGCGCGGGGGCGCCTCCGCCCGCATTGCACTCCACACCACCTCCGCCGGTCATTCCCAGCCCTCCCCCTGAACGGGGAGGACTTGAGGGGCCCGCCGCTTTAGGCGGGTTGTCGTCGGAGGAGGACTGGACGCTAAGGCTGCGCCGATCTCCCAGTCCTCTTCCACTCGGACGACGCGGGAATAACACTGGGTCGTTTTAGTGGGTATACCGGGTCAGCCCGGGGAGTCCCACATACCCCTCCCGTTCCCCCGACGGGAGGGTATGCGTAATGCATTTTTTCCCAGTTTAAAAAAAAAAAAAAAAAAAAAAAAAAGGTTAGGTTAGGTTAGGTTAGGTTAGGTTGGGGGACCCCCCACAGAGCTTGCGTCCACGTCGCGTCCCCTGGAAACGGCCCAGTTTGTCACCGTAACGGAGTGGCAGACTGGGTACGGCCAAAGAGCTCTGTACCTTCGTAGCTACGTATTTTATTGTTGCCTGCTTTCTACGAACCTGCTGTGGCTATGCCAAAACCCCCGCGGGACGCCTCCGGGCGGTTTTTAAAAGGCCCTTCTCAGGGCCAACCCAAAGGCCCTTCTCAGGGCCAACCAAAAGGCCCTTCTCAGGGCCAACCAAAAGGCCCTTCTCAGGGCCACTCCGACGCGTCAGCGTCCGAAGCTAGCCGCGCGCCGTCTGCGGCTAGCTTCTTCGGAAGGGACATGACAGATTCCGACGACGAGTCTGTCATCAGCGTCTCGGACGCGGGCGACTCCCGGTCGCGGAAGCGGGCCTTCCTCAAGGAGGGGTCCGAGGGCTCCTCGGGCTCAGCCAGGAGGTCGAAGGCCAAGAGGCCGACGACAGCCGCGGACACCCACCTGGTCGGTCTCGCGGACGCCCAGCGGCAGCTGGACTTGGCTCGGCGGACGCAGCAGCAGCAGGACCTGGAGGAGAGGGTCGCTGCAAAGGAGCAGCGGGCGCGTGCTGCTCGGGCCAAGTCCGGTTACGGCGCGTCCCGCGTGCTATACGCGGACCAGTCCTTGGCCGAACTGGCGCGCATGGCGGAAGAGGACGAGGAGGAGATCGCGGAGGTCGCCTCCAAGTCCTCTAATCTTAAGGGCACTTTTCAAAAGGCCCTTAAGTGCCGTGCCGCAAGCATGCGCGCCATTATCGAGGAGTTGGTCCAGCGTGAGGCGACCGACGAATCGCGCAAATTGCAGGCGACCGTCGATCGCCTCAAGCTTGAGGTCAGCCAGCTTCATCAGAAGCTGGCTGATGTCATGGCTCGGCCAAGTCAGGCCGAACCAAGACCTGCGGCGGAGGCCCCTACCCCCACCAACCTTGAGGATATCATCCGCAAGGTGGTAATGGAGGAGAGGGCCTTCACTAGAGCCTGCTTGGCAGGCATTGAGGACCGGCTCTTGCCGGAGAAGCGCCTCCGACCACCGCTTGCGGCGGACAAAAGGCGGGCCGAGCCGGGGCCGTCCTCGCAAGAGGATGACGCCCTTCTCCCTTCCACCACTCCGTCCAACCAGCAGGGTTGGACCGAAGTGGCCCGGAAGGGGAAGGGCAGGGGGAAAAAGACGGCAACAGCCGTCCCTGCCGTCCCTGCCACCACGACTCCCAGCCGGTCGCGGGCGACTGAGAAGGGAAAGGGGAAGGGGAAGGGCAAAAGGCCGGCAACGCCCGGACCTGCCGTCCCCGTCACCACGCCTCCCAGTCAGTCGCGGGCGGCTGGCGGGAGCAAGAAGAAGGGAAAGAGGAAATTGGTTCCCCCGAGGTCCGCAGCCGTCGTGGTGACGCTCACCGCGGAGGCTGCGGAACGCGGGGAAACCTACGCCTCCATTTTGGTGCGGGCGCGTGCCAATGCCGATCCCGCCCAACTGGGGATCGGCAAGCTTTCTTGCAGGCGGACCGAAACCGGGGCTCGAATATTCGAGTTCCCGGGGGCGGAGGGCAGCGCCAACGCTGACCTCTTTGCAGCCAAGCTGCAAGAGGTCATCGCGGACGCTGCCAAGGTGGCCCGACCGGTGAAGTCGGCAACCATAGAGGTGACCGGTCTTGACGACTCGGTCACCAAGGAGGAGGTGGTGGCGGCGGTCGCAGCCATTGGGGGCTGCGGCGTCGCAGCGGTGCAAGGCCGGGACATCAGGCCCGGCCGCGGCGGCATGGGCACTATTCGGCTCGAGTGCCCTGTCGCCGCTGCCAAAGCCGTCCTTTCAAAAGGACGCCTCCTTGTCGGCTTTAGCTCGGGTGCAGTCCGGGCCCTAGAGGAGCAGCCTCTGCGCTGCTTCCGGTGCTGCGGCATCGGGCACACCCGAGCCCTGTGCCCGTCAGTGGTGGACAGGTCAGAGACCTGCTACCGCTGCGGCAAGGAGGGCCACAAAGCCGCCTCCTGCACGGTCGCCAAGCCGCACTGTGTAGTGTGTGCTGCCAGTGGTCGCCCAGCAGGCCACGTAATGAGGGGGAGGTTATGCAACCCCCCCCTTAAGAAGGGCAAAGCGCAGGTGCCGGTCGGGCCTGCTGCTAGCATCGCCGTTCCCGAGGCTGGAACGGCGGTGGCTGCGGAGGAGGGGGGTGCGATGTCCGATTGATGGATACAATCGAACATCGCATCCTCCAGGCGAACACCAACCACTGCCGGGCTGCACAGGATCTCCTGATGCAGACCATGGCTGAGTGGTTGGTGGACTTGACGGTGGTCGCCGAGCCCTACTCGGTCCCTGGCCATTGGCTGGGCGACCGAGACGGCCTGGTGGCGTTGGTGTCGCGGTCTTCCACGGACTCCCCTCCCCTCTCGCTTTTAGAGAGGGGACCGGGATACGTGGCCGCCGCGTGGGGAGATTTGGCCCTGGTTGGGGTCTATTTCTCCCCAAACCGCCCTCTCTCGGACTTTGAGGATTTCTTGGAGATCCTCACTGCAGCCGTAGGGAGGGCGGCGCCACGCCAGGTCGTGGTGTTGGGCGACCTGAACGCCAAGTCGGTGGCCTGGGGCAATCCAGCTGCCTCTTGCAACGTCCGGGGACGCGCCGTCGAATTTTGGGCGGCGTCATGCGGCGTGTCCCTCCTCAACAGGGGGGCGGTCCACACGTGTGTGCGGCAACGGGGAGGGTCGGTGGTGGACGTTTCGTTCGCCACCCCCGTGCTAGCCGCACGCATTGTGAACTGGCGGGTGGAGTTGGTGGAGACCTTGTCGGACCACCGTTATGTGCGGTTCGACATCTCCACCCAGAGCCCCCGTGGGGAGATGGCCCGCTCTGGCAGGTCTCCTTTCCCACGGTGGGCTCTCACTCGCCTGGACCGGGAGGCAGCCAAGGAGGCGGCCTTCCTCCAAGACTGGCTGTCGCCCCCTGTTGGGGCCCCGGACGTTGACGCCGCAGCGGTCCGGCTGAGGGAATCCTTGACCGAGGTGTGCAACTCCAGCATGCCTCGGTCTCGGCGTCCGCCTCCCCGCCGGGCCGTGTATTGGTGGTCGGAGGAGCTGGCAGGCCTCCGGGCCACTTGCGTGGCGGCCAGAAGGGCCTACACGCGGAGCCGCCGGCGCAGCGCCCGTAATCAGGCAGAGGAGGACCGCCTCTACGCCTCTTACCGAGAGGCAAAGGCGGTCCTCAAGTCGGCTATGGGCGCTGCCAAGGACTCGGCGAGGGCCGAGATGCTGGAGGGTCTCGACAGGGATCCGTATGGGAGACCATACAGGGCGGCGCGGAACCAACTGCGGCCCCATGGTCCCCCACTTACGGAGACCCTCGAGCCGGCGTTGCTGGATGGGGTGGTCCGGTCTCTGTTTCCGCGCAGGACCGACTTCACCCCTCCAGCGATGGACCCTCCGCAGTCGGCGGCTCCGCAGGAGGAAGAGGAGGCACCTCCGGTGACGGAGGAGGAGTTTCGCGCGGGGGTGCTTAGCCTCCGCGCGAAGAAGACGGCTCCTGGGCCGGACGGCGTCCCCGCACGGGTGGTGGCCATAGCTGCCGCTCAAATGGAGGACAGATTTCGGGAACTCTTCAGCGCGTGCCTTACGGCTGGAAGGTTCCCGAAACTGTGGAAGGAGGGGCAGCTATGCCTCCTCCGAAAGGAGGGACGCCCGGCGGATTCCCCCTCGGCATACCGGCCCATCGTTCTGCTCGATGAGGTCGGTAAATTGTTCGAGGGGATCATCGCCGGCCGGCTCAGGAGCCATCTGCAGGGTGTAGGGCCGGACTTGTCGGACGCCCAGTTCGGTTTCCGACAGGGCCGGTCCACCATCGACGCGCTGGCCCTTCTTAAGGGCCAGGTGAAAGAGGCGGTCGAGGCGGGGGACGGAGTGTTGGCGGTGTCGTTTGACATCGCCAACGCCTTCAACTCCGTTCCCCACTCCACCATATTGGAGGCACTCCGGTATCACGGAGTGCCCCAATACTTGAGGAGCCTCCTGGCCAGCTACTTGGAGGATCGAGAGGTCCTCCTTGTGGACAAACTGGCCAGGATGCGGAGGTACAGCGCGGAGTCCGGTGTTCCGCAGGGGTCAGTCTTAGGACCCCCCCTGTGGAACATTGGCTTTGACTGGCTGTTGCGGGGAGCTCTTCTCCAGGGCACGAGTGTCATCTGCTACGCGGATGACACTCTCCTTACTGCCCGGGGGAAGAGCTTCGGGGAGGCGGCCTGTCTGGCCTCGGCTGGCGGGTCCTTGGTGGCAGGGAGGATCCGCCGCCTGGGATTGGGGGTGGCGCTGAACAAGACCGAGGCCGTGTTCTTTCACGGGCCTCGGCAGCGCTGCCCTCCCGACGCCCACATTGTGGTCGAAGGCGTCAGGGTGGGCGTCCAGGCCCAGATGAAGTATCTGGGCCTGGTGCTGGACAGCAGGTGGCGCTTCGGCCCGCACTTTAGCGGGCTGTCGACGCGCCTGCTGAGGGCTGCGGACGCCCTCTCCTGGCTCCTCCCGAACCTGGGGGGGCCGAACGCACGATGCCGGCGTTTATATGCCGGCATCCTGCGGAGCATGGCCCTGTACGGGGCCCCCATCTGGTCGGACTCCCTCAACAGGAGGGAGAACGCTTCTATGATGCGGAGGCCCCAAAGGGCCATTGCACTGCGGGTGGCGAGGGCCTACCGCTCCGTGGGCTTTTCGGCGGCGTGCGCTCTGGCGGGCACCCCTCCTTGGGAGTTGGAGGCGTGGGTGCTCGCCAGAGTGTACGAGTGGACGGCGCGGCGAAAGGCCCTGGGCGAGCGCCCCGTCGCGGAGGAGCGGGAGGCCGTGCGGCGGGAGGCGAGGGACGCCATCATCGTCCATTGGACGGACGACCTCGCCTCCGCCACCTTTGGCCGCCGAACCCTGGACGCGCTCGGTCCGGTCCTGCGAGACTGGCTCGAGCGCTCCCACGGGTTCCTCTCATTCCGTCTGGTGCAGGTGTTGTCAGGCCACGGCTGTTTCGGCAAGCACCTGCACCGGATCGGGAGGGAGGAAACCCCGGCGTGTCACGACTGCGGCGCGGCGGAGGACACGGCTCAGCACACCCTCGAGGTGTGCCCGGCTTGGTCTGAGCCGCGCCGCAGTCTAACAGCGGAGATCGGACAGGACCTCTCACTTCCCGGCGTGGTGAATGCCATGCTGGAGAGTGAGGGGTCCTGGGCAGCTGTCGCCTCTTTTTGCGAGGATGTCATGTCGCAAAAGGAGGCGGCGGAGCGTGCGCGGGAGGACGACCCTCTCGCTGCGCCGCTCCGCAGGCGCAGAAGAGGTCGGAGAAGACGCCGTCTTCTCCCTCCTCATGGTGGTGATGGGCGGGCGATAGGTGCGGGGGCGCCATCGCCCGCATTGCACTCCACACCACCTCCGCCGGTAATTCCCAGCCCTCCCCTTGAACGGGGAGGACTTGAGGGGCCCGCCGCTTTAGGCGGGTTGTCGTCGGAGGAGGACTGGACGCTAAGGCTGCGCCGATCTCCCAGTCCTCTTCCACTCGGACGACGCGGGAATAACGCTGGGTCGTTTTAGTGGGTATACCGGGTCAGCCCGGGGAGTCCCACATACCCCTCCCGTTCCCCCGACGGGAGGGTATGCGTAATGCATTTTTTCCCAGCATAAAAAAAAAAAAAAAAAAAAGGTTAGGTTAGGTTTGTTGCGGGGAGCTCTTCTCCGGGGCACGAGTGTCATCTGCTACGCGGATGACACTCTCCTTACTGCCCGGGGGAAGAGCTTCGGGGAGGCGGCCTGTCTGGCCTCGGCTGGCGGGTCCTTGGTGGCAGGGAGGATCCGCCGCCTGGGATTGAGGGTGGCGCTGAACAAGACCGAGGCCGTGTTCTTTCACGGGCCTCTGCAGCGCTGCCCTCCAGACGCCCACATTATGGTGGAGGGCGTCAGGGTGGGCGTCCAGGCCCAGATGAAGTATCTGGGCCTGGTGTTGGACAGCAGGTGGCGCTTCGGCCCGCACTTTAGCGGGCTGTCGACGCGCCTGCTGAGGGCTGCGGACGCCCTCTCCTGGCTCCTCCCCAACCTGGGAGGGCCCAACGCACGATGCCGGCGCCTATATGCCGGCATCCTGCGAAGCATGGCCCTGTACGGGGCCCCCATCTGGGCGGACTCCCTCCACAGGAGGGAGAACGCAACCGCCATGCGCAGGCCACAAAGGGCCATTGCACTGCGGGTGGCGAGGGCCTACCGCTCGGTGGGCTTTTCGGCGGCGTGCGCTCTGGCGGGCACCCCTCCTTGGGAGTTGGAGGCGTGGGTGCTCGCCAGAGTGTACGAGTGGACGGCGCGGCGAAAGGCCCTCGGGGAGCGCCCCGTCGCGGAGGAGCGGGAGGCCGTGCGGCGGGAGGCCGTGCGGCGGGAGGCGAGGGACGCCATCATCGTCCATTGGACGGACGACCTCGCCTCCGCCACCTTTGGCCGCCGAACCCTGGACGCGCTCGGTCCGGTCCTGCGAGACTGGCTCGAGCGCTCCCACGGGTTCCTCTCATTCCGTCTGGTGCAGGTGTTGTCAGGCCACGGCTGTTTCGGCAAGCACCTGCACCGGATCGGGAGGGAGGAAACCCCGGCGTGTCACGACTGCGGCGCGGCGGAGGACACGGCTCAGCACACCCTCGAGGTGTGCCCGGCTTGGTCTGAGCCGCGTCGCAGTCTAACAGCGGAGATCGGACAGGACCTCTCGCTTCCCGGCGTGGTGAATGCCATGTTGGAGAGCGAGGGGTCCTGGGCAGCTGTCGCCTCTTTTTGCGAGGATGTCATCTCGCAAAAGGAGGCGGCGGAGCGCGCGCGGGAGGACGACCCTCTCGCTGCGCCGCTCCGCAGGCGCAGAAGAGGTCGGAGAAGACGCCGTCTTCTCCCTCCTCATGGTGGTGATGGGCGGGCGATAGGCGCGGGGGCGCCTCCGCCCGCATTGCACTCCACACCACCCTCGCCGGTCATTCCCAGCCCTCCCCCTGAACGGGGAGGACTTGAGGGGCCCGCCGCTTTAGGCGGGTTGTCGTCGGAGGAGGACTGGACGCTAAGGCTGCGCCGATCTCCCAGTCCTCTTCCACTCGGACGACGCGGGAATAACGCTGGGTCGTTTTAGTGGGTATACCGGGTCAGCCCGGGGAGTCCCACATACCCCTCCCGTTCCCCCGACGGGAGGGTATGCGTAATGCATTTTTTCCCAGTATAAAAAAAAAAAAAAAAAAAAAAAAAAAAAAAAAAGGTTAGGTTAGGTTTCCTGCGGAGCATGGCCCTGTACGGGGCCCCCATCTGGTCGGACTCCCTCAACAGGAGGGAGAACGCTACTATGATGCGGAGGCCCCAAAGGGCCATTGCACTGCGGGTGGCGAGGGCCTACCGCTCCGTGGGCTTTTCGGCGGCGTGCGCTCTGGCGGGCACCCCTCCTTGGGAGCTGGAGGCGTGGGTGCTCGCCAGAGTGTACGAGTGGACGGCGCGGCGAAAGGCCCTGGGCGAGCGCCCCGTCGCGGAGGAGCGGGAGGCCGTGCGGCGGGAGGCGAGGGACGCCATCATCGTCCATTGGACGGACGACCTCGCCTCCGCCACCTTTGGCCGCCGAACCTTGGACGCGCTCGGTCCGGTCCTGCGAGACTGGCTCGAGCGCTCCCACGGTTTCCTCTCATTCCGTCTGGTGCAGGTATTGTCAGGCCACGGCTGTTTCGGCAAGCACCTGCACCGGATCGGGAGGGAGGAGACCCCGGCGTGCCACGACTGCGGCGCGGCGGAGGACACGGCTCAGCACACCCTCGAGGTGTGCCCGGCTTGGTCTGAGCCGCGCCGCAGTCTAACAGCGGAGATCGGACAGGACCTCTCACTTCCCGGCGTGGTCAACGCCATGCTGGAGAGTGAGGGGTCCTGGGCAGCTGTCGCCTCTTTTTGCGAGGATGTCATCTCGCAAAAGGAGGCGGCGGAGCGCGCGCGGGAGGACGACCCTCTCGCTGCGCCGCTCCGCAGGCGCAGAAGAGGTCGGAGAAGACGCCGTCTTCTCCCTCCTCATGGTGGTGATGGGCGGGCGATAGGCGCGGGGGCGCTTCCGCCCGCATTGCACTCCACACCACCTCCGCCGGTCATTCCCAGCCCTCCCCCTGAACGGGGAGGACTTGAGGGGCCCGCCGTTATAGGCGGGTTGTCGTCGGAGGAGGACTGGACGCTAAGGCTGCGCCGATCTCCCAGTCCTCTTCCACTCGGACGACGCGGGAATAACACTGGGTCGTTTTAGTGGGTATACCGGGTCAGCCCGGGGAGTCCCACATACCCCTCCCGTTCCCCCGACGGGAGGGTATGCGTAATGCATTTTTTCCCAGTTTAAAAAAAAAAAAAAAAAAAAAAAAGGTTAGGTTAGGTTGCGCTTCATGCGGTGTGTCTCTCCTCAACAGGGGGGCGGTCCACACGTGTGTGCGGCAACGGGGAGGGTCGGTGGTGGACGTTTCGTTCGCCACCCCCGTGCTGGCCGCACGCATTGTGAACTGGCGGGTGGAGTTGGTGGAGACCTTGTCGGACCACCGTTATGTGCGGTTCGACATCTCCACCCAGAGCCCCCGTGGGGTGATGGCCCGCTCTGGCAGGTCTCCTTTCCCACGGTGGGCTCTCACTCGCCTGGACCGGGAGGCAGCCAAGGAGGCGGCCTTCCTCCAAGACTGGCTGTCGCCCCCTGTTGGGGCCCCGGACGTTGACGCCGCAGCGGTCCGGCTGAGGGAATCCTTGACCGAGGTGTGCAACTCCAGCATGCCTCGGTCTCGGCGTCCGCCTCCCCGCCGGGCCGTATATTGGTGGTCAGAGGAGCTGGCGGGCCTCCGAGCCACCTGCGTGGCGGCCAGAAGGGCCTACACGCGGAGCCGCCGGCGCAGCGCCCGTAATCAGGCAGAGGAGGACCGCCTCTACGCCTCTTACCGAGAGGCAAAGGCGGTCCTCAAGTCGGCTATGGGCGCTGCCAAGGACTCGGCGAGGGCCGAGATGCTGGAGGGTCTCGATAGGGATCCGTATGGGAGACCATATAGGGCGGCGCGGAACCAACTGCGGCCCCATGGTCCCCCATTGACGGAAACCCTCGAGCCGGCGTTGCTGGATGGGGTGGTCCGGTCTCTGTTTCCGCGCAGGACCGACTTCGCCCCTCCAGCGATGGACCCTCCACAGTCGGCGGCTCCGCAAGAGCAAGAGGAGGAGGAGGCACCTCCAGTGACGGAGGAGGAGTTTCGCGCGGGGGTTCTTAGCCTCCGCGCGAAGAAGACGGCTCCTGGGCCGGATGGTGTCCCTGCACGGGTGGTGGCAATAGCTGCCGCTCAAATGGAGGACAGGTTTCGGGAACTCTTCAGCGCGTGCTTTACGGCTGGAAGGTTCCCGAAACTGTGGAAGGAGGGGCAGCTATGCCTCCTCCGAAAGGAGGGACGCCCGGCGGATTCCCCCTCGGCATACCGGCCCATCGTTCTGCTCGATGAGGTCGGTAAATTGTTCGAGGGGATCATCGCCGGCCGGCTCAGGAGCCATCTGCAGGGTGTAGGGCCGGACTTGTCGGACGCCCAGTTCGGTTTCCGACAGGGCCGGTCCACCATCGACGCGCTGGCCCTTCTTAAGGGCCAGGTGAAAGAGGCGGTCGAGGCGGGGGACGGAGTGTTGGCGGTGTCGTTTGACATCGCCAACGCCTTCAACTCCGTTCCCCACTCCACCATATTGGAGGCACTCCGGTATCACGGAGTGCCCCAATACTTGAGGAGCCTCCTGGCCAGCTACTTGGAGGATCGAGAGGTCCTCCTTGTGGACAAACTGGCCAGGATGCGGAGGTACAGCGCGGAGTCCGGTGTTCCGCAGGGGTCAGTCTTAGGACCCCCCCTGTGGAACATCGGCTTTGACTGGCTGTTGCGGGGAGCTCTGCTCCAGGGCACGAGTGTCATCTGCTACGCGGATGACACTCTCCTTACTGCCCGGGGGAAGAGCTTCGGGGAGGCGGCCTGTCTGGCCTCGGCTGGCGGGTCCTTGGTGGCAGGGAGGATCCGCCGCCTGGGATTGAGGGTGGCGCTGAACAAGACCGAGGCCGTGTTCTTTCACGGGCCTCGGCAGCGCTGCCCTCCCGACGCCCACATTGTGGTCGAAGGCGTCAGGGTGGGCGTCCAGGCCCAGATGAAGTATCTGGGCCTGGTGTTGGACAGCAGGTGGCGCTTCGGCCCGCACTTCAGCGGGCTGTCGACGCGCCTGCTGAGGGCTGCGGACGCCCTCTCCTGGCTCCTCCCCAACCTGGGAGGGCCCAACGCACGATGCCGGCGCCTATATGCCGGCATCCTGCGAAGCATGGCCCTGTACGGGGCCCCCATCTGGGCGGACTCCCTCAACAGGAGGGAGAACGCAACCGCCATGCGCAGGCCACAAAGGGCCATTGCACTGCGGGTGGCGAGGGCCTACCGCTCGGTGGGCTTTTCGGCGGCGTGCGCTCTGGCGGGCACCCCTCCTTGGGAGCTGGAGGCGTGGGTGCTCGCCAGAGTGTACGAGTGGACGGCGCGGCGAAAGGCCCTCGGGGAGCGCCCCGTCGCGGAGGAGCGGGAGGCCGTGCGGCGGGAGGCGAGGGACGCCATCATCGTCCATTGGACAGAGGACCTCGCCTCCGCCACCTTTGGCCGCCGTACATTGGACGCGCTCGGTCCGGTCCTACGAGACTGGCTCGAGCGCTCCCACGGGTTCCTCTCATTCCGTCTGGTGCAGGTGTTGTCAGGCCATGGCTGTTTCGGCAAGCACCTGCACCGGATCGGAAGGGAGGAGACCCCGGCGTGCCACGACTGCGGCGCGGCGGAGGACACGGCTCAGCACACCCTCGAGGTGTGCCCGGCTTGGTCTGAGCCGCGTCGCAGTCTAACAGCGGAGATCGGACAGGACCTCTCGCTTCCCGGCGTGGTCAACGCCATGCTGGGGAGTGAGGGGTCCTGGGCAGCTGTCGCCTCTTTTTGCGAGGATGTCATCTCGCAAAAGGAGGCGGCGGAGCGTGCGCGGGAGGACGACCCTCTCGCTGCGCCGCTCCGCAGGCGCAGAAGAGGTCGGAGAAGACGCCGTCTTCTCCCTCCTCATGGTGGTGATGGGCGGGCGATAGGCGCGGGGGCGCCTCCGCCCGCATTGCACTCCACACCACCTCCGCCGGTAATTCCCAGCCCTCCCCCTGAACGGGGAGGACTTGAGGGGCCCGCCGCTTTAGGCGGGTTGTCGTCGGAGGAGGACTGGACGCTAAGGCTGCGCCGATCTCCCAGTCCTCTTCCACTCGGACGACGCGGGAATAACGCTGGGTCGTTTTAGTGGGTATACCGGGTCAGCCCGGGGAGTCCCACATACCCCTCCCGTTCCCCCGACGGGAGGGTATGCGTAATGCATTTTTTCCCAGTATAAAAAAAAAAAAAAAAAAAAAAAAAAAAAGGTTAGGTTGCGCTGGCCCTTCTTAAGGGCCAGGTGAAAGAGGCGGTCGAGGCGGGGGACGGAGTGTTGGCGGTGTCGTTTGACATCGCCAACGCCTTCAACTCCGTTCCCCACTCCACCATATTGGAGGCACTCCGGTACCACGGAGTGCCCCAATATTTGAGGAGCCTCCTGGCCAGCTACTTGGAGGATCGAGAGGTCCTCCTTGTGGACAAACTGGCCAGGATGCGGAGATACAGCGCGGAGTCCGGTGTTCCGCAGGGGTCAGTCTTAGGGCCCCCCCTGTGGAACATCGGCTTTGACTGGCTGTTGCGGGGAGCTCTTCTCCAGGGCACGAGTGTCATCTGCTACGCGGATGACACTCTCCTCACTGCCCGGGGGAAGAGCTTCGGGGAGGCGGCCTGTCTGGCCTCGGCTGGCGGGTCCTTGGTGGCAGGGAGGATCCGCCGCCTGGGATTGAGGGTGGCGCTGAACAAGACCGAGGCCGTGTTCTTTCACGGGCCTCGGCAGCGCTGCCCTCCCGACGCCCACATTGTGGTGGAGGGCGTCAGGGTGGACGCCCAGGCCCAGATGAAGTATCTGGGCCTGGTGCTGGACAGCAGGTGGCGCTTCGGCCCGCACTTTAGCGGGCTGTCGACGCGCCTGCTGAGGGCTGCGGACGCCCTCTCCTGGCTCCTCCCGAACCTGGGGGGGCCGAACGCACGATGCCGGCGTTTATACGCCGGCATTCTGCGGAGCATGGCCCTGTACGGGGCCCCCATCTGGGCGGACTCCCTCCAAAGGAGGGAGAATGCGACCGTTATGCGCAGGCCTCAAAGGGCCATTGCACTGCGGGTGGCGAGGGCCTACCGCTCGTTGGGCTTTTCGGCGGCGTGCGCTCTGGCGGGCACCCCTCCTTGGGAGCTGGAGGCGTGGGTGCTCGCCAGAGTGTACGAGTGGACGGCGCGGCGAAAGGCCCTGGGCGAGCGCCCCGTCGCGGAGGAGCGGGAGGCCGTGCGGCGGGAGGCGAGGGACGCCATCATCGTCCATTGGACGGACGACCTCGCCTCCGCCACCTTTGGCCGCCGAACCTTGGACGCGCTCGGTCCGGTCCTACGAGACTGGCTCGAGCGCTCCCACGGTTTCCTCTCATTCCGTCTGGTGCAGGTATTGTCAGGCCACGGCTGTTTCGGCAAGCACCTGCACCGGATCGGGAGGGAGGAGACCCCGGCGTGCCACGACTGCGGCGCGGCGGAGGACACGGCTCAGCACACCCTCGAGGTGTGCCCGGCTTGGTCTGAGCCGCGCCGCAGTCTAACAGCGGAGATCGGACAGGACCTCTCGCTTCCCGGCGTGGTCAACGCCATGCTGGAGAGTGAGGGGTCCTGGGCAGCTGTCTCCTCCTTTTGCGAGGATGTCATCTCGCAAAAGGAGGCGGCGGAGCGCGCGCGGGAGGACGACCCTCTCGCTGCGCCGCTCCGCAGGCGCAGAAGAGGTCGGAGAAGACGCCGTCTTCTCCCTCCTCATGGTGGTGATGGGCGGGCGATAGGCGCGGGGGCGCCTCCGCCCGCATTGCACTCCACACCACCTCCGCCGGTCATTCCCAGCCCTCCCCCTGAACGGGGAGGACTTGAGGGGCCCGCCGCTTTAGGCGGGTTGTCGTCGGAGGAGGACTGGACGCTAAGGCTGCGCCGATCTCCCAGTCCTCTTCCACTCGGACGACGCGGGAATAACACTGGGTCGTTTTAGTGGGTATACCGGGTCAGCCCGGGGAGTCCCACATACCCCTCCCGTTCCCCCGACGGGAGGGTATGCGTAATGCATTTTTTCCCAGTTTAAAAAAAAAAAAAAAAAAAAAAAAAAAAAAAAAAAAAGGTTAGGTTAGGTTAGGTTGGCCATGTGATACAGGACCTCTCACTTCCCGGCGTGGTCAACGCCATGCTTGAGAGTGAGGGGTCCTGGGCAGCAGTCGCCTCTTTTTGCGAGGATGTCATCTCGCAAAAGGAGGCGGCGGAGCGCGCGCGGGAGGACGACCCTCTCGCTGCGCCGCTCCGCAGGCGCAGAAGAGGTCGGAGAAGACGCCGTCTTCTCCCTCCTCATGGTGGTGATGGGCGGGCGATAGGCGCGGGGGCGCCTCCGCCCGCATTGCACTCCACACCACCCTCGCCGGTCATTCCCAGCCCTCCCCCTGAACGGGGAGGACTTGAGGGGCCCGCCGCTTTAGGCGGGTTGTCGTCGGAGGAGGACTGGACGCTAAGGCTGCGCCGATCTCCCAGTCCTCTTCCACTCGGACGACGCGGGAATAACACTGGGTCGTTTTAGTGGGTATACCGGGTCAGCCCGGGGAGTCCCACATACCCCTCCCGTTCCCCCGACGGGAGGGTATGCGTAATGCATTTTTTCCCAGTTTAAAAAAAAAAAAAAAAAAAAAAAAAAGGTTGGCCATGTGATGAGGGGGAGGTTGTGCAATCCTCCCCCTCAGAGGGGTAAAGCGCAGGTGCAAGTCAGACCTGCTGCTAGCATCGCCGTTCCTGAGGCAGGAACGGCGATGGCTGCGGAGGAGGGGGGTGCGATGTCCGATTGATGGATACAATCGAACATCGCATCCTCCAGGCGAACACCAACCACTGCCGGGCTGCACAGGATCTCCTGATGCAGACCATGGCTGAGTGGTTGGTGGACTTGGCGGTGGTCGCCGAGCCCTACTCGGTCCCTGGCCATTGGCTGGGTGACCGAGACGGCCTGGTGGCGTTGGTGTCGCGGTCTTCCACAGACTCCCCTCCCCTCTCGCTTTTAGAGAGGGGACCGGGATACGTGGCCGCCGCGTGGGGGGATTTGGCCCTGGTTGGGGTCTATTTCTCCCCAAACCGCCCTCTCTCGGACTTTGAGGATTTCTTGGAGATCCTCACCGCAGCCGTAGGGAGGGCGGCGCCACGCCAGGTCGTGGTGTTGGGCGACCTGAACGCCAAGTCGGTGGCCTGGGGCAATCCAGCTGCCTCTTGCAACGTCCGGGGACGCGCCGTCGAATTTTGGGCGGCGTCATGCGGTGTGTCCCTCCTCAACAGGGGGGCGGTCCACACGTGTGTGCGGCAACGGGGAGGGTCGGTGGTGGACGTTTCGTTCGCCACCCCCGTGCTGGCCGCACGCATTGTGAACTGGCGGGTGGAGTTGGTGGAGACCTTGTCGGACCACCGTTATGTGCGGTTCGACATCTCCACTCAGAGCCCCCGTGGGGAGATGGCCCGCTCTGGCAGGTCTCCTTTCCCACGGTGGGCTCTCACTCGCCTGGACCGGGAGGCAGCCAAGGAGGCGGCCTTCCTCCAAGACTGGCTGTCGCCCCCTGTTGGGGCCCCGGACGTTGACGCCGCAGCGGTCCGGCTGAGGGAATCCTTGACCGAGGTGTGCAACTCCAGCATGCCTCGGTCTCGGCGTCCGCCTCCCCGCCGGGCCGTTTATTGGTGGTCAGAGGAGCTGGCGGGCCTACGAGCCACCTGCGTGGCGGCCAGAAGGGCCTACACGCGGAGCCGCCGGCGCAGCGCCCGTAATCAGGCAGAGGAGGACCGCCTCTACGCCTCTTACCGAGAGGCAAAGGCGGTCCTCAAGTCGGCTATGGGCGCTGCCAAGGACTCGGCGAGGGCCGAGATGCTGGAGGGTCTCGACAGGGATCCGTATGGGAGACCATACAGGGCGGCGCGGAACCAACTGCGGCCCCATGGTCCCCCACTTACGGAGACCCTCGAGCCGGCGTTGCTGGATGGGGTGGTCCGGTCTCTGTTTCCGCGCAGGACCGACTTCACCCCACCAGCGATGGACCCTCCGCAGGCGGCGGCTCCGCAGGAGGAGGAAGAGGTGCCTCCAGTAACGGAGGAGGAGTTTCGCGCGGGGGTTCTTAGCCTCCGCGCGAAGAAGACGGCTCCTGGGCCAGACGGCGTCCCCGCACGGGTGGTGGCCATAGCTGCCGCTCAAATGCAGGACAGGTTTCGGGAACTCTTCAGCGCGTGCTTTGCGGCTGGAAGGTTCCCGAAACTGTGGAAGGAGGGGCAGCTATGCCTCCTCCGAAAGGAGGGACGCCCGGCGGATTCCCCCTCGGCATACCGGCCCATCGTTCTGCTCGATGAGGTCGGTAAATTGTTCGAGGGGATCATCGCCGGCCGGCTCAGGAGCCATTTGCAGGGTGTAGGGCCGGACCTGTCGGACGCCCAGTTCGGTTTCCGACAGGGCCGGTCCACCATCGACGCGCTGGCCCTTCTTAAGGGCCAGGTGAAAGAGGCGGTCGAGGCGGGGGACGGAGTGTTGGCGGTGTCGTTTGACATCGCCAACGCCTTCAACTCCGTTCCCCACTCCACCATATTGGAGGCACTCCGGTACCACGGAGTGCCCCAATATTTGAGGAGCCTCCTGGCCAGCTACTTGGAGGATCGAGAGGTCCTCCTTGTGGACAAACTGGCCAGGATGCGGAGGTACAGCGCGGAGTCCGGTGTTCCGCAGGGGTCAGTCTTAGGACCCCCCCTGTGGAACATCGGCTTTGACTGGCTGTTGCGGGGAGCTCTTCTCCAGGGCACGAGTGTCATCTGCTACGCGGATGACACTCTCCTCACTGCCCGGGGGAAGAGCTTCGGGGAGGCGGCCTGTCTGGCCTCGGCTGGCGGGTCCTTGGTGGCAGGGAGGATCCGCCGCCTGGGATTGAGGGTGGCGCTGAACAAGACCGAGGCCGTGTTCTTTCACGGGCCTCGGCAGCGCTGCCCTCCAGACGCCCACATTATGGTGGAGGGCGTCAGGGTGGGCGTCCAGGCCCAGATGAAGTATCTGGGCCTGGTGTTGGACAGCAGGTGGCGCTTCGGCCCGCACTTTAGCGGGCTGTCGACGCGCCTGCTGAGGGCTGCGGACGCCCTCTCCTGGCTCCTCCCGAACCTGGGGGGGCCTAACGCACGATGCCGGCGTTTGTATGCCGGCATATTGCGGAGCATGGCCCTGTACGGGGCCCCCATCTGGGCGGACTCCCTCCACAGGAGGGAGAACGCTACTTTGATGCGGAGGCCCCAAAGGGCCATTGCACTGCGGGTGGCGAGGGCCTACCGCTCGGTGGGCTTTTCGGCGGCGTGCGCTCTGGCGGGCACCCCTCCTTGGGAGTTGGAGGCGTGGGTGCTCGCCAGAGTGTACGAGTGGACGGCGCGACGAAAGGCCCTCGGGGAGCGCCCCGTCGCGGAGGAGCGGGAGGCCGTGCGGCGGGAGGCGAGGGACGCCATCATCGTCCATTGGACGGATGACCTCGCCTCCGCCACCTTTGGCCGCCGAACCTTGGACGCGCTCGGTCCGGTCCTACGAGACTGGCTCGAGCGCTCCCACGGGTTCCTCTCATTCCGTCTGGTGCAGGTGTTGTCAGGCCACGGCTGTTTCGGCAAGCACCTGCACCGGATCGGGAGGGAGGAGACCCCGGCGTGCCACGACTGCGGCGCGGCGGAGGACACGGCTCAGCACACCCTCGAGGTGTGCCCGGCTTGGTTTGAGCCGCGCCGCAGTCTAACAGCGGAGATAGGACAGGACCTCTCGCTTCCCGGCGTGGTCAACGCCATGCTGGAGAGTGAGAGGTCCTGGGCAGCTGTCGCCTCTTTTTGCGAGGATGTCATCTCGCAAAAGGAGGCGGCGGAGCGCGCGCGGGAGGACGACCCTCTCGCTGCGCCGCTCCGTAGGCGGAGAAGAGGTCGGAGAAGACGCCGTTTTCTCCCTCCTCATGGTGGTGATGGGCGGGCGATAGGCGCGGGGGCGCCTCCGCCCGCATTGCACACCACACCACCTCCGCTGGTCATTCCCAGCCCTCCCCCTGAACGGGGAGGACTTGAGGGGCCCGCCGCTTTAGGCGGGTTGTCGTCGGAGGAGGACTGGACGCTAAGGCTGCGCCGATCTCCCAGTCCTCTTCCACTCGGACGACGCGGGAATAACACTGGGTCGTTTTAGTGGGTATACCGGGTCAGCCCGGGGAGTCCCACATACCCCTCCCGTTCCCCCGACGGGAGGGTATGCGTAATGCATTTTTTCCCAGTTTAAAAAAAAAAAAAAAAAAAAAAAAAAAAAAAAGGTTAGGTTAGGTTAGGTTAGGTTAGGTTAGGTTAGGTTTGGTTAGGTTAGGTTAGGTTAGGTTAGGTTAGGTTAGGTTAGGTTAGGTTAGGTTTTTTTTTTTTTTTTTTTTTTTTTTATATTTCAATCAATTTCCGCAGACCTGGTGGTCCGCGCCTTTGTGTACTGTTTTACAATTGTTTACAACTTTTTCATTTTTTTCGTTACTTACAGTATGTGCTCCTGCATCGGGCACGTTCCTTAAAACTACGCTTATATTTCTACAACGTAGCTTATAGTTATGCTCTTAAAAACTACGTGAGTCCATCTTCATATATATACTTTTTTTTTTTTTTTTTTTTAAACCATGCACATGCATTTTTTTTTTTTTTTTTTTTTTTTTTTTTATTACTTATTTATTTTTTATTTTTTTTTATATTATAATTTTTTTTTTTTTTTTTTTTTTTTTTATTATATATTTATAATTTACAGGCATTTAAAGTGTTATTAGTACTTAAACTACACATTTTTTAAAGATAAATATTAATACTAAAATATATATTTACCGTATGTAGTTGCAATACTCACAATCCTGTAATTGTATAAGTATTGCAACCACAGTTGCACACGGAACACTTTTAACAACTTATTATTATTTTATTATTTATAATTAATTAGTTTAACAACCATTAGGGGCAGATTAGGAGGATTTGAGATGGGGTTGGGTGTTACTTGTGGATTTTCTTTTTTTTTTTTTTTTTTTTTTTTTTTTTTTTTTAATGGGGTCTAATGACCAGGGACTTCGCCAGTCTGATCAAAGGTTCGATGACCGCTGTGTCTCGATGCTGCATAGCCGTCTGCAGGTTGTAGTCGACGACATTTTTAGTCGGCGCATCCATCGCCCTCTTTGCAAAGCGACCCGTGGCGTCGTCGGCGTCGTCGGAATAGTAGACGCAACTGACCGTGTGTCTCGACACCGCCACTACCGCGTGGGAGATGCTGTCATGAACCTGGAGCCTCTTGGACTTGGTGTTGATGATAATGACGCTGTCGTAGGTCAACCCCTGAGCCTCGTGGATGGTTAACGTGCGCGAGCCTTCACCGGATCCGTATCCCTGGCTTATAAGAGAAGCTTTCTCTTCTTGTGTGTGGACCAGGAATAGGGTGTTTTGGGCAGTTCTTGGTATTTGCGCACCAGTGTAACCTTCCACTTTCAGGGAGTGGACCCGCGACAGCGACGACTTGGAGGAGTAGATACCGGAGTATATCTCGCTCAGTGCAAACGCGACATCCATCGGATTTCGATGCGTGCAAAGGAGCTCCTGAGTGATGCCAGCCACCAGAGTTGGACGGGTATACCTTAACTCAAATAGGTTCTCTCTGTCCAAGAATGGCAACTGGTTTACGTCTCCGATAAGGACAACCTCGCTTGCTCCCGACAACTTCACTGCCATGACTATGGCCCCAAAATGGTTCATTAAAGCCTCGTCTACCGTGAGGCGGTAAACTTTCTCTTGCTTCCTGAACCCGTTGACTAAGATTGAGGCCATAGTGCGCACCTTTGTCTTCACTCGATCTCCCAAGCGGTGCGCTAGCTTCTCTCTGAGATCTTTAGCCGCTTCAGTTGTCGTGGTGGCTACGACGTCCTTTTCTTTTTTTTTTTTTGATTGTTCGCTTGATAAATGAGAGAGGACATTTGTCATAGTCTGGTCTTCTTTTGACTTTGAGAGCCGCTGTTTTTGCCAGTTCATCTGCCCTCTCATTCCCCCGGATTCCAACGTGGGCTTTAACCCAATAGAGGTGGATGCTTTTCCCTAGCCGCTTTAGCTCTTTAAGCTTTGATCTGACCTCTAGAGCAAGTGGATTGCAGCTGTCAACGTTCCTCAGTAGTTCTAGGGTGGACCTGGAGTCGCTGAAGATACTGAACTCAGCCTCGTGACTTTTGGCTATCAACTCCACTGCCTTGTGTACAGCGTACAGCTCCGCCTGAAAGACGGTACAGTACTCCTCGAGCCTAAACTTGTTGTTTTTAGTTTCGACTGACCCTTTCCACCAGGAAAGGGCAGCCCCAACTTTTCCCTCTATTTTGCTGCCATCAGTAAAGATTTGTACTGTACCCTCCCCCAAGCGCAGCTGCACCTCCGCTTCATTCTCCAAGCACTTGAAGACGAGATTCTCCTCATCAGCTGGGTGAGGCCTCGCCAGGAAGCTCGCTTTCTCCTCTACAGAACGGTCTCCGAGAATTGGTTGTGGCTTCCCTCTCTTCGCCTCGTAAAGGGATGCTACCTCCTTGACTCTCAGGTCAAGTGGTAGCAGTCCTGTCAGAATTAGAGCCGAATTCAGTGAGACCGTCCTGTATGATTTGCTGATTTTCTGGGCGAAGCCCCTTTGTACCGTATTGAGCTGATTTTGGATGTAAATCCTATCCGCAGCCCTAGCCCACACACAAGCTGCATACAGGATCACTGGCTCCACGACCGCAGTATATATAGTCCTCACCACTTCCGGATTCAATCCCCAGGTCACTTTCGCCGCGCTGGACAGTTGCCTGAAGATGTTAATGGCTTTTTTGCAGACGTTTGTGACGTGGCTCCGGAAGGTCATCTTCCGGTCGATCGTTACTCCTAACAGTTTGATCTCCTCAACCAGCACAATGTCAACCCCGCCCATGTGCAGCCGTGGTGTGTCGTATTTGAGCTTTTTGGTCATCAGCATGGCATGGGTTTTATGTGCTGCAAACTTAAGCTTGTTGAGTACACCCCACCGCCGCACATGCGCCAGGCTGGCATTGGCCTCAGTCTCTAAGTCAAGATTCGTCTTTCCCGAGAAAATCAAGACCACGTCGTCTGCAAATGCCTGGCAGTATGTTTTCCTTTCGCCCAGTTCATTAAGCAGCGAGTCCAGGAGAAGATTCCAGAATGTGGGTCCCGAAATCGATCCCTGCACACACCCCTTAGTGGTCCTCCTTTCATACTCGGCCCCAGCATACCTCACCTTAACCTTTCTATTTTGTAGATAGTGTCCCACCAGTTTTCGCAGGTTAAGTGGACAGTGTTTTTCTGCCAGACGACTTTTTATTGCTGGCCACCACGCACTGTCAAATGCCCCCTCTATGTCTAGCGAGACAACTACCACTAGGTTTTTCTGGTTTAGCTTTAAATCAATGTGTTGTACCATGTCGTACAGGGCGTCCTCAGTACTTCGCTGCGGCACAAAACCGTATTGCCTCGGGTTCATGTGGGGAAGCACATGAAATCTTATCCTCCGCACTAGCATTTTTTCTAAGGTTTTTCCCAGAATAGGAAGGAGTCCGATCGGTCGGTAAGATTTTGGATGGGTGTAGTTCTCCTTTCCTGGTTTTCGAAGTACAACGACCGCGGCTTCCTTCCACTTTCCCGGAAAACAAGACAGTTTGAGGCATTTGTTCATGATGGCCAAAAACAAGTTTTCGTGGTTGCTGATGATGACCTCGCAGATGTCAGCCGTGAGTCCGTCAGGGCCCGGCGCCTTCTTCGGGTTGAAACTTCTAGATGCATATCTGAGCTCGGAAAGAGTGAAGGGTGGATCCAATTGGTCCTCTGGTGTTCCTTCCCCTGAACGTGTCGCTCTCTCTCTGATCTTGCGGTGTTCCGAGTTGTCATCTGTTTCATCATCGTCTGGGAAGAAGGTTTCCGCCAAGGCCCTGGCGGACCCATCCGGCCCCAAAGCCTCACCATCTTTGACTATTGGCAGATCTTCATGCCTCTTCCTTGTCTTTGCGATGACTCTGTATATGCCATCCCAAACACTCTCCCTGTCCTGTTTTCCGCAAAAGCTTTTCCAATTTTCGGTTTGTGCCTTGCTCACTCTTAACTCATATTCCTTTTTTGCTTGCAGATACTCCTTCACGACCCACTCACGACGGCGCGGGGCAGCGCAACGGATTCTGCGTTTCTTCGTGCACATGGATTTCTTCAGCTGGTCGAGTTCTTCGTTCCACCACGGTAAGTACGTTTTGTCTACTTTTTTAATTTTAGGTACTGTCTTTTCACAAGTTTCTGTAATATTTTTTGTTAATTTTTCTATGTATTTTTCTAAACTTTCTATATTATTTATGTTATCTACATGTGTTGTGTCAATTTTATTTTCTAGAAATGATTTTGCTAATTCTTCCCTAAAAGTTTCCCAGTTTGCCTTTTTAGTGTTGTATATCCTAGTAGTACTGTACCTAATCTTGTTCCCTATTCCTTTTTTCGTCTTAAGTTTTAGCATTATTGCATTGTGGTCCGAGCTCGTCAATTCTGTGTCCACCTTCCATTCTTCCACGTGCCGGAGCATGTCGTCTGAGCAAGCCGTGACGTCCACAGAGCTCTTATATCGCTTTCCTCCACGAATGGTATCGAACGTTGGGATGCTACCGCAGTTGAGCACGTGGAGGTTCAGTTCATTCAGGGTACCAGATAGAATTTTTCCCCTTTCGTCCTCTCTTTCGCTTCCCCACCACGTGCTCCACGCGTTCATATCCCCTCCAATCAGCAATTTCGCACCGTCAGATTTTATAACTATATCCCTCAGCCGGTCGAGGTACGGTTCAATATCGAGATAGTCCTCGAAATAGACGGACGCTACCACGGTGGTGGTGTCCTCCACTGTAATTTTAGCAACCACAATGTTTTCGGTTGTCAGTGTCGGACACGCCACTGCGTCCACTCCACTGTCGAAAATGACTATCGCGGCCTTGATTACTTTGTCTGCCGTTTTCGTTCCCTGGATGACTCTTGTTCCGGGGAAGGTCTTCATTTCCCCTTTAGCCCCGATATAGGGTTCTTGTACAAGAGCGTACTTTATTTTTCTGCGCCCGGCTTCGAGTATGAACTCTTCAGTTGCGAGTTTTTTCTTTTGGAGGTTCGCCTGCACTACACAATACCTTATACTACTGTTTTTATCTTCTGCCCCCGACACAACCTTAGCAGTACGCTATTGCCAGTCTAGCCAACGCATCCCACTTTTTGCGTGTAGGGCACTCATTGTCAAAGGCATTGTGCGCTGCATCCTTCTTGGTATGGATGCAATTTCTACATTTTGGTTCTTCATTGAGGGTGAAACCAGGGCACTCCGCTCTGGTATGCGGATCCCCACAGTGGCTGCAGAGGACTGCTGGCTCTTTGCAGTACTTCCTACTGTGTCCGTAGCCCAGGCACTTTGTGCATTGAACCAGCGGACTTTGGTCCTTTACAACCACTCTCTGTAGGTCAACATGGATTCGGCCCGCCGAGGTCAGCCGCCGCCAAATCACTGGTGTGACACGCAACACCACGTGACTCG
This sequence comes from Lacanobia oleracea, assembly GCA_950371165.1. Classification (NCBI taxonomy): domain Eukaryota; kingdom Metazoa; phylum Arthropoda; class Insecta; order Lepidoptera; family Noctuidae; genus Lacanobia; species Lacanobia oleracea. The sequence continues at coordinate 58,486 of CATNUG010000042.1, forward strand.
TCAGCGGATTCCTCGCTTTTCGCCTATATGTGACCCTGATGTCACCCTCGCTGATTTCGGCTCCCTCCAGGAGGTGTCCGTTCTGGGATCCGATTGCCGTCACTAAGTCGTCGTCAGTTACGTAGTTCATTACATCCCTGACGACAACAAGCGGGTTCTTATTTATGGCCTCCTCGACTTTCAGGTCCCCCCTGGAGTTCTTGAGCTTTGCCGAAAGCTTTCCCAAGTCTTCCTTCTCAGAACAACTAATCACCACCGACTGATTTTTTGCTCTACGCAGATGGTCGATTCGTATTCCAGAGCACTTGGCGTCAACCGCCGTTCGAATCTTCTCGACTACAGTGTCTGAAGTGTCGCCCTCGTGTGATGACGACACTATAATTGAGTGCAGATTTTTCCTAGCCGATGGTTGCGGTGGTGTAGCTGCGACTTGTGCATAAGTTCCAAGGCTTCCCATACGGGCTTCTACTTTCTCAGCCTGTGTCTTTAGATCTTTGATTTCCACCATCTGCGCGTCAATTTTATCTATTAACTCGACTTTTGTTTTTTCGATTCTAGCAGGTAGCTCTTCTTTTTCGGTCTTTTTCAGAATTTCTTTGATTTCCAGAACTTCATTTAGTATTCTAATATTTCTATCATCAGTTTCTGCGACCTGCTTGTTTCCTCTGTCTTCGTCGTTTTTAACTTCTGTCGGCTCCGATTTATCTGTTCTCTTTACGATCTCATAGAGCGATTTTAGACAGTCTATTACCGTCTGCTTTATAGAAGTTTTAATATTCCCCGATAGATCTAACTGTGCTCTCGCTTTCAGCATCAGGGCACGCGCCTCAGCAACCGGTGCAGAGAGTTTAGGCTTTTGTGATAAAGGGGATTTTATTTTAGCCTCTATGTCGCTCATACTCTTCCGCACTTGCGTGGCGCTAGAGGGACCCGCCCTCGTCCCTTTCTCCGCCGTTGGCGATGCGTCGGACTTTGGTGGCGTGCGCATCATTGTCACTATAAGAGTTCTGTCAAATCTGGTTTAGTCCCTTAAGGTTTACTTGTTTTGTACTGAACTTTTTGGTTTTCTACAATTTAACCGCAAGTTCGTAAGTAGTAAACTTTATCCCTGTATAGGGGGGATAAGTAAATATGAGTATTACCTCTAAAGTAAAGGCCAAATGTTTTGGCCAAGTCAGTAATAAAAGATAACAGTAACTAAAATTAATATATTGTCAATTTGGTTAGAATACCTGAAGAACAGCTTTATTTTAGCCTCCCGCACTCTTAATGTAACCAAGTACCACAACAGGGCTAAAAAGTTATAAATGGTATTTTGTCAATGTTGGTCGGGTCACCTATACACTATACAAATTCACTATCGGGAGGGTGGGTGGGCAATTTTTAGCAGTTCTATGCGAGCCAGCCGCACGTTTGAGGTGTCGGTAGACGCGTCTCGGCGCGGGCGAGCTAGCTAGACCGTTTTCAGAATTTTGAAAAGAACCAAAATGTGCAGGGTTGTCAAAAAACCAGTTTTTTCAGGCAAAAATCGAGTTTTCAGCGACCGATCGAATTTTCAGTTCGCGCAAAACGCCTGGAAAACGAGGTTGGACAGGTGGAAACTCGATTCCGCAAACAGAACTAAATTCGGATGTAGGGTTGTGCTAATAAAAATAGGTAAGTATAAAAATTTTGTAAAAAATTCACAAGTACTGGAACTGAAAAATTATTTTTCAGGTAGGTCAATTTTAACGTGTCGGGATGCTGGTAATAGCCCACCGGACAACGTTCCCGCAGAAAACCGTGTCAAAATATCTGTTCTAGTTACAAAATTATTGCAACTTTTGTCGGAGCAGGGCTCCCTTAGGTGGATTTTGAGGTAAGTACTGGCGAATCTATTTATAGAAATTGAAAATTTTTAGCAGTTCTATGCGAGCCAGCCGCACGTTTGAGGTGTCGGTAGACGCGTCTCGGCGCGGGCGAGCTAGCTAGACCGTTTTCAGAATTTTGAAAAGAACCAAAATGTGCAGGGTTGTCAAAAAACCAGTTTTTTCAGGCAAAAATCGAGTTTTCAGCGACCGATCGAATTTTCAGTTCGCGCAAAACGCCTGGAAAACGAGGTTGGACAGGTGGAAACTCGATTCCGCAAACAGAACTAAATTCGGATGTAGGGTTGTGCTAATAAAAATAGGTAAGTATAAAAATTTTGTAAAAAATTCACAAGTACTGGAACTGAAAAATTATTTTTCAGGTAGGTCAATTTTAACGTGTCGGGATGCTGGTAATAGCCCACCGGACAACGTTCCCGCAGAAAACCGTGTCAAAATATCTGTTCTAGTTACAAAATTATTGCAACTTTTGTCGGAGCAGGGCTCCCTTAGGTGGATTTTGAGGTAAGTACTGGCGAATCTATTTATAGAAATTGAAAATTTTTAGCAGTTCTATGCGAGCCAGCCGCACGTTTGAGGTGTCGGTAGACGCGTCTCGGCGCGGGCGAGCTAGCTAGACCGTTTTCAGAATTTTGAAAAGAACCAAAATGTGCAGGGTTGTCAAAAAACCAGTTTTTTCAGGCAAAAATCGAGTTTTCAGCGACCGATCGAATTTTCAGTTCGCGCAAAACGCCTGGAAAACGAGGTTGGACAGGTGGAAACTCGATTCCGCAAACAGAACTAAATTCGGATGTAGGGTTGTGCTAATAAAAATAGGTAAGTATAAAAATTTTGTAAAAAATTCACAAGTACTGGAACTGAAAAATTATTTTTCAGGTAGGTCAATTTTAACGTGTCGGGATGCTGGTAATAGCCCACCGGACAACGTTCCCGCAGAAAACCGTGTCAAAATATCTGTTCTAGTTACAAAATTATTGCAACTTTTGTCGGAGCAGGGCTCCCTTAGGTGGATTTTGAGGTAAGTACTGGCGAATCTATTTATAGAAATTGAAAATTTTTAGCAGTTCTATGCGAGCCAGCCGCACGTTTGAGGTGTCGGTAGACGCGTCTCGGCGCGGGCGAGCTAGCTAGACCGTTTTCAGAATTTTGAAAAGAACCAAAATGTGCAGGGTTGTCAAAAAACCAGTTTTTTCAGGCAAAAATCGAGTTTTCAGCGACCGATCGAATTTTCAGTTCGCGCAAAACGCCTGGAAAACGAGGTTGGACAGGTGGAAACTCGATTCCGCAAACAGAACTAAATTCGGATGTAGGGTTGTGCTAATAAAAATAGGTAAGTATAAAAATTTTGTAAAAAATTCACAAGTACTGGAACTGAAAAATTATTTTTCAGGTAGGTCAATTTTAACGTGTCGGGATGCTGGTAATAGCCCACCGGACAACGTTCCCGCAGAAAACCGTGTCAAAATATCTGTTCTAGTTACAAAATTATTGCAACTTTTGTCGGAGCAGGGCTCCCTTAGGTGGATTTTGAGGTAAGTACTGGCGAATCTATTTATAGAAATTGAAAATTTTTAGCAGTTCTATGCGAGCCAGCCGCACGTTTGAGGTGTCGGTAGACGCGTCTCGGCGCGGGCGAGCTAGCTAGACCGTTTTCAGAATTTTGAAAAGAACCAAAATGTGCAGGGTTGTCAAAAAACCAGTTTTTTCAGGCAAAAATCGAGTTTTCAGCGACCGATCGAATTTTCAGTTCGCGCAAAACGCCTGGAAAACGAGGTTGGACAGGTGGAAACTCGATTCCGCAAACAGAACTAAATTCGGATGTAGGGTTGTGCTAATAAAAATAGGTAAGTATAAAAATTTTGTAAAAAATTCACAAGTACTGGAACTGAAAAATTATTTTTCAGGTAGGTCAATTTTAACGTGTCGGGATGCTGGTAATAGCCCACCGGACAACGTTCCCGCAGAAAACCGTGTCAAAATATCTGTTCTAGTTACAAAATTATTGCAACTTTTGTCGGAGCAGGGCTCCCTTAGGTGGATTTTGAGGTAAGTACTGGCGAATCTATTTATAGAAATTGAAAATTTTTAGCAGTTCTATGCGAGCCAGCCGCACGTTTGAGGTGTCGGTAGACGCGTCTCGGCGCGGGCGAGCTAGCTAGACCGTTTTCAGAATTTTGAAAAGAACCAAAATGTGCAGGGTTGTCAAAAAACCAGTTTTTTCAGGCAAAAATCGAGTTTTCAGCGACCGATCGAATTTTCAGTTCGCGCAAAACGCCTGGAAAACGAGGTTGGACAGGTGGAAACTCGATTCCGCAAACAGAACTAAATTCGGATGTAGGGTTGTGCTAATAAAAATAGGTAAGTATAAAAATTTTGTAAAAAATTCACAAGTACTGGAACTGAAAAATTATTTTTCAGGTAGGTCAATTTTAACGTGTCGGGATGCTGGTAATAGCCCACCGGACAACGTTCCCGCAGAAAACCGTGTCAAAATATCTGTTCTAGTTACAAAATTATTGCAACTTTTGTCGGAGCAGGGCTCCCTTAGGTGGATTTTGAGGTAAGTACTGGCGAATCTATTTATAGAAATTGAAAATTTTTAGCAGTTCTATGCGAGCCAGCCGCACGTTTGAGGTGTCGGTAGACGCGTCTCGGCGCGGGCGAGCTAGCTAGACCGTTTTCAGAATTTTGAAAAGAACCAAAATGTGCAGGGTTGTCAAAAAACCAGTTTTTTCAGGCAAAAATCGAGTTTTCAGCGACCGATCGAATTTTCAGTTCGCGCAAAACGCCTGGAAAACGAGGTTGGACAGGTGGAAACTCGATTCCGCAAACAGAACTAAATTCGGATGTAGGGTTGTGCTAATAAAAATAGGTAAGTATAAAAATTTTGTAAAAAATTCACAAGTACTGGAACTGAAAAATTATTTTTCAGGTAGGTCAATTTTAACGTGTCGGGATGCTGGTAATAGCCCACCGGACAACGTTCCCGCAGAAAACCGTGTCAAAATATCTGTTCTAGTTACAAAATTATTGCAACTTTTGTCGGAGCAGGGCTCCCTTAGGTGGATTTTGAGGTAAGTACTGGCGAATCTATTTATAGAAATTGAAAATTTTTAGCAGTTCTATGCGAGCCAGCCGCACGTTTGAGGTGTCGGTAGACGCGTCTCGGCGCGGGCGAGCTAGCTAGACCGTTTTCAGAATTTTGAAAAGAACCAAAATGTGCAGGGTTGTCAAAAAACCAGTTTTTTCAGGCAAAAATCGAGTTTTCAGCGACCGATCGAATTTTCAGTTCGCGCAAAACGCCTGGAAAACGAGGTTGGACAGGTGGAAACTCGATTCCGCAAACAGAACTAAATTCGGATGTAGGGTTGTGCTAATAAAAATAGGTAAGTATAAAAATTTTGTAAAAAATTCACAAGTACTGGAACTGAAAAATTATTTTTCAGGTAGGTCAATTTTAACGTGTCGGGATGCTGGTAATAGCCCACCGGACAACGTTCCCGCAGAAAACCGTGTCAAAATATCTGTTCTAGTTACAAAATTATTGCAACTTTTGTCGGAGCAGGGCTCCCTTAGGTGGATTTTGAGGTAAGTACTGGCGAATCTATTTATAGAAATTGAAAATTTTTAGCAGTTCTATGCGAGCCAGCCGCACGTTTGAGGTGTCGGTAGACGCGTCTCGGCGCGGGCGAGCTAGCTAGACCGTTTTCAGAATTTTGAAAAGAACCAAAATGTGCAGGGTTGTCAAAAAACCAGTTTTTTCAGGCAAAAATCGAGTTTTCAGCGACCGATCGAATTTTCAGTTCGCGCAAAACGCCTGGAAAACGAGGTTGGACAGGTGGAAACTCGATTCCGCAAACAGAACTAAATTCGGATGTAGGGTTGTGCTAATAAAAATAGGTAAGTATAAAAATTTTGTAAAAAATTCACAAGTACTGGAACTGAAAAATTATTTTTCAGGTAGGTCAATTTTAACGTGTCGGGATGCTGGTAATAGCCCACCGGACAACGTTCCCGCAGAAAACCGTGTCAAAATATCTGTTCTAGTTACAAAATTATTGCAACTTTTGTCGGAGCAGGGCTCCCTTAGGTGGATTTTGAGGTAAGTACTGGCGAATCTATTTATAGAAATTGAAAATTTTTAGCAGTTCTATGCGAGCCAGCCGCACGTTTGAGGTGTCGGTAGACGCGTCTCGGCGCGGGCGAGCTAGCTAGACCGTTTTCAGAATTTTGAAAAGAACCAAAATGTGCAGGGTTGTCAAAAAACCAGTTTTTTCAGGCAAAAATCGAGTTTTCAGCGACCGATCGAATTTTCAGTTCGCGCAAAACGCCTGGAAAACGAGGTTGGACAGGTGGAAACTCGATTCCGCAAACAGAACTAAATTCGGATGTAGGGTTGTGCTAATAAAAATAGGTAAGTATAAAAATTTTGTAAAAAATTCACAAGTACTGGAACTGAAAAATTATTTTTCAGGTAGGTCAATTTTAACGTGTCGGGATGCTGGTAATAGCCCACCGGACAACGTTCCCGCAGAAAACCGTGTCAAAATATCTGTTCTAGTTACAAAATTATTGCAACTTTTGTCGGAGCAGGGCTCCCTTAGGTGGATTTTGAGGTAAGTACTGGCGAATCTATTTATAGAAATTGAAAATTTTTAGCAGTTCTATGCGAGCCAGCCGCACGTTTGAGGTGTCGGTAGACGCGTCTCGGCGCGGGCGAGCTAGCTAGACCGTTTTCAGAATTTTGAAAAGAACCAAAATGTGCAGGGTTGTCAAAAAACCAGTTTTTTCAGGCAAAAATCGAGTTTTCAGCGACCGATCGAATTTTCAGTTCGCGCAAAACGCCTGGAAAACGAGGTTGGACAGGTGGAAACTCGATTCCGCAAACAGAACTAAATTCGGATGTAGGGTTGTGCTAATAAAAATAGGTAAGTATAAAAATTTTGTAAAAAATTCACAAGTACTGGAACTGAAAAATTATTTTTCAGGTAGGTCAATTTTAACGTGTCGGGATGCTGGTAATAGCCCACCGGACAACGTTCCCGCAGAAAACCGTGTCAAAATATCTGTTCTAGTTACAAAATTATTGCAACTTTTGTCGGAGCAGGGCTCCCTTAGGTGGATTTTGAGGTAAGTACTGGCGAATCTATTTATAGAAATTGAAAATTTTTAGCAGTTCTATGCGAGCCAGCCGCACGTTTGAGGTGTCGGTAGACGCGTCTCGGCGCGGGCGAGCTAGCTAGACCGTTTTCAGAATTTTGAAAAGAACCAAAATGTGCAGGGTTGTCAAAAAACCAGTTTTTTCAGGCAAAAATCGAGTTTTCAGCGACCGATCGAATTTTCAGTTCGCGCAAAACGCCTGGAAAACGAGGTTGGACAGGTGGAAACTCGATTCCGCAAACAGAACTAAATTCGGATGTAGGGTTGTGCTAATAAAAATAGGTAAGTATAAAAATTTTGTAAAAAATTCACAAGTACTGGAACTGAAAAATTATTTTTCAGGTAGGTCAATTTTAACGTGTCGGGATGCTGGTAATAGCCCACCGGACAACGTTCCCGCAGAAAACCGTGTCAAAATATCTGTTCTAGTTACAAAATTATTGCAACTTTTGTCGGAGCAGGGCTCCCTTAGGTGGATTTTGAGGTAAGTACTGGCGAATCTATTTATAGAAATTGAAAATTTTTAGCAGTTCTATGCGAGCCAGCCGCACGTTTGAGGTGTCGGTAGACGCGTCTCGGCGCGGGCGAGCTAGCTAGACCGTTTTCAGAATTTTGAAAAGAACCAAAATGTGCAGGGTTGTCAAAAAACCAGTTTTTTCAGGCAAAAATCGAGTTTTCAGCGACCGATCGAATTTTCAGTTCGCGCAAAACGCCTGGAAAACGAGGTTGGACAGGTGGAAACTCGATTCCGCAAACAGAACTAAATTCGGATGTAGGGTTGTGCTAATAAAAATAGGTAAGTATAAAAATTTTGTAAAAAATTCACAAGTACTGGAACTGAAAAATTATTTTTCAGGTAGGTCAATTTTAACGTGTCGGGATGCTGGTAATAGCCCACCGGACAACGTTCCCGCAGAAAACCGTGTCAAAATATCTGTTCTAGTTACAAAATTATTGCAACTTTTGTCGGAGCAGGGCTCCCTTAGGTGGATTTTGAGGTAAGTACTGGCGAATCTATTTATAGAAATTGAAAATTTTTAGCAGTTCTATGCGAGCCAGCCGCACGTTTGAGGTGTCGGTAGACGCGTCTCGGCGCGGGCGAGCTAGCTAGACCGTTTTCAGAATTTTGAAAAGAACCAAAATGTGCAGGGTTGTCAAAAAACCAGTTTTTTCAGGCAAAAATCGAGTTTTCAGCGACCGATCGAATTTTCAGTTCGCGCAAAACGCCTGGA
>CATNUG010000043.1:0-36752 GCA_950371165.1 Lacanobia oleracea
GATCGGATTTTCAGTTCGCGCAAAGCGCCCGAAAACCGAGGTTAGACAGGTGGAAACTCGATTCCGCAAATAGAACAGAAATTACTTAAGGGGTATACTAGATAAAGGTTGGTAAGTATTAAAATTTTCACAAAAATTGCCTAAGTACTAGGACTGAAATTTAATTTCAGGGTAGGTCAATAAAAATTAGTCAAAACGTTAAGGGAGACCTATCCGACAACGTAACAGCTGAAAACTGTGTCAAAATATCTATCCTGGTTATAAAGATATTGCAATTTTTGTCTGAACGGGGCTTCCTTAGGTGGATTTTGGTGAAATGCTAAAAAGGAATGTTTTAAATTTTTCGCGGTTCTATGCGAGCCAGCCGCACGTTTGAGGTGTCGGAAAGACGCGTCTCGGCGCGGGCGAGCTAGCTAGACCGTTTTCAGAATTTGAAAAGAGCAAAAATGTGCACGGTGGTCAAAAAACCACTTTTTTCAGGAAAAAATCGAGTTTTCAGCGACCGATCGGATTTTCAGTTCGCGCAAAGCGCCCGAAAACCGAGGTTAGACAGGTGGAAACTCGATTCCGCAAATAGAACAGAAATTACTTAAGGGGTATACTAGATAAAGGTTGGTAAGTATTAAAATTTTCACAAAAATTGCCTAAGTACTAGGACTGAAATTTAATTTCAGGGTAGGTCAATAAAAATTAGTCAAAACGTTAAGGGAGACCTATCCGACAACGTAACAGCTGAAAACTGTGTCAAAATATCTATCCTGGTTATAAAGATATTGCAATTTTTGTCTGAACGGGGCTTCCTTAGGTGGATTTTGGTGAAATGCTAAAAAGGAATGTTTTAAATTTTTCGCGGTTCTATGCGAGCCAGCCGCACGTTTGAGGTGTCGGAAGACGCGTCTCGGCGCGGGCGAGCTAGCTAGACCGTTTTCAGAATTTTGAAAAGAGCAAAAATGTGCACGGTGGTCAAAAAACCACTTTTTTCAGGAAAAAATCGAGTTTTCAGCGACCGATCGGATTTTCAGTTCGCGCAAAGCGCCCGAAAACCGAGGTTAGACAGGTGGAAACTCGATTCCGCAAATAGAACAGAAATTACTTAAGGGGTATACTAGATAAAGGTTGGTAAGTATTAAAATTTTCACAAAAATTGCCTAAGTACTAGGACTGAAATTTAATTTCAGGGTAGGTCAATAAAAATTAGTCAAAACGTTAAGGGAGACCTATCCGACAACGTAACAGCTGAAAACTGTGTCAAAATATCTATCCTGGTTATAAAGATATTGCAATTTTTGTCTGAACGGGGCTTCCTTAGGTGGATTTTGGTGAAATGCTAAAAAGGAATGTTTTAAATTTTTCGCGGTTCTATGCGAGCCAGCCGCACGTTTGAGGTGTCGGAAGACGCGTCTCGGCGCGGGCGAGCTAGCTAGACCGTTTTCAGAATTTGAAAAGAGCAAAAATGTGCACGGTGGTCAAAAAACCACTTTTTTCAGGAAAAAATCGAGTTTTCAGCGACCGATCGGATTTTCAGTTCGCGCAAAGCGCCCGAAAACCGAGGTTAGACAGGTGGAAACTCGATTCCGCAAATAGAACAGAAATTACTTAAGGGGTATACTAGATAAAGGTTGGTAAGTATTAAAATTTTCACAAAAATTGCCTAAGTACTAGGACTGAAATTTAATTTCAGGGTAGGTCAATAAAAATTAGTCAAAACGTTAAGGGAGACCTATCCGACAACGTAACAGCTGAAAACTGTGTCAAAATATCTATCCTGGTTATAAAGATATTGCAATTTTTGTCTGAACGGGGCTTCCTTAGGTGGATTTTGGTGAAATGCTAAAAAGGAATGTTTTAAATTTTTCGCGGTTCTATGCGAGCCAGCCGCACGTTTGAGGTGTCGGAAGACGCGTCTCGGCGCGGGCGAGCTAGCTAGACCGTTTTCAGAATTTTGAAAGAGCAAAAATGTGCACGGTGGTCAAAAAACCACTTTTTCAGGAAAAAATCGAGTTTTCAGCGACCGATCGGATTTTCAGTTCGCGCAAAGCGCCCGAAAACCGAGGTTAGACAGGTGGAAACTCGATTCCGCAAATAGAACAGAAATTACTTAAGGGGTATACTAGATAAAGGTTGGTAAGTATTAAAATTTTCACAAAAATTGCCTAAGTACTAGGACTGAAATTTAATTTCAGGGTAGGTCAATAAAAATTAGTCAAAACGTTAAGGGAGACCTATCCGACAACGTAACAGCTGAAAACTGTGTCAAAATATCTATCCTGGTTATAAAGATATTGCAATTTTTGTCTGAACGGGGCTTCCTTAGGTGGATTTTGGTGAAATGCTAAAAAGGAATGTTTTAAATTTTTCGCGGTTCTATGCGAGCCAGCCGCACGTTTGAGGTGTCGGAAGACGCGTCTCGGCGCGGGCGAGCTAGCTAGACCGTTTTCAGAATTTTGAAAAGAGCAAAAATGTGCACGGTGGTCAAAAAACCACTTTTTTCAGGAAAAAATCGAGTTTTCAGCGACCGATCGGATTTTCAGTTCGCGCAAAGCGCCCGAAAACCGAGGTTAGACAGGTGGAAACTCGATTCCGCAAATAGAACAGAAATTACTTAAGGGGTATACTAGATAAAGGTTGGTAAGTATTAAAATTTTCACAAAAATTGCCTAAGTACTAGGACTGAAATTTAATTTCAGGGTAGGTCAATAAAAATTAGTCAAAACGTTAAGGGAGACCTATCCGACAACGTAACAGCTGAAAACTGTGTCAAAATATCTATCCTGGTTATAAAGATATTGCAATTTTTGTCTGAACGGGGCTTCCTTAGGTGGATTTTGGTGAAATGCTAAAAAGGAATGTTTTAAATTTTTCGCGGTTCTATGCGAGCCAGCCGCACGTTTGAGGTGTCGGAAGACGCGTCTCGCGCGGGCGAGCTAGCTAGACCGTTTTCAGAATTTTGAAAAGAGCAAAAATGTGCACGGTGGTCAAAAAACCACTTTTTTCAGGAAAAAATCGAGTTTTCAGCGACCGATCGGATTTTCAGTTCGCGCAAAGCGCCCGAAAACCGAGGTTAGACAGGTGGAAACTCGATTCCGCAAATAGAACAGAAATTACTTAAGGGGTATACTAGATAAAGGTTGGTAAGTATTAAAATTTTCACAAAAATTGCCTAAGTACTAGGACTGAAATTTAATTTCAGGGTAGGTCAATAAAAATTAGTCAAAACGTTAAGGGAGACCTATCCGACAACGTAACAGCTGAAAACTGTGTCAAAATATCTATCCTGGTTATAAAGATATTGCAATTTTTGTCTGAACGGGGCTTCCTTAGGTGGATTTTGGTGAAATGCTAAAAAGGAATGTTTTAAATTTTTCGCGGTTCTATGCGAGCCAGCCGCACGTTTGAGGTGTCGGAAGACGCGTCTCGGCGCGGGCGAGCTAGCTAGACCGTTTTCAGAATTTTGAAAAGAGCAAAAATGTGCACGGTGGTCAAAAAACCACTTTTTTCAGGAAAAAATCGAGTTTTCAGCGACCGATCGGATTTTCAGTTCGCGCAAAGCGCCCGAAAACCGAGGTTAGACAGGTGGAAACTCGATTCCGCAAATAGAACAGAAATTACTTAAGGGGTATACTAGATAAAGGTTGGTAAGTATTAAAATTTTCACAAAAATTGCCTAAGTACTAGGACTGAAATTTAATTTCAGGGTAGGTCAATAAAAATTAGTCAAAACGTTAAGGGAGACCTATCCGACAACGTAACAGCTGAAAACTGTGTCAAAATATCTATCCTGGTTATAAAGATATTGCAATTTTTGTCTGAACGGGGCTTCCTTAGGTGGATTTTGGTGAAATGCTAAAAAGGAATGTTTTAAATTTTTCGCGGTTCTATGCGAGCCAGCCGCACGTTTGAGGTGTCGGAAGACGCGTCTCGGCGCGGGCGAGCTAGCTAGACCGTTTTCAGAATTTTGAAAAGAGCAAAAATGTGCACGGTGGTCAAAAAACCACTTTTTTCAGGAAAAAATCGAGTTTTCAGCGACCGATCGGATTTTCAGTTCGCGCAAAGCGCCCGAAAACCGAGGTTAGACAGGTGGAAACTCGATTCCGCAAATAGAACAGAAATTACTTAAGGGGTATACTAGATAAAGGTTGGTAAGTATTAAAATTTTCACAAAAATTGCCTAAGTACTAGGACTGAAATTTAATTTCAGGGTAGGTCAATAAAAATTAGTCAAAACGTTAAGGGAGACCTATCCGACAACGTAACAGCTGAAAACTGTGTCAAAATATCTATCCTGGTTATAAAGATATTGCAATTTTTGTCTGAACGGGGCTTCCTTAGGTGGATTTTGGTGAAATGCTAAAAAGGAATGTTTTAAATTTTTCGCGGTTCTATGCGAGCCAGCCGCACGTTTGAGGTGTCGGAAGACGCGTCTCGGCGCGGGCGAGCTAGCTAGACCGTTTTCAGAATTTTGAAAAGAGCAAAAATGTGCACGGTGGTCAAAAAACCACTTTTTTCAGGAAAAAATCGAGTTTTCAGCGACCGATCGGATTTTCAGTTCGCGCAAAGCGCCCGAAAACCGAGGTTAGACAGGTGGAAACTCGATTCCGCAAATAGAACAGAAATTACTTAAGGGGTATACTAGATAAAGGTTGGTAAGTATTAAAATTTTCACAAAAATTGCCTAAGTACTAGGACTGAAATTTAATTTCAGGGTAGGTCAATAAAAATTAGTCAAAACGTTAAGGGAGACCTATCCGACAACGTAACAGCTGAAAACTGTGTCAAAATATCTATCCTGGTTATAAAGATATTGCAATTTTTGTCTGAACGGGGCTTCCTTAGGTGGATTTTGGTGAAATGCTAAAAAGGAATGTTTTAAATTTTTCGCGGTTCTATGCGAGCCAGCCGCACGTTTGAGGTGTCGGAAGACGCGTCTCGGCGCGGGCGAGCTAGCTAGACCGTTTTCAGAATTTTGAAAAGAGCAAAAATGTGCACGGTGGTCAAAAAACCACTTTTTTCAGGAAAAAATCGAGTTTTCAGCGACCGATCGGATTTTCAGTTCGCGCAAAGCGCCCGAAAACCGAGGTTAGACAGGTGGAAACTCGATTCCGCAAATAGAACAGAAATTACTTAAGGGGTATACTAGATAAAGGTTGGTAAGTATTAAAATTTTCACAAAAATTGCCTAAGTACTAGGACTGAAATTTAATTTCAGGGTAGGTCAATAAAAATTAGTCAAAACGTTAAGGGAGACCTATCCGACAACGTAACAGCTGAAAACTGTGTCAAAATATCTATCCTGGTTATAAAGATATTGCAATTTTTGTCTGAACGGGGCTTCCTTAGGTGGATTTTGGTGAAATGCTAAAAAGGAATGTTTTAAATTTTTCGCGGTTCTATGCGAGCCAGCCGCACGTTTGAGGTGTCGGAAGACGCGTCTCGGCGCGGGCGAGCTAGCTAGACCGTTTTCAGAATTTTGAAAAGAGCAAAAATGTGCACGGTGGTCAAAAAACCACTTTTTTCAGGAAAAAATCGAGTTTTCAGCGACCGATCGGATTTTCAGTTCGCGCAAAGCGCCCGAAAACCGAGGTTAGACAGGTGGAAACTCGATTCCGCAAATAGAACAGAAATTACTTAAGGGGTATACTAGATAAAGGTTGGTAAGTATTAAAATTTTCACAAAAATTGCCTAAGTACTAGGACTGAAATTTAATTTCAGGGTAGGTCAATAAAAATTAGTCAAAACGTTAAGGGAGACCTATCCGACAACGTAACAGCTGAAAACTGTGTCAAAATATCTATCCTGGTTATAAAGATATTGCAATTTTTGTCTGAACGGGGCTTCCTTAGGTGGATTTTGGTGAAATGCTAAAAAGGAATGTTTTAAATTTTTCGCGGTTCTATGCGAGCCAGCCGCACGTTTGAGGTGTCGGAAGACGCGTCTCGGCGCGGGCGAGCTAGCTAGACCGTTTTCAGAATTTTGAAAAGAGCAAAAATGTGCACGGTGGTCAAAAAACCACTTTTTTCAGGAAAAAATCGAGTTTTCAGCGACCGATCGGATTTTCAGTTCGCGCAAAGCGCCCGAAAACCGAGGTTAGACAGGTGGAAACTCGATTCCGCAAATAGAACAGAAATTACTTAAGGGGTATACTAGATAAAGGTTGGTAAGTATTAAAATTTTCACAAAAATTGCCTAAGTACTAGGACTGAAATTTAATTTCAGGGTAGGTCAATAAAAATTAGTCAAAACGTTAAGGGAGACCTATCCGACAACGTAACAGCTGAAAACTGTGTCAAAATATCTATCCTGGTTATAAAGATATTGCAATTTTTGTCTGAACGGGGCTTCCTTAGGTGGATTTTGGTGAAATGCTAAAAAGGAATGTTTTAAATTTTTCGCGGTTCTATGCGAGCCAGCCGCACGTTTGAGGTGTCGGAAGACGCGTCTCGGCGCGGGCGAGCTAGCTAGACCGTTTTCAGAATTTTGAAAAGAGCAAAAATGTGCACGGTGGTCAAAAAACCACTTTTTTCAGGAAAAAATCGAGTTTTCAGCGACCGATCGGATTTTCAGTTCGCGCAAAGCGCCCGAAAACCGAGGTTAGACAGGTGGAAACTCGATTCCGCAAATAGAACAGAAATTACTTAAGGGGTATACTAGATAAAGGTTGGTAAGTATTAAAATTTTCACAAAAATTGCCTAAGTACTAGGACTGAAATTTAATTTCAGGGTAGGTCAATAAAAATTAGTCAAAACGTTAAGGGAGACCTATCCGACAACGTAACAGCTGAAAACTGTGTCAAAATATCTATCCTGGTTATAAAGATATTGCAATTTTTGTCTGAACGGGGCTTCCTTAGGTGGATTTTGGTGAAATGCTAAAAAGGAATGTTTTAAATTTTTCGCGGTTCTATGCGAGCCAGCCGCACGTTTGAGGTGTCGGAAGACGCGTCTCGGCGCGGGCGAGCTAGCTAGACCGTTTTCAGAATTTTGAAAAGAGCAAAAATGTGCACGGTGGTCAAAAAACCACTTTTTTCAGGAAAAAATCGAGTTTTCAGCGACCGATCGGATTTTCAGTTCGCGCAAAGCGCCCGAAAACCGAGGTTAGACAGGTGGAAACTCGATTCCGCAAATAGAACAGAAATTACTTAAGGGGTATACTAGATAAAGGTTGGTAAGTATTAAAATTTTCACAAAAATTGCCTAAGTACTAGGACTGAAATTTAATTTCAGGGTAGGTCAATAAAAATTAGTCAAAACGTTAAGGGAGACCTATCCGACAACGTAACAGCTGAAAACTGTGTCAAAATATCTATCCTGGTTATAAAGATATTGCAATTTTTGTCTGAACGGGGCTTCCTTAGGTGGATTTTGGTGAAATGCTAAAAAGGAATGTTTTAAATTTTTCGCGGTTCTATGCGAGCCAGCCGCACGTTTGAGGTGTCGGAAGACGCGTCTCGGCGCGGGCGAGCTAGCTAGACCGTTTTCAGAATTTTGAAAAGAGCAAAAATGTGCACGGTGGTCAAAAAACCACTTTTTTCAGGAAAAAATCGAGTTTTCAGCGACCGATCGGATTTTCAGTTCGCGCAAAGCGCCCGAAAACCGAGGTTAGACAGGTGGAAACTCGATTCCGCAAATAGAACAGAAATTACTTAAGGGGTATACTAGATAAAGGTTGGTAAGTATTAAAATTTTCACAAAAATTGCCTAAGTACTAGGACTGAAATTTAATTTCAGGGTAGGTCAATAAAAATTAGTCAAAACGTTAAGGGAGACCTATCCGACAACGTAACAGCTGAAAACTGTGTCAAAATATCTATCCTGGTTATAAAGATATTGCAATTTTTGTCTGAACGGGGCTTCCTTAGGTGGATTTTGGTGAAATGCTAAAAAGGAATGTTTTAAATTTTTCGCGGTTCTATGCGAGCCAGCCGCACGTTTGAGGTGTCGGAAGACGCGTCTCGGCGCGGGCGAGCTAGCTAGACCGTTTTCAGAATTTTGAAAAGAGCAAAAATGTGCACGGTGGTCAAAAAACCACTTTTTTCAGGAAAAAATCGAGTTTTCAGCGACCGATCGGATTTTCAGTTCGCGCAAAGCGCCCGAAAACCGAGGTTAGACAGGTGGAAACTCGATTCCGCAAATAGAACAGAAATTACTTAAGGGGTATACTAGATAAAGGTTGGTAAGTATTAAAATTTTCACAAAAATTGCCTAAGTACTAGGACTGAAATTTAATTTCAGGGTAGGTCAATAAAAATTAGTCAAAACGTTAAGGGAGACCTATCCGACAACGTAACAGCTGAAAACTGTGTCAAAATATCTATCCTGGTTATAAAGATATTGCAATTTTTGTCTGAACGGGGCTTCCTTAGGTGGATTTTGGTGAAATGCTAAAAAGGAATGTTTTAAATTTTTCGCGGTTCTATGCGAGCCAGCCGCACGTTTGAGGTGTCGGAAGACGCGTCTCGGCGCGGGCGAGCTAGCTAGACCGTTTTCAGAATTTTGAAAAGAGCAAAAATGTGCACGGTGGTCAAAAAACCACTTTTTTCAGGAAAAAATCGAGTTTTCAGCGACCGATCGGATTTTCAGTTCGCGCAAAGCGCCCGAAAACCGAGGTTAGACAGGTGGAAACTCGATTCCGCAAATAGAACAGAAATTACTTAAGGGGTATACTAGATAAAGGTTGGTAAGTATTAAAATTTTCACAAAAATTGCCTAAGTACTAGGACTGAAATTTAATTTCAGGGTAGGTCAATAAAAATTAGTCAAAACGTTAAGGGAGACCTATCCGACAACGTAACAGCTGAAAACTGTGTCAAAATATCTATCCTGGTTATAAAGATATTGCAATTTTTGTCTGAACGGGGCTTCCTTAGGTGGATTTTGGTGAAATGCTAAAAAGGAATGTTTTAAATTTTTCGCGGTTCTATGCGAGCCAGCCGCACGTTTGAGGTGTCGGAAGACGCGTCTCGGCGCGGGCGAGCTAGCTAGACCGTTTTCAGAATTTTGAAAAGAGCAAAAATGTGCACGGTGGTCAAAAAACCACTTTTTTCAGGAAAAAATCGAGTTTTCAGCGACCGATCGGATTTTCAGTTCGCGCAAAGCGCCCGAAAACCGAGGTTAGACAGGTGGAAACTCGATTCCGCAAATAGAACAGAAATTACTTAAGGGGTATACTAGATAAAGGTTGGTAAGTATTAAAATTTTCACAAAAATTGCCTAAGTACTAGGACTGAAATTTAATTTCAGGGTAGGTCAATAAAAATTAGTCAAAACGTTAAGGGAGACCTATCCGACAACGTAACAGCTGAAAACTGTGTCAAAATATCTATCCTGGTTATAAAGATATTGCAATTTTTGTCTGAACGGGGCTTCCTTAGGTGGATTTTGGTGAAATGCTAAAAAGGAATGTTTTAAATTTTTCGCGGTTCTATGCGAGCCAGCCGCACGTTTGAGGTGTCGGAAGACGCGTCTCGGCGCGGGCGAGCTAGCTAGACCGTTTTCAGAATTTTGAAAAGAGCAAAAATGTGCACGGTGGTCAAAAAACCACTTTTTTCAGGAAAAAATCGAGTTTTCAGCGACCGATCGGATTTTCAGTTCGCGCAAAGCGCCCGAAAACCGAGGTTAGACAGGTGGAAACTCGATTCCGCAAATAGAACAGAAATTACTTAAGGGGTATACTAGATAAAGGTTGGTAAGTATTAAAATTTTCACAAAAATTGCCTAAGTACTAGGACTGAAATTTAATTTCAGGGTAGGTCAATAAAAATTAGTCAAAACGTTAAGGGAGACCTATCCGACAACGTAACAGCTGAAAACTGTGTCAAAATATCTATCCTGGTTATAAAGATATTGCAATTTTTGTCTGAACGGGGCTTCCTTAGGTGGATTTTGGTGAAATGCTAAAAAGGAATGTTTTAAATTTTTCGCGGTTCTATGCGAGCCAGCCGCACGTTTGAGGTGTCGGAAGACGCGTCTCGGCGCGGGCGAGCTAGCTAGACCGTTTTCAGAATTTTGAAAAGAGCAAAAATGTGCACGGTGGTCAAAAAACCACTTTTTTCAGGAAAAAATCGAGTTTTCAGCGACCGATCGGATTTTCAGTTCGCGCAAAGCGCCCGAAAACCGAGGTTAGACAGGTGGAAACTCGATTCCGCAAATAGAACAGAAATTACTTAAGGGGTATACTAGATAAAGGTTGGTAAGTATTAAAATTTTCACAAAAATTGCCTAAGTACTAGGACTGAAATTTAATTTCAGGGTAGGTCAATAAAAATTAGTCAAAACGTTAAGGGAGACCTATCCGACAACGTAACAGCTGAAAACTGTGTCAAAATATCTATCCTGGTTATAAAGATATTGCAATTTTTGTCTGAACGGGGCTTCCTTAGGTGGATTTTGGTGAAATGCTAAAAAGGAATGTTTTAAATTTTTCGCGGTTCTATGCGAGCCAGCCGCACGTTTGAGGTGTCGGAAGACGCGTCTCGGCGCGGGCGAGCTAGCTAGACCGTTTTCAGAATTTTGAAAAGAGCAAAAATGTGCACGGTGGTCAAAAAACCACTTTTTTCAGGAAAAAATCGAGTTTTCAGCGACCGATCGGATTTTCAGTTCGCGCAAAGCGCCCGAAAACCGAGGTTAGACAGGTGGAAACTCGATTCCGCAAATAGAACAGAAATTACTTAAGGGGTATACTAGATAAAGGTTGGTAAGTATTAAAATTTTCACAAAAATTGCCTAAGTACTAGGACTGAAATTTAATTTCAGGGTAGGTCAATAAAAATTAGTCAAAACGTTAAGGGAGACCTATCCGACAACGTAACAGCTGAAAACTGTGTCAAAATATCTATCCTGGTTATAAAGATATTGCCGTTAGGTTAGGTTAGGTTAGGTTAGGTTAGGTTAGGTTAGGTTAGGTTAGGTTAGGTTAGGTTAGGTTAGGTTAGGTTAGGTTAGGTTAGGTTAGGTTAGGTTAGGTTAGGTTAGGTTAGGTTAGGTTAGGTTAGGTTAGGTTAGGTTAGGTTAGGTTAGGTTAGGTTAGGTTAGGTTAGGTTAGGTTAGGTTAGGTTAGGTTAGGTTAGGTTAGGTTAGGTTAGGTTAGGTTAGGTTAGGTTAGGTTAGGTTAGGTTAGGTTAGGTTAGGTTAGGTTAGGTTAGGTTAGGTTAGGTTAGGTTAGGTTAGGTTAGGTTAGGTTAGGTTAGGTTAGGTTAGGTTAGGTTAGGTTAGGTTAGGTTAGGTTAGGTTAGGTTAGGTTAGGTTAGGTTAGGTTAGGTTAGGTTAGGTTAGGTTAGGTTAGGTTAGGTTAGGTTAGGTTAGGTTAGGTTAGGTTAGGTTAGGTTAGGTTAGGTTAGGTTAGGTTAGGTTAGGTTAGGTTAGGTTAGGTTAGGTTAGGTTAGGTTAGGTTAGGTTAGGTTAGGTTAGGTTAGGTTAGGTTAGGTTAGGTTAGGTTAGGTTAGGTTAGGTTAGGTTAGGTTAGGTTAGGTTAGGTTAGGTTAGGTTAGGTTAGGTTAGGTTAGGTTAGGTTAGGTTAGGTTAGGTTAGGTTAGGTTAGGTTAGGTTAGGTTAGGTTAGGTTAGGTTAGGTTAGGTTAGGTTAGGTTAGGTTAGGTTAGGTTAGGTTAGGTTAGGTTAGGTTAGGTTAGGTTAGGTTAGGTTAGGTTAGGTTAGGTTAGGTTAGGTTAGGTTAGGTTAGGTTAGGTTAGGTTAGGTTAGGTTAGGTTAGGTTAGGTTAGGTTAGGTTAGGTTAGGTTAGGTTAGGTTAGGTTAGGTTAGGTTAGGTTAGGTTAGGTTAGGTTAGGTTAGGTTAGGTTAGGTTAGGTTAGGTTAGGTTAGGTTAGGTTAGGTTAGGTTAGGTTAGGTTAGGTTAGGTTAGGTTAGGTTAGGTTAGGTTAGGTTAGGTTAGGTTAGGTTAGGTTAGGTTAGGTTAGGTTAGGTTAGGTTAGGTTAGGTTTTTTTTTTTTTTTTTTTTTTTTTTTTTTTTTTTTTTTTTTTTTTTTAAACCTGGCTACCTCCGACGTTATCGGAGTCTACGTCTATTCCTAATTCTCTTTGTCATACCAGTTCTCGCAGTTGTTCCTCTCGCACATTCATGCCGCATACTTGTATCTTTCTCCATTCATCATCTTTCATTCATTTATTGTGGGTGGGATTCCCATCACGAGTCTATTCTATCTATCTACTTTTTATTCATTTTTATTTCTAATATAATGTGGGGGAATAACGGTCACATTTAGTCTTTTATTTTCTTAACATTTTCTCTTAATCTATACAGTTTTTCATATTTCCTTTGTTTATATATATATTTTTGCTTCTTTTGTACTTATACAACTAAAGCTTTATCAAATTATATTGTATACTTATTTCTATGCTTGATGAGAAAAGGCTCGCAGTGGGGTTACCATTACGAGCCCATTCCATCTGTCTACTTCTTATTTATTTGCTTTCTTTACAATTTCTCTTAATCTATACAATTCCTCTTATTCAACAACATTTTTCTACTTACTTTCTACTTACACAAACTAATGTCTTATCCAATTATATTTCATACTTATTTCTATGCTTAATATATATATTACTAAATATACTACCAGCATACTTTCTTAAGCTGTCTTATTTCTATCTATCGCCTTTTGTGCAATCTTTACGCAATACTCAAGGAATGTTTCCCTTTGTTTTCCTCGCATCACCTCCCCCACTATCTCCTTATCCAGTTTTATTTGTAGTGCCTGCTCCAGTTCATATCTGTCCACTGCATGTACGGGGCATTCGAAGAGAAGGTGTGGCACGGTTTCGTCTTTGTCCGGATCGCAGATGCACGATGGACTCTCCTTGCACTTGAAGCGATTCAAGTACTCGGAGAATCCACCGTGCCCCGTCATGATTTGTGCCCTGATGTTGGTTAATTCCATCTTTCTTATTATTCTATACGCCGCCACCGCATCTGGGAAAAAGATTTTTGTGATACCGGCGGTTTGGCCAGACCCGTATCTCCGATTCCACTCGTCAAGCGTCGCCATACGTAAGCGGCGCTTGACGAATGAAATCGGGCACTGGTCATAGTCCGGTTTTTTCTTAAGATTTGTGGCGGCCTCTTTGGCCAGCTGATCCGCTCTTTCGTTGCCCTCCAACCCCGCGTGGGCCTTTATCCAGAACAAGGATACTACCTTGTTCTGGAGAGACGCAGCTTTTATATTTTCTCTGGCCTCCACTGCCAGGGGATGAAGGCAACTAGGGTTTTTCACTGTCAAAAGAGCCGCCATGGAGTCGCTGAAGACCCCGAAAGTAGGCGCCGTGCTTTTCGTAATTTCCCACGTTGCTCGGCAGATCGCGAGCAATTCAGCCTGGTAAACCGTACAGTATTCCGGTAGCGCCAACTTCAAGGCGCGCGTCTCGGCCTCTCTGTTCCATATGGACAGCGCCGCACCGACACGCCCCGCAATCTTACTACCGTCTGTAAAGATTTTAACCTGTTGGTCTGAATTGGCCTCAACCTCCTCACGGTTTACCAGGCTGACTATCTTTAGGTCGCTTCGCTCCGCGGGATGCGGGGATTCCAGTGCAGAGGACATCCGTTCCACCTCCCTGTCCCCCAATATGGCCTGTGGTACCCCTTTTTTGGCTTTGTATAGCGATGCCACCTCGTGGATTCGAAGATCCAGGGGAAGTATCCCTGCTAGTAGGAGCACTGAGTTCAAGGAGACGGTCCGGTACGCCCTGCACATTTTTTGTGCTATGCCCCGCTGCACAGCGCCTAGTTGTTTTTTGATTCCCAGTTTGTTGGCGGCTTCCGCCCATGCACTGGCAGCGTACAGAATAATTGGTTCCACAGTAGCAACATATATTATTTTAACCACATCTGGGTTTAGGCCCCAGCTTACTTTGGCAGCCCTGCTAAGCTGTTTGTGGACCGCGATGGCCTTACGGCAAACGTCCGAGACGTGCTCGCTAAATGTGAGCCCGTCGTCGATGGTGACACCCAGCACTTTGATTTTTCTGGACATAGCGATGTCGACCCCGCCCATGCTCAGGCGTGGGGCGTCGTATTTTAGCTTTTTAGTTATGACCATGGCGCTCGTCTTATGTGGTGCAAAGTTTAGCTTATTTTCCACACCCCACGCCCGAACACGTTCGAGGACGGCATTCGCCTGCCTCTCTATTTCCAATGCTGTGTGTCCATCGAAGACTAGGACCACGTCGTCAGCGAAAGCTTGGGCGTACACTCCTCTTCTCTCAAGGTCTTTGAGGAGGGGATCCAGTATAAGGTTCCAGAGAATGGGGCCCCCAATCGAGCCTTGTACGCAACCCTTCTTCGTGCTTTTCAGGTGTTCAGCACCAGCGCACCTTACCCGTACTCTCCTGTCGCGCAGGTAACTGTCAATAACCCTTCTCAGGTTGACCGGACACTTTTCCTCAGCCAGTCGGACCCTTATGGCTGGCCACCAGGCATTGTCGAAGGCTCCCTCTATATCTAGCGATATTAGTGTTATTATTTTCTTTTGTTTAAGATGGTTGCGTATTTTTTTCATGAGGGTATAGAGGGAGTCCTCGGTACTCCTTTGTGGCATGAATCCGAACTGGCGAGTACTCATCTTCGGTGCTATGTAGAACCTGAGTCGGGCCACCAACATCTTCTCGTAAATTTTTCCGAGAACCGGCAGCAGGCCAATTGGGCGGTACGCTTTTGGTGTGGTGTAGTCTGTCTTTCCTGGCTTCCGAAGTACGACCACTGTTGCCTCTTTCCATAATTTGGGGAAGTAGTTATATTCGAGGCATTTGTTAAGGATTGCCAGGAAAGTTTCAGGTTCTTTGCTGATAGCATGGTAGCACACATCGGCTGTGAGGCCGTCCATTCCCGGAGCCTTTTTTGGATTGAAGGACTCGCTCGACGCCTTCAGTTCGGCTATGGTGAATGGAGGGTCGCATGGCTCACCATTTTCTCCTTCATTCACCCTCTCCGCCTCCAGTCTGACACGGCTTTGGTGGGGGTCATCATTTGCTGGGCAGTCCTCTGGATACAGGGTTTCCGCTATGAATCGGGCAGACCCTTCTGCATCCAGCACTTCCCCATCTCTCACCAGCGGCGGGTCCTCCACCCTACTCGCTGTCCTTCCTATGACCCTGTAAATCCCCTCCCACACCCCTTCTCTGTCCTGCTTGCAGCAGAATTCCTTCCAGCTCTCGGTTTGAGCTCTGGCTGCCTCCGCCTCATACTCTTCTTTCTGTTGCAGGTACCTCTCGACCACGATGGCTCTACGGACCGGAGCAGCACACCTGATCCTCCTCTTTTTGGTAGCCACTGCTTTTTTCAATTCTGCAAGCCTCTCCGACCACCACGGCAAGGTAAGTTTTTCAACTTGTTTTTTAATTGGCATGGATGATTTACATGCCTTTGTGACGATTTCTGTGTAACTATTGACTATTTCTTCTAATTTCTCTATTTTGTTTATTTTTTCTATTTCTTGTTTTGTGATTTGGTTATCTTGGCTCAACTGGGTGAGTTTCGCATGAAACTCAGGCCAGTTGGCCTTTTTTGTGTTGAATATTCTAGTTGTCCTTTCTACTTTTAGCCCCTTTGACCTATTTTGAAAAACCTTGAAAACGATACCGTTGTGGTCGGAGCTGCTCAGGCCCTCAACGACTTTCCAGTCTGCTACCTTGTCGAGGATATTTGCCGAACAGGCGGTTATGTCGACATAGCTGCTGTAGCGTTGTCCTCCCCTGACTGTGTCGAAGGTCGGCACCTCCCCAGTGTTGAGTATGTGCAACCCGAGCTCCCCGAGAGCTCCGCACACCTCCTCTCCCCTACGGTCGATCGTCGGGCTGCCCCACCAAGTGCTTTTTGCATTTACGTCGCCTCCAACGATTATGGGCTTTGAGCCATTTTTAGCCACTATTTCTTTAAGCTGGTCTAAATAGGGCTCCACTGGTTTGTCCGGCTCGAAGTATATGGACGCCAAGGTGATCTCCCAGGCACTGGTTTGGATCCCCACCACGACGATGTTGTTTGTAGTGAGTTTTGGGTACTGCCTTACGTTAAGATTGCTATCAAAGACAGCAATTGCGGCCTTGACAGTCCCTTCTCCATCTCCAGTGCTCTGGAAGACCCTTACTCCCCTGTGGTTTTTCATCGTCTTACTTCCCCCAGTGTATGGCTCTTGCAGCAAAGCTACGGCTACCCTCTGTTTTTGTGCTTCAAGTAGCAGCTCAACTGTTGCAAGCCTTTTCCGCTGGAGGTTCGCTTGCATATAACTATATGTGGTGGTGACAACGTTGGCGTTAGCAATACGCGACGGTCGACCGGGCCAATTCGTCCCACCGGCGGCGTACTGGGCACTCAGAGTTGAAAGCATTGTGATCTGTCTGCGTCAGTTTCGCCTTTTTACAGTTTCTGCAGGCGGGTGGCTCCCCAGCTATCCAGTCCGCGCACTCCGTTCTCAGGTGGGGGCCGCCACAATGGCTGCATGCGTCTGCTGTCTCTTGGCAGTACTTCCTGCCATGGCCGTACCCCAGACAACGCGTGCACTGGACTAGTGGAGTCTGGTCTTCCACTCGAACTCGCTGGAGATCTATGTATACGTGGCCTTTCTCTGTCACCCGCCTCCAGATACTGGGCGACACGCTTACGATCACGTGGGTGGTGTGAGGGTTTCTGGCTCTTCTTCTGTATTTAACAGCTATTCTGTCGTCCCCCTCACCGAGGCCCCGGAAAAGAGAATCGTTCTGATTCCGGAGAGCCTTGAGGATATCCTCGTCAGTATTTACTGACAGGACATCCCCAAGCCTGACCAGCGGATCCTTGTTCTCCACGGTTAGGTTAGGTTAGGTTAGGTTAGGTTAGGTTAGGTTAGGTTAGGTTAGGTTAGGTTAGGTTAGGTTAGGTTAGGTTAGGTTAGGTTAGGTTAGGTTAGGTTAGGTTAGGTTAGGTTAGGTTAGGTTAGGTTAGGTTAGGTTAGGTTAGGTTAGGTTAGGTTAGGTTAGGTTAGGTTAGGTTAGGTTAGGTTAGGTTAGGTTAGGTTAGGTTAGGTTAGGTTAGGTTAGGTTAGGTTAGGTTAGGTTAGGTTAGGTTAGGTTAGGTTAGGTTAGGTTAGGTTAGGTTAGGTTAGGTTAGGTTAGGTTAGGTTAGGTTAGGTTAGGTTAGGTTAGGTTAGGTTAGGTTAGGTTAGGTTAGGTTAGGTTAGGTTAGGTTAGGTTAGGTTAGGTTAGGTTAGGTTAGGTTTTTTTTTTTTTTTTTTTTTTTTTATTAGGTAGGAGGGGAAATCCTCATGGACGCCCCAACCGCCTCTCACAAAACATGAGACGGCTGGGGCAGTGCCGGACTCTTACCGGCTAAAACCACCTCCTCCTTACATCAATTCCACTGGCATGGGGCGACCAGTGCTTATATTATTTCTTATTTCATAATGTTACAGGTTTTATACGGGCCCAGTCCTTAAACTAACATTACATACATTCCATACATACTAATTTAATACTATCTCTACTTTACACACGCTTGCTACATGTAAGACCATTTTTTTTTTTTTTTTTTTTTTTTTTTTTTTTTTTTTTTTTTTTTTTTTTTTATATCTCTGTTTTATCTTTTGCTCTATCTCTTTTTAGCATTACAATTGTATTTTATTTATATTATTTACCTTTACGTTTATTATTTTTAATTGAACAACCTTATGTTGGTTAACTTATATTAATATTACAAAATATAATATAGTTACACCTTTATTACCTAGGTTTTATTTCTTTCGATTGCTTTTTTGGCAACAATTTCACAAAACTCTATAAAATCACCTCTCACATCTCTACTTGCAATAATCTCAGCTAAATCTTTAGTTTTCAGGTTTCTTCCTATCTTTGCTTCCAGATCAAACCTTAAATAGGCATAGATTGGGCACTCAACCAACAAATGCTCCACCGTTTCGTCCTTGCCTGTGTCGCAGGGGCACGCTGGACTCTCCTTGCGCTTGAATCTGTTCAAGTACTCGGAGAATCCACCATGTCCCGTTAACACTTGCACCAGCAGCGGATTGAGCGTTAATTTTTTAATAAGAGTGTAAGCCTTAAGAGCATCGGGAAAGAACATTTTAGTTGTTGACGCTGTGGTTCCTGAAGTGTACCGACGCTGCCATTCCTCCAGTGTTTCCTCGCGAATCTGTCGCTTGATGAAGGATACCGGGCATCTGTCATAATCCGGTTTGGTCTTCAACCTCACAGCTGCCTCTTTTGCCAATTCGTCTGCTCTCTCATTTCCCTCCAGCCCCACGTGTGCCTTTATCCAAAATAATTTAATTATTTTGCCCTGTTCATTAATTTTCAGGATATTTTGCCTTATGGCGACAACCAGGGGATGGAGGGAAACACCGCGTGTTACCGCCTCAAGAGCCGACCTAGAGTCGCTGAAGACATTGAAGCTTTCACCGGATCTACCTAACACCATTTCGGTAGCCTTCACCAGCGCCAGTAACTCCGCTTGGTAAACGGTGCAGAACTGTTCCAGTTTGAGTTTTTTGTTCCTTGTTTCTGCGGCGCCATCCCATAGGGATATCGCTGCACCCACTTTACCATCGATTTTGCTACCGTCAGTATAGATTCTAATGCTAGCCTCCTCTTGCTGGGCCAGCTCTGCACCGTTCATCACCAACTTAAATTCGATCGTCTTTTGGACCGCTGGATGTAGTGTGTGTGTGAATGGCGTCGATTTTTCCACTCTTCTATCGCCAACTACTCTCAGGGAGTGTCCCTTCCTTATTTCATAAAGTGAGGCTGCTTCCCTGATCCTAAGATCTAGTGGAAGCATCCCTGAGAGCAGTAATGCCGCGTTTAAGGAAGTTGTTCTGTACGACTTGATTATTTTTTGTACGAAACCGCGTTGAACTTCGTTCAGATGTCTCTTCGTCCCTATTTTCTCCGCCGCTGGGGCCCAGGCACTAGCTGCGTACATTATGATAGGTTCCACCACTGAGACGTATATTGTTCTGATTATCTCCGGCGAGATCCCCCACTCTACTCTTGCTGCCTTCGCCAGTTGTTTATACACGTTCAGTGCCTTACGGCAAACGTTGGCCACGTGCGTGTTAAACGTCAACTTGTTATCTATAGTAAGCCCCAGTATTTTAATTTCCTTTGACATGGCTATGTCAACCCCTCCCATGCTCAGAAGTGGTGTGTCGTGCTTAAGCTTGTTTGTAATAACCATTGCCTTTGTTTTCTGAGGCGCGAATTTCAGCTTATTCACTTCACCCCACTCCTGAACATGGTTTAGGGCCGCATTAGCCTGTCTCTGGACCTCAAGTGCAGTCTCACCGGAGAAAACCAGAACAACGTCGTCCGCAAACGCCTGACAGTAGTCGCCTCTTCTTTCCAAATTATTTAGCAGTGGGTTTAGCAACAGATTCCAAAAGGTGGGTCCTCCTATGGATCCCTGAACGCATCCTTTAGTGGTCTTTTTCAAAACTTCTGCTCCTGCATACCTAACCCGGACTCTTCGGTTTGAAAGGTAACTATCCAGAACCCTACGGATGTTTTTTGGGCATTTGGTTTCTGCTAGTCTGCATCTTATGGCAGGCCACCAAGCGCTATCGAAGGCTCCCTCTATGTCCAACGATATAACTACTATTAACTGACGCTCTTTGAGTTTTGTTCGTATATGTTTCATAAGGTCATAGAGGGAGTCTTCGGTGCTGCGTTGTGGCGTGAACCCGTACTGCCTGGCGTTCATATAGTCCATGGTATGCCACCTGACTCGCCGTATCAGCATCTTCTCCCAAATCTTTCCTAATACCGGCAACAGCCCAATTGGCCGATAAGACTTGGGTTTTGTATAGTCATCTTTTCCAGGTTTGCGTAAAGCCACTACCACTGCTTCTTTCCATGCCGTGGGGAAGAGGGAAAGACCAAGGCACTTGTTTAGTAGCGCCAAGAACAATTCCGGATTACAGACGATGGCCGCCCTGCAGATGTCAGCCGCAAGCCCGTCCAGTCCTGGAGCCTTCTTGGGGTTGAAGCTATCTGTAGCCCACTTGAGTTCATCGGTCGTGAATGAGGGGTCAGATGACTCATCATCTTCACCCTCATTCACTATCTCTGCTTTGGTCCTCACTAACTTATGGGCCACAGTGTCTGTTTGGGCTTCATCTTCAGGGTAAAAGGTTTCTGACAGAGCCCTGGCCGACTGTTCTCTCTCCAAGACTGTGCCATTACAGACTAGGGGGATGTCCTCCTGCCTATTTGTTGTGCGGCCTATCACACGATATATCCCATCCCACATACTCTCCCTATCTTGTTTTCCGCAGAACTCTTTCCAGCTGGCTGTTCTAGCCTTTTCAGCAATTTGCTTGTACTCCGTCTTTGCCTGTAGATATGCTTGAACGACTCTTTCTCTACGTATTTGTGCAGCATTTACAATGCGTCTTTTTAGGGTTTTAAGTTCTCTCTTCTTTTGTGTCAATTCTTCTGTCCACCAAGGCAATACTGCTTTCTGTTTGTGTTTTATTTTAGGTATACTTCGTTCGCATGCTTCTTCTATAACTTTAGTGTACTCTACTATTTTTTTATCTAATTCTTCTACTGTCTCTATTTTTGCTATTTCTTCTAGGTTCAAATTACTTCTTTCCCAATTTTGTGTTATATGTTTCTTAAACTCTGACCAATCTGCCTTTCTAGTATTATACTTCCTAGTAGTTCTTTTTATGTCTATACCGTTCGATTTTTCCAGGTTGACCTCAAAAAGAATTGCCTTGTGATCCGACACAGTTAGGTCTCCGTCTAGCCTCCAGTTCTCAATTTTCCCAAGCATATCCACTGAACAGACCGTAATGTCCACGCAACTCGTGAATCTTCTGCTTCCTCTGAGGTAGTCGTATGTGGGCTGGGACCCCCGGTTTAGGATGTGAAGTCCCATTTCGTCGAGCGCTCCTGCTAGCTCCTCTCCTCTTCTGTTGGTTTCCCTACTTCCCCACCAAATGTTCCAGGCGTTCACATCCCCACCCAGTATCACGCGTTTGTTTCCAGCTTCATGTATCGTTTTATGGATATGTGTTATATCCGACTCTATTTGCCCGTCCCCCTCCAAGTATACTGAGGCAACAATAATCTCCCAGGCCTTAGTTCTCAATCGTGCCACAGCGATGTTCTCTGTGGTCAGCACTGGGCATTGGGTTATATCAATATTGTCATCGAATACTGCAATTGCGGACTTGATGGTTTTGTCCGTATTTCCTTCACGTTGCAGTATTCGGGCCCCCTGGTAGGACTTCATTCTCTTGCTGGCGCCGGTATACGGTTCTTGCAGCAATGCGAAGGCAGTCTTCCTCTTTACCGCTTCCATTATTAGCTCGTCTGTTGCTTGTTTGCACCTTTGCAGGTTGGCTTGAATTGCGCGATACTGGTATCTTCTTGGTTCTGTTGCTCCACTATTCTCGTTGTTGCCCGTATCAACCTCAGCAATAAGCTATAGTGGACCTTGCTAGGGCTTCCCACTTTCTCCGAATAGGGCAGTCTGGGCTGAAGGCATTGTGCTCTACGTGGTCCATCTTAGCCTTCTGGCAGTTTCTGCATGTTGGCGTATCACCTGCCAGGTAATCTGCACATTTCGTTCGGAGGTGCGGGCCACCGCAGTGGGCACAGCTATCTTCCTCTTCATTGCAGATTTTCTTGCTGTGTCCATAGCCGAGACATCGTGAGCATTGGACCAGTGGTGACTGGTCCTCTGCTTTTAGTCTCTGTATGTCAATATGGACACAAGTTGCTGCTATCAGGATGCTCCAGACTTGCGGGGACACGCTGAGTACTACATGTTGTTGATGGGGATTCCGAGCTTTCTTTTTGTATCTGATTACGGCTCTGTAGTCTTGTTCTATCACGCCCTGCAACAGATTTTTGTTTTGGGTACGGAGCGCCTTTAGAATGTCTTCTTCGGTGTTATAAGTGTTGACATTCCTGATGATAATTAGAGGGTCTTTGTTTTTGACCTCCTCTATTTTTAGGTTCGCTCCTTCCCTGCTGAGCTTATCCTTAACTCTATCGACTTCGTTCTTGGTCTTACACCCCAGTATTATTTTTCGGTCTCTTGCCTTACGTATCCTATCAATTTGGAATCCCTCATCCTTCGCGTTTACAGCTTTTCTGACCCTATCCATGACTTGGTCACCTGTCTCGGCCTCATCGGCAGAGGTGATTACTACCGAGTGCACGGCCGCATGCTCCGGGAGTTGTCTCCTCGGAGGACCGGCCGCTACACTCGCGTAGGTCACCTGTGCCTCTGTCTGTTTCCTTTCCATTACTTCTCTTAAGCGCTCCATTTCCATCCTGTTCTTCTCTATCTGATTGCTATGGTCTGTAATCCTATCAATAAGTTCTCTCTTAAGCTTGGTCGCCTCTGTTTCCTCTCCTGCTACTGTTTTCTTTAAGTTATCTGTCACTATATTTGGCTTCCCACTTTTCTCTGAAGATTTTTCTGCCTCAGCTTCTTTAACCAGCTGGTAGAGTCTCTCTACCGCTTTGTAGATCTCGTCTTTTATCTCCTTCTTAAGGTTGCGAGAACTCAATAGCTGCATTTTGGCTTTTGTTAGGCAGGCTTTTGCTTCCGAGGTTCTATTGTTGTAACGAGTGGGTTGCGAATTCACAGGTGAGTCGTCTCCGGTTCCTTGTGTCAACTTTCGCTCGTCAGGCTTTGCTTCTTGCGAGAGTGCCATCCTAGATTTGAATTTAGGCGGAGAAGTCGTTGGGGCCTTTTTTGGTGGGGTTGGTGTTTTGAGAGGCTGTGCTGCCTTAGGCCTGTCAGCCTCCCACTCCCCAATGCTGCGTCTCACTGACGGGCCTGCTTGTGCAATGTGTGACCTTCCCGTATCTAGACTCTCCTCTTCATCTTTTGTCTTTTTCACAACCGGAGTTCTAATGCCAAACATTGTGGAATTTCAAGTTTAAAAATATGAAATCGACAAAAATTTCGTCAAAGGATAGGATAGGATTAGGTTGGTTCTGAATCCCTGTAAAGGGGGGATCAGTCTAATGTATAAAATAAATAAGACAAGTCAAAAGAAAAGTGAAGTGAACTATCTGTCAAGTAATTATTTTAAAAGTCCTGCTCTAACTTCGGTTATCACAAGTAGAGTTAAGTCAAACTTTTATAGAGTCTTGCTCTGTCAAAATTTTTTAACAAAAAGTTCTCAGAACTCTGTCTGCTGCTCCAGGAAATGTTCCCAACCCTTTTACAAAAAATGACTCTATGTAGAGTCGTTTTTTTCGCTGTTTCGTTAGCGTCAATGGATGGCTCTCCTCGAGCCCTTTCCAATGATACCAAACACGGTACAATCACGCCAAGGGGTTCCGGAGATATCCAAACTTGAAAAAGGTGGTTTTTATTCAGTATGGCTGCCAAAAAGTGGTGATTTGTAATATCTCCGCAACTACCAGCCCAAAAAACCCCGTGCTTGGGCTTATTGTACTTGGCTCAATGAGACTCATCCACTGAGATGGTTTTCAGGCTGAAAAATTTTTGTTTTCTGAAAGAGCCTGAAAAGCAGTCTATCTTATAGCCAATGGTCGGCCAGTACGTTTAAAGAAAATCCCAGGCCCCTACGACCTCCCGTTCAGGAGTTATGTCAATCCAAAGACTGCACAAGATGGCCGCGCGGCTGTCAAAGTCGTACTTTGACAGCGAATAACTCCCTTCCGGAAAGCCGCAGAACACCCGAGTTTGGGCTCAACGAGCCAGGCCCGAGCTCGACTATCCGCTGAAACCTCTTTCAGGATCCCAAAAATTTACAGCTCCGAACCGCCTGAAACTTTCAGGCAGGCTAGCCAGAGAGTCCCAGAATAACCCACCAAAATCACAACTCCGTACTACCACCGGTTCTGAAGTTATTGCGGTCCGAAGTTGAACAAAAATGGCGCCGAACTGTCAGATGTTGACTTTGAAAGCCCGTAACTTATGAACCCTTTGTCGTAGTGAGTCAGGGTTTTGGGTGCACAGCTCGGCGTCACTTCGGGTATCTCCTGAAAGTTGTTTCAGCGGTAAAAAACTCAGTCGCCCAAAAACGCCTGAAAACCATATGTCCCTATTCTAGGCTACCTGCCACATCTTATACCGAAAATCTGAATCCTCTAAGCTCAGCGGTTCCCGAGATATCGCTATTTTAATTTTCAAAAACAAAAACCTAAAAGTGGGGATTTTGTCAAAATTCTCAATTTTAAGAGTACACCGTCCAAGTTTGTGCTTATATAAGGTGCAATATGTTTATTGAACCCATCCCCAGGGTTAAAAACCGATTTTTTCTATTTAATTTTGAATAAAAGCCGAAAAACAGTAGAAATTCAATATCTCTTGAACCACTGAACCGAAAAATCTGGAAAAAACGTTAAAAAATATAAAAACTAACAAGCTACACGATACAATACCAAAATTTTTTGAAAAGTAAAAGAAAAGTTGAAAAATTTTAGGAAAACTGTTATTTTTAGAATTTTACCTATAACTTAAAAAATAATAAAACTAAAAATCTAATATTCACAATCTAGGTTCTTCTAAGAAGAGCGCCAGGAACTGCAGTTGAATTTTTTCGATATCTCACTCAGGTCCGGAGATACAGATGTGTTATTTTCTGATTTTGTAACTCTTCTTAAAAATCGGTTATGGTAAATAAAGTTAAAATAATTTTAAATACCGATTGTGCTGTCCATAGAGATGCTGGCTGCAAATTTTCAGGCGCCTGGCTCGTCGTTTTCGGTGTTTTCAGCACCACGTGGTTTTTGTTTTTTCTTTATAACTCCTGAAGCGCTGGGGTTTTTTGGCTTCAGGATAGTCAGGATGATGTGCGGCGTCAATCTTCACCCCTACCTTCAATAAAAAGGCAGGGTTGTCGATCTTGTTTCTGCAGCGTTCGTGGTTTAAGGTTCTTCCTCGCTGTTTAACCTCAAAGTTGTAAGGTTTTTCAGATGTTTTCACTAAGTCACTGCAGTCCGGGTTAAAAACAATATGTAGGCGTATTCCTTGCGCTTAGCCCGACCGATACACACTTCACTCGTCAAAAACGGATAACTTTTTACCACTTTTTTGTATTTTTAAACGTGGAGCTCACTGGAAAACGATCCGACCGCCACGAGAGCTGGGGGGGAACTGGGTTAGGTTAGGTTAGGTTAGGTTAGGTTAGGTTAGGTTAGGTTAGGTTAGGTTAGGTTAGGTTAGGTTAGGTTAGGTTAGGTTAGGTTAGGTTAGGTTAGGTTAGGTTAGGTTAGGTTAGGTTAGGTTAGGTTAGGTTAGGTTAGGTTAGGTTAGGTTAGGTTAGGTTAGGTTAGGTTAGGTTAGGTTAGGTTAGGTTAGGTTAGGTTAGGTTAGGTTAGGTTAGGTTAGGTTAGGTTAGGTTAGGTTAGGTTAGGTTAGGTTAGGTTAGGTTAGGTTAGGTTAGGTTAGGTTAGGTTAGGTTAGGTTAGGTTAGGTTAGGTTAGGTTAGGTTAGGTTAGGTTAGGTTAGGTTAGGTTAGGTTAGGTTAGGTTAGGTTAGGTTAGGTTAGGTTAGGTTAGGTTAGGTTAGGTTAGGTTAGGTTAGGTTAGGTTAGGTTAGGTTAGGTTAGGTTAGGTTAGGTTAGGTTAGGTTAGGTTAGGTTAGGTTAGGTTAGGTTAGGTTAGGTTAGGTTAGGTTAGGTTAGGTTAGGTTAGGTTAGGTTAGGTTAGGTTAGGTTAGGTTAGGTTAGGTTAGGTTAGGTTAGGTTAGGTTAGGTTAGGTTAGGTTAGGTTAGGTTAGGTTAGGTTAGGTTAGGTTAGGTTAGGTTAGGTTAGGTTAGGTTAGGTTAGGTTAGGTTAGGTTAGGTTAGGTTAGGTTAGGTTAGGTTAGGTTAGGTTAGGTTAGGTTAGGTTAGGTTAGGTTAGGTTAGGTTAGGTTAGGTTAGGTTAGGTTAGGTTAGGTTAGGTTAGGTTAGGTTAGGTTAGGTTAGGTTAGGTTAGGTTAGGTTAGGTTAGGTTAGGTTAGGTTAGGTTAGGTTAGGTTAGGTTAGGTTAGGTTAGGTTAGGTTAGGTTAGGTTAGGTTAGGTTAGGTTAGGTTAGGTTAGGTTAGGTTAGGTTAGGTTAGGTTAGGTTAGGTTAGGTTAGGTTAGGTTAGGTTAGGTTAGGTTAGGTTAGGTTAGGTTAGGTTAGGTTAGGTTAGGTTAGGTTAGGTTAGGTTAGGTTAGGTTAGGTTAGGTTAGGTTAGGTTAGGTTAGGTTAGGTTAGGTTAGGTTAGGTTAGGTTAGGTTAGGTTAGGTTAGGTTAGGTTAGGTTAGGTTAGGTTAGGTTAGGTTAGGTTAGGTTAGGTTAGGTTAGGTTAGGTTAGGTTAGGTTAGGTTAGGTTAGGTTAGGTTAGGTTAGGTTAGGTTAGGTTAGGTTAGGTTAGGTTAGGTTAGGTTAGGTTAGGTTAGGTTAGGTTAGGTTAGGTTAGGTTAGGTTAGGTTAGGTTAGGTTAGGTTAGGTTAGGTTAGGTTAGGTTAGGTTAGGTTAGGTTAGGTTAGGTTAGGTTAGGTTAGGTTAGGTTAGGTTAGGTTAGGTTAGGTTAGGTTAGGTTAGGTTAGGTTAGGTTAGGTTAGGTTAGGTTAGGTTAGGTTAGGTTAGGTTAGGTTAGGTTAGGTTAGGTTAGGTTAGGTTAGGTTAGGTTAGGTTAGGTTAGGTTAGGTTAGGTTAGGTTAGGTTAGGTTAGGTTAGGTTAGGTTAGGTTAGGTTAGGTTAGGTTAGGTTAGGTTAGGTTAGGTTAGGTTAGGTTAGGTTAGGTTAGGTTAGGTTAGGTTAGGTTAGGTTAGGTTAGGTTAGGTTAGGTTAGGTTAGGTTAGGTTAGGTTAGGTTAGGTTAGGTTAGGTTAGGTTAGGTTAGGTTAGGTTAGGTTAGGTTAGGTTAGGTTAGGTTAGGTTAGGTTAGGTTAGGTTAGGTTAGGTTAGGTTAGGTTAGGTTAGGTTAGGTTAGGTTAGGTTAGGTTAGGTTAGGTTAGGTTAGGTTAGGTTAGGTTAGGTTAGGTTAGGTTAGGTTAGGTTAGGTTAGGTTAGGTTAGGTTAGGTTAGGTTAGGTTAGGTTAGGTTAGGTTAGGTTAGGTTAGGTTAGGTTAGGTTAGGTTAGGTTAGGTTAGGTTAGGTTAGGTTAGGTTAGGTTAGGTTAGGTTAGGTTAGGTTAGGTTAGGTTAGGTTAGGTTAGGTTAGGTTAGGTTAGGTTAGGTTAGGTTAGGTTAGGTTAGGTTAGGTTAGGTTAGGTTAGGTTAGGTTAGGTTAGGTTAGGTTAGGTTAGGTTAGGTTAGGTTAGGTTAGGTTAGGTTAGGTTAGGTTAGGTTAGGTTAGGTTAGGTTAGGTTAGGTTAGGTTAGGTTAGGTTAGGTTAGGTTAGGTTAGGTTAGGTTAGGTTAGGTTAGGTTAGGTTAGGTTAGGTTAGGTTAGGTTAGGTTAGGTTAGGTTAGGTTAGGTTAGGTTAGGTTAGGTTAGGTTAGGTTAGGTTAGGTTAGGTTAGGTTAGGTTAGGTTAGGTTAGGTTAGGTTAGGTTAGGTTAGGTTAGGTTAGGTTAGGTTAGGTTAGGTTAGGTTAGGTTAGGTTAGGTTAGGTTAGGTTAGGTTAGGTTAGGTTAGGTTAGGTTAGGTTAGGTTAGGTTAGGTTAGGTTAGGTTAGGTTAGGTTAGGTTAGGTTAGGTTAGGTTAGGTTAGGTTAGGTTAGGTTAGGTTAGGTTAGGTTAGGTTAGGTTAGGTTAGGTTAGGTTAGGTTAGGTTAGGTTAGGTTAGGTTAGGTTAGGTTAGGTTAGGTTAGGTTAGGTTAGGTTAGGTTAGGTTAGGTTAGGTTAGGTTAGGTTAGGTTAGGTTAGGTTAGGTTAGGTTAGGTTAGGTTAGGTTAGGTTAGGTTAGGTTAGGTTAGGTTAGGTTAGGTTAGGTTAGGTTAGGTTAGGTTAGGTTAGGTTAGGTTAGGTTAGGTTAGGTTAGGTTAGGTTAGGTTAGGTTAGGTTAGGTTAGGTTAGGTTAGGTTAGGTTAGGTTAGGTTAGGTTAGGTTAGGTTAGGTTAGGTTAGGTTAGGTTAGGTTAGGTTAGGTTAGGTTAGGTTAGGTTAGGTTAGGTTAGGTTAGGTTAGGTTAGGTTAGGTTAGGTTAGGTTAGGTTAGGTTAGGTT
The DNA here is from genome assembly GCA_950371165.1 of Lacanobia oleracea. Classification (NCBI taxonomy): domain Eukaryota; kingdom Metazoa; phylum Arthropoda; class Insecta; order Lepidoptera; family Noctuidae; genus Lacanobia; species Lacanobia oleracea. Next base: position 28,067 of record CATNUG010000043.1, read on the forward strand.
AGGTTAGGTTAGGTTAGGTTAGGTTAGGTTAGGTTAGGTTAGGTTAGGTTAGGTTAGGTTAGGTTAGGTTAGGTTAGGTTAGGTTAGGTTAGGTTAGGTTAGGTTAGGTTAGGTTAGGTTAGGTTAGGTTAGGTTAGGTTAGGTTAGGTTAGGTTAGGTTAGGTTAGGTTAGGTTAGGTTAGGTTAGGTTAGGTTAGGTTAGGTTAGTTAGGTTAGGTTAGGTTAGGTTAGGTTAGGTTAGGTTAGGTTAGGTTAGGTTAGGTTAGGTTAGGTTAGGTTAGGTTAGGTTAGGTTAGGTTAGGTTAGGTTAGGTTAGGTTAGGTTAGGTTAGGTTAGGTTAGGTTAGGTTAGGTTAGGTTAGGTTAGGTTAGGTTAGGTTAGGTTAGGTTAGGTTAGGTTAGGTTAGGTTAGGTTAGGTTAGGTTAGGTTAGGTTAGGTTAGGTTAGGTTAGGTTAGGTTAGGTTAGGTTAGGTTAGGTTAGGTTAGGTTAGGTTAGGTTAGGTTAGGTTAGGTTAGGTTAGGTTAGGTTAGGTTAGGTTAGGTTAGGTTAGGTTAGGTTAGGTTAGGTTAGGTTAGGTTAGGTTAGGTTAGGTTAGGTTAGGTTAGGTTAGGTTAGGTTAGGTTAGGTTAGGTTAGGTTAGGTTAGGTTAGGTTGTGCGGCGGGAGGCGAGGGGTGCGGCGGGAGGCGAGGGACGCCATCATCGTCCATTGGACGGACGACCTCGCCTCCGCCACCTTTGGCCGCCGAACCCTGGACGCGCTCGGTCCGGTCCTGCGAGACTGGCTCGAGCGCTCCCACGGGTTCCTCTCATTCCGTCTGGTGCAGGTATTGTCAGGCCACGGCTGTTTCGGCAAGCACCTGCACCGGATCGGGAGGGAGGAGACCCCGGCGTGCCACGACTGCGGCGCGGCGGAGGACACGGCTCAGCACACCCTCGAGGTGTGCCCGGCTTGGTCTGAGCCGCGCCGCAGTCTAACAGCGGAGATCGGACAGGACCTCTCACTTCCCGGCGTGGTCAACGCCATGCTGGAGAGTGAGGGGTCCTGGGCAGCTGTCGCCTCTTTTTGCGAGGATGTCATCTCGCAAAAGGAGGCGGCGGAGCGCGCGCGGGAGGACGACCCTCTCGCTGCGCCGCTCCGCAGGCGCAGAAGAGGTCGGAGAAGACGCCGTCTTCTCCCTCCTCATGGTGGTGATGGGCGGGCGATAGGCGCGGGGGCGCCTCCGCCCGCATTGCACTCCACACCACCTCCGCCGGTCATTCCCAGCCCTCCCCCTGAACGGGGAGGACTTGAGGGGCCCGCCGTTTTAGGCGGGTTGTCGTCGGAGGAGGACTGGACGCTAAGGCTGCGCCGATCTCCCAGTCCTCTTCCACTCGGACGACGCGGGAATAACACTGGGTCGTTTTAGTGGGTATACCGGGTCAGCCCGGGGAGTCCCACATACCCCTCCCGTTCCCCCGACGGGAGGGTATGCGTAATGCATTTTTTCCCAGTTTAAAAAAAAAAATAAAAAAAAAAAAAAAAAAAAAAAAAAAGGTTAGGTTAGGTTAGGTTAGGTTAGGTTAGGTTAGGTTAGGTTAGGTTAGGTTAGGTTAGGTTAGGTTAGGTTAGGTTAGGTTAGGTTAGGTTAGGTTAGGTTAGGTTAGGTTAGGTTAGGTTAGGTTAGGTTAGGTTAGGTTAGGTTAGGTTAGGTTAGGTTAGGTTAGGTTAGGTTAGGTTAGGTTAGGTTAGGTTAGGTTAGGTTAGGTTAGGTTAGGTTAGGTTAGGTTAGGTTAGGTTAGGTTAGGTTAGGTTAGGTTAGGTTAGGTTAGGTTAGGTTAGGTTAGGTTAGGTTAGGTTAGGTTAGGTTAGGTTAGGTTAGGTTAGGTTAGGTTAGGTTAGGTTAGGTTAGGTTAGGTTAGGTTAGGTTAGGTTAGGTTAGGTTAGGTTAGGTTAGGTTAGGTTAGGTTAGGTTAGGTTAGGTTAGGTTAGGTTAGGTTAGGTTAGGTTAGGTTAGGTTAGGTTAGGTTAGGTTAGGTTAGGTTAGGTTAGGTTAGGTTAGGTTAGGTTAGGTTAGGTTAGGTTAGGTTAGGTTAGGTTAGGTTAGGTTAGGTTAGGTTAGGTTAGGTTAGGTTAGGTTAGGTTAGGTTAGGTTAGGTTAGGTTAGGTTAGGTTAGGTTAGGTTAGGTTAGGTTAGGTTAGGTTAGGTTAGGTTAGGTTAGGTTAGGTTAGGTTAGGTTAGGTTAGGTTAGGTTAGGTTAGGTTAGGTTAGGTTAGGTTAGGTTAGGTTAGGTTAGGTTAGGTTAGGTTAGGTTAGGTTAGGTTAGGTTAGGTTAGGTTAGGTTAGGTTAGGTTAGGTTAGGTTAGGTTAGGTTAGGTTAGGTTAGGTTAGGTTAGGTTAGGTTAGGTTAGGTTAGGTTAGGTTAGGTTAGGTTAGGTTAGGTTAGGTTAGGTTAGGTTAGGTTAGGTTAGGTTAGGTTAGGTTAGGTTAGGTTAGGTTAGGTTAGGTTAGGTTAGGTTAGGTTAGGTTAGGTTAGGTTAGGTTAGGTTAGGTTAGGTTAGGTTAGGTTAGGTTAGGTTAGGTTAGGTTAGGTTAGGTTAGGTTAGGTTAGGTTAGGTTAGGTTAGGTTAGGTTAGGTTAGGTTAGGTTAGGTTAGGTTAGGTTAGGTTAGGTTAGGTTAGGTTAGGTTAGGTTAGGTTAGGTTAGGTTAGGTTAGGTTAGGTTAGGTTAGGTTAGGTTAGGTTAGGTTAGGTTAGGTTAGGTTAGGTTAGGTTAGGTTAGGTTAGGTTAGGTTAGGTTAGGTTAGGTTAGGTTAGGTTAGGTTAGGTTAGGTTAGGTTAGGTTAGGTTAGGTTAGGTTAGGTTAGGTTAGGTTAGGTTAGGTTAGGTTAGGTTAGGTTAGGTTAGGTTAGGTTAGGTTAGGTTAGGTTAGGTTAGGTTAGGTTAGGTTAGGTTAGGTTAGGTTAGGTTAGGTTAGGTTAGGTTAGGTTAGGTTAGGTTAGGTTAGGTTAGGTTAGGTTAGGTTAGGTTAGGTTAGGTTAGGTTAGGTTAGGTTAGGTTAGGTTAGGTTAGGTTAGGTTAGGTTAGGTTAGGTTAGGTTAGGTTAGGTTAGGTTAGGTTAGGTTAGGTTAGGTTAGGTTAGGTTAGGTTAGGTTAGGTTAGGTTAGGTTAGGTTAGGTTAGGTTAGGTTAGGTTAGGTTAGGTTAGGTTAGGTTAGGTTAGGTTAGGTTAGGTTAGGTTAGGTTAGGTTAGGTTAGGTTAGGTTAGGTTAGGTTAGGTTAGGTTAGGTTAGGTTAGGTTAGGTTAGGTTAGGTTAGGTTAGGTTAGGTTAGGTTAGGTTAGGTTAGGTTAGGTTAGGTTAGGTTAGGTTAGGTTAGGTTAGGTTAGGTTAGGTTAGGTTAGGTTAGGTTAGGTTAGGTTAGGTTAGGTTAGGTTAGGTTAGGTTAGGTTAGGTTAGGTTAGGTTAGGTTAGGTTAGGTTAGGTTAGGTTAGGTTAGGTTAGGTTAGGTTAGGTTAGGTTAGGTTAGGTTAGGTTAGGTTAGGTTAGGTTAGGTTAGGTTAGGTTAGGTTAGGTTAGGTTAGGTTAGGTTAGGTTAGGTTAGGTTAGGTTAGGTTAGGTTAGGTTAGGTTAGGTTAGGTTAGGTTAGGTTAGGTTAGGTTAGGTTAGGTTAGGTTAGGTTAGGTTAGGTTAGGTTAGGTTAGGTTAGGTTAGGTTAGGTTAGGTTAGGTTAGGTTAGGTTAGGTTAGGTTAGGTTAGGTTAGGTTAGGTTAGGTTAGGTTAGGTTAGGTTAGGTTAGGTTAGGTTAGGTTAGGTTAGGTTAGGTTAGGTTAGGTTAGGTTAGGTTAGGTTAGGTTAGGTTAGGTTAGGTTAGGTTAGGTTAGGTTAGGTTAGGTTAGGTTAGGTTAGGTTAGGTTAGGTTAGGTTAGGTTAGGTTAGGTTAGGTTAGGTTAGGTTAGGTTAGGTTAGGTTAGGTTAGGTTAGGTTAGGTTAGGTTAGGTTAGGTTAGGTTAGGTTAGGTTAGGTTAGGTTAGGTTAGGTTAGGTTAGGTTAGGTTAGGTTAGGTTAGGTTAGGTTAGGTTAGGTTAGGTTAGGTTAGGTTAGGTTAGGTTAGGTTAGGTTAGGTTAGGTTAGGTTAGGTTAGGTTAGGTTAGGTTAGGTTAGGTTAGGTTAGGTTAGGTTAGGTTAGGTTAGGTTAGGTTAGGTTAGGTTAGGTTAGGTTAGGTTAGGTTAGGTTAGGTTAGGTTAGGTTAGGTTAGGTTAGGTTAGGTTAGGTTAGGTTAGGTTAGGTTAGGTTAGGTTAGGTTAGGTTAGGTTAGGTTAGGTTAGGTTAGGTTAGGTTAGGTTAGGTTAGGTTAGGTTAGGTTAGGTTAGGTTAGGTTAGGTTAGGTTAGGTTAGGTTAGGTTAGGTTAGGTTAGGTTAGGTTAGGTTAGGTTAGGTTAGGTTAGGTTAGGTTAGGTTAGGTTAGGTTAGGTTAGGTTAGGTTAGGTTAGGTTAGGTTAGGTTAGGTTAGGTTAGGTTAGGTTAGGTTAGGTTAGGTTAGGTTAGGTTAGGTTAGGTTAGGTTAGGTTAGGTTAGGTTAGGTTAGGTTAGGTTAGGTTAGGTTAGGTTAGGTTAGGTTAGGTTAGGTTAGGTTAGGTTAGGTTAGGTTAGGTTAGGTTAGGTTAGGTTAGGTTAGGTTAGGTTAGGTTAGGTTAGGTTAGGTTAGGTTAGGTTAGGTTAGGTTAGGTTAGGTTAGGTTAGGTTAGGTTAGGTTAGGTTAGGTTAGGTTAGGTTAGGTTAGGTTAGGTTAGGTTAGGTTAGGTTAGGTTAGGTTAGGTTAGGTTAGGTTAGGTTAGGTTAGGTTAGGTTAGGTTAGGTTAGGTTAGGTTAGGTTAGGTTAGGTTAGGTTAGGTTAGGTTAGGTTAGGTTAGGTTAGGTTAGGTTAGGTTAGGTTAGGTTAGGTTAGGTTAGGTTAGGTTAGGTTAGGTTAGGTTAGGTTAGGTTAGGTTAGGTTAGGTTAGGTTAGGTTAGGTTAGGTTAGGTTAGGTTAGGTTAGGTTAGGTTAGGTTAGGTTAGGTTAGGTTAGGTTAGGTTAGGTTAGGTTAGGTTAGGTTAGGTTAGGTTAGGTTAGGTTAGGTTAGGTTAGGTTAGGTTAGGTTAGGTTAGGTTAGGTTAGGTTAGGTTAGGTTAGGTTAGGTTAGGTTAGGTTAGGTTAGGTTAGGTTAGGTTAGGTTAGGTTAGGTTAGGTTAGGTTAGGTTAGGTTAGGTTAGGTTAGGTTAGGTTAGGTTAGGTTAGGTTAGGTTAGGTTAGGTTAGGTTAGGTTAGGTTAGGTTAGGTTAGGTTAGGTTAGGTTAGGTTAGGTTAGGTTAGGTTAGGTTAGGTTAGGTTAGGTTAGGTTAGGTTAGGTTAGGTTAGGTTAGGTTAGGTTAGGTTAGGTTAGGTTAGGTTAGGTTAGGTTAGGTTAGGTTAGGTTAGGTTAGGTTAGGTTAGGTTAGGTTAGGTTAGGTTAGGTTAGGTTAGGTTAGGTTAGGTTAGGTTAGGTTAGGTTAGGTTAGGTTAGGTTAGGTTAGGTTAGGTTAGGTTAGGTTAGGTTAGGTTAGGTTAGGTTAGGTTAGGTTAGGTTAGGTTAGGTTAGGTTAGGTTAGGTTAGGTTAGGTTAGGTTAGGTTAGGTTAGGTTAGGTTAGGTTAGGTTAGGTTAGGTTAGGTTAGGTTAGGTTAGGTTAGGTTAGGTTAGGTTAGGTTAGGTTAGGTTAGGTTAGGTTAGGTTAGGTTAGGTTAGGTTAGGTTAGGTTAGGTTAGGTTAGGTTAGGTTAGGTTAGGTTAGGTTAGGTTAGGTTAGGTTAGGTTAGGTTAGGTTAGGTTAGGTTAGGTTAGGTTAGGTTAGGTTAGGTTAGGTTAGGTTAGGTTAGGTTAGGTTAGGTTAGGTTAGGTTAGGTTAGGTTAGGTTAGGTTAGGTTAGGTTAGGTTAGGTTAGGTTAGGTTAGGTTAGGTTAGGTTAGGTTAGGTTAGGTTAGGTTAGGTTAGGTTAGGTTAGGTTAGGTTAGGTTAGGTTAGGTTAGGTTAGGTTAGGTTAGGTTAGGTTAGGTTAGGTTAGGTTAGGTTAGGTTAGGTTAGGTTAGGTTAGGTTAGGTTAGGTTAGGTTAGGTTAGGTTAGGTTAGGTTAGGTTAGGTTAGGTTAGGTTAGGTTAGGTTAGGTTAGGTTAGGTTAGGTTAGGTTAGGTTAGGTTAGGTTAGGTTAGGTTAGGTTAGGTTAGGTTAGGTTAGGTTAGGTTAGGTTAGGTTAGGTTAGGTTAGGTTAGGTTAGGTTAGGTTAGGTTAGGTTAGGTTAGGTTAGGTTAGGTTAGGTTAGGTTAGGTTAGGTTAGGTTAGGTTAGGTTAGGTTAGGTTAGGTTAGGTTAGGTTAGGTTAGGTTAGGTTAGGTTAGGTTAGGTTAGGTTAGGTTAGGTTAGGTTAGGTTAGGTTAGGTTAGGTTAGGTTAGGTTAGGTTAGGTTAGGTTAGGTTAGGTTAGGTTAGGTTAGGTTAGGTTAGGTTAGGTTAGGTTAGGTTAGGTTAGGTTAGGTTAGGTTAGGTTAGGTTAGGTTAGGTTAGGTTAGGTTAGGTTAGGTTAGGTTAGGTTAGGTTAGGTTAGGTTAGGTTAGGTTAGGTTAGGTTAGGTTAGGTTAGGTTAGGTTAGGTTAGGTTAGGTTAGGTTAGGTTAGGTTAGGTTAGGTTAGGTTAGGTTAGGTTAGGTTAGGTTAGGTTAGGTTAGGTTAGGTTAGGTTAGGTTAGGTTAGGTTAGGTTAGGTTAGGTTAGGTTAGGTTAGGTTAGGTTAGGTTAGGTTAGGTTAGGTTAGGTTAGGTTAGGTTAGGTTAGGTTAGGTTAGGTTAGGTTAGGTTAGGTTAGGTTAGGTTAGGTTAGGTTAGGTTAGGTTAGGTTAGGTTAGGTTAGGTTAGGTTAGGTTAGGTTAGGTTAGGTTAGGTTAGGTTAGGTTAGGTTAGGTTAGGTTAGGTTAGGTTAGGTTAGGTTAGGTTAGGTTAGGTTAGGTTAGGTTAGGTTAGGTTAGGTTAGGTTAGGTTAGGTTAGGTTAGGTTAGGTTAGGTTAGGTTAGGTTAGGTTAGGTTAGGTTAGGTTAGGTTAGGTTAGGTTAGGTTAGGTTAGGTTAGGTTAGGTTAGGTTAGGTTAGGTTAGGTTAGGTTAGGTTAGGTTAGGTTAGGTTAGGTTAGGTTAGGTTAGGTTAGGTTAGGTTAGGTTAGGTTAGGTTAGGTTAGGTTAGGTTAGGTTAGGTTAGGTTAGGTTAGGTTAGGTTAGGTTAGGTTAGGTTAGGTTAGGTTAGGTTAGGTTAGGTTAGGTTAGGTTAGGTTAGGTTAGGTTAGGTTAGGTTAGGTTAGGTTAGGTTAGGTTAGGTTAGGTTAGGTTAGGTTAGGTTAGGTTAGGTTAGGTTAGGTTAGGTTAGGTTAGGTTAGGTTAGGTTAGGTTAGGTTAGGTTAGGTTAGGTTAGGTTAGGTTAGGTTAGGTTAGGTTAGGTTAGGTTAGGTTAGGTTAGGTTAGGTTAGGTTAGGTTAGGTTAGGTTAGGTTAGGTTAGGTTAGGTTAGGTTAGGTTAGGTTAGGTTAGGTATAGGTTAGGTTAGGTTAGGTTAGGTTAGGTTAGGTTAGGTTAGGTTAGGTTAGGTTAGGTTAGGTTAGGTTAGGTTAGGTTAGGTTAGGTTAGGTTAGGTTAGGTTAGGTTAGGTTAGGTTAGGTTAGGTTAGGTTAGGTTAGGTTAGGTTAGGTTAGGTTAGGTTAGGTTAGGTTAGGTTAGGTTAGGTTAGGTTAGGTTAGGTTAGGTTAGGTTAGGTTAGGTTAGGTTAGGTTAGGTTAGGTTAGGTTAGGTTAGGTTAGGTTAGGTTAGGTTAGGTTAGGTTAGGTTAGGTTAGGTTAGGTTAGGTTAGGTTAGGTTAGGTTAGGTTAGGTTAGGTTAGGTTAGGTTAGGTTAGGTTAGGTTAGGTTAGGTTAGGTTAGGTTAGGTTAGGTTAGGTTAGGTTAGGTTAGGTTAGGTTAGGTTAGGTTAGGTTAGGTTAGGTTAGGTTAGGTTAGGTTAGGTTAGGTTAGGTTAGGTTAGGTTAGGTTAGGTTAGGTTAGGTTAGGTTAGGTTAGGTTAGGTTAGGTTAGGTTAGGTTAGGTTAGGTTAGGTTAGGTTAGGTTAGGTTAGGTTAGGTTAGGTTAGGTTAGGTTAGGTTAGGTTAGGTTAGGTTAGGTTAGGTTAGGTTAGGTTAGGTTAGGTTAGGTTAGGTTAGGTTAGGTTAGGTTAGGTTAGGTTAGGTTAGGTTAGGTTAGGTTAGGTTAGGTTAGGTTAGGTTAGGTTAGGTTAGGTTAGGTTAGGTTAGGTTAGGTTAGGTTAGGTTAGGTTAGGTTAGGTTAGGTTAGGTTAGGTTAGGTTAGGTTAGGTTAGGTTAGGTTAGGTTAGGTTAGGTTAGGTTAGGTTAGGTTAGGTTAGGTTAGGTTAGGTTAGGTTAGGTTAGGTTAGGTTAGGTTAGGTTAGGTTAGGTTAGGTTAGGTTAGGTTAGGTTAGGTTAGGTTAGGTTAGGTTAGGTTAGGTTAGGTTAGGTTAGGTTAGGTTAGGTTAGGTTAGGTTAGGTTAGGTTAGGTTAGGTTAGGTTAGGTTAGGTTAGGTTAGGTTAGGTTAGGTTAGGTTAGGTTAGGTTAGGTTAGGTTAGGTTAGGTTAGGTTAGGTTAGGTTAGGTTAGGTTAGGTTAGGTTAGGTTA
>OX493417.1:0-15331 GCA_950371165.1 Lacanobia oleracea
ATTTAAATAGCTTATAAATTAGAGCATAATATTGAAGATATTAAGGAGATAATTATATCTTTAAATATATTTATAAAAAAAAATATTTTTTATTTTTACAATGAAAATGTAAAGTTTTAAATTAAACTATATAAATAGAAATATTAATGGAATTTAACCACTAAAAATTAAGTTAGCAGCTTAATTTTAATCTTTATATTTCTAAATTTAATTGGAATAAATAATTCAATTTTATCATTAACAGTGATATACCTCTTTTTGGTTTCAATTAATAAATAAGGAGTTTATTAACTCTTTCTTTTAAGTCGAAATTAAATGCAAAATTGCTTCTTATTTAAGATAAATTATAATATAATAATATTTTTTGAATGCAAATCAAATGTTTTATTTAAACTATAATCCTTAATTAGTTCAATTTAATATATTTTGATTTCATTCATGAAATAAACCAATTAATAAAATACAAATAAAAAAAAATCTAATTTTTGTTCAAAAAATAAAATTTACTAATTTAAATAAAGGGATAATAGGAAAAATAAGTGCAATTTCAACATCAAAAATTAAAAAAATTACAGTAATTAAAAAAAAATGTAAAGAAAAAGGAATTCGAGCTGATGATTTAGGATCAAATCCACATTCGAATGGTGAACATTTTTCTCGATCTGAAAAAGTTTTTTTTGATAAAATAATAGATAGAAATATTATAATATTTGAAATTAATATAATAATGATAAAAATGTTTACTATTAAAATAATTATTTATATTAAAATTATTAAACTTTTTGATTGGAAGTCAAATATACTAAATATATTATATAAATAATTAGTTTCCTCATCAATAAATTGAAATGTAAAGGAATAATCATACTACATCTACAAAATGTCAATATCAAGCTGCTGCTTCAAATCCAAAATGATGGTTTCTAGAAAAATGATTATTTAAATGTCGAATTAAGCAAATTAATAAAAATAATGTTCCAATAATTACGTGTAATCCATGGAATCCTGTTGCTATAAAAAATGTAGATCCATAAATTCTATCCGCAATGGTAAAAGGAGCTTCTAAATATTCATATGCTTGTAAGATTGTAAAATAAATTCCTAAAATAATTGTAATAAAAAGACCTTGTGTTATTTGAGAGTTATTATTTTCTATAATAGCATGGTGAGCTCATGTAACAGATACACCTGATCTAATTAAAATAATTGTATTTAATAATGGAATTTGAAAAGGATTAAAGGGGATAATTCTAGTAGGAGGTCAAATTGCTCCAATTTCAATATTAGGGGCAAGTCTTCTATGAAAAAATGCTCAAAAAAATGATACGAAAAAGAAAATTTCAGATACAATAAATAAGATTATTCCTCATCGAAGACCTTTTGTAACTAAAATTGTATGTTTACCTTGTAAAGTTCCTTCTCGACAAATATCTCGTCATCATTGATATATAGTTAAAATAACAATTAAATAACCTAAAATTAATAAATTTATATTAAAATTATGGAATCATTTTACTATTCCTGTTACAAGTACTATAACTCCAATAGCTCCTGTTAAAGGTCATGGACTATAATCTACTAAGTGAAATGGATGATTAAAACTTGTTTTCATTAATTAACTTCTCTAGAATATAATGTTCTTAAAATTGCAATTACATAAGATTGAATAATTGCAACAGCTGATTCTAAAATTAATAATAAAATTTGAATAATAACTAAAATTATAATAAAATAATATGGTATTCTTGGTCCTGTTCCTCTTAATAAAGTTATTAATAAGTGTCCTGCAATTATATTTGCGGTTAATCGTACAGCTAAAGTTCCTGGGCGAATAATATTTCTAATTGTTTCAATTAATACTATAAATGGTATTAAAATAGCAGGAGTTCCTTGAGGAATTATATGAATAAATATATGTTGAGAATTATTAATTCATCCATAAATTATAAATCTTAATCATAATGGTAGTGAAATAGATAATGATAAAGTTAAATGACTTGTTCTAGTAAAAATATAAGGAAATAAACCTAAAAAATTATTAAATAAAATAAAAGAAAATATTGAAATAAAAATAAATGTAGATCCTTGAAAGTAATTATTTTTTAATAAAGTTTTAAATTCATTATGAAGTTTTAATAAAATAAAATTTCATAAATAAAAATGTCGATTTGGGATTAATCAAAATGAATATGGAATAAATATAATTCCTAGAATTGTTCTAATTCAATTAAAAGAAATATTAAATAAATTAGTTGAGGGGTCAAAAATTGAAAATAAATTACTTATCATTTTCAATTAAAACTTTTTAATTTAATAGATAAATTATTATTTTTATTTGAAATTTTTTTATTAAAAATATAATAATTTATAATATTAAAAATTAAATAAATTAATAAAAAAAAAAAAAAAGAAATTAATCAATTAATTGGTATTATTTGTGGGATAAAAGAATATTACTAAAGTAATAATTTAAATTTGACATATTTATGTTATAGTTTAACTAATTCTTTAAATAATATATTTAATTCATTAGAAGTAAATGCTAATTTACTATAAAATGGTTTAAGAGACCAGTACTTGCTTTCAGTCATCTAATGAATAATAGTTATTAATTCAATTAATAAAGTTTTTAATTGAAATTCTTTCAATTACGATAGGTATAAAACTATGATTTGCTCCACAAATTTCTGAACATTGACCATAAAAAATACCAGGTCGATTAATAAAAAAATTAGTTTGGTTTAATCGTCCTGGATTAGCATCAACTTTTACTCCTAATGAAGGTACAGTTCAAGAATGAATTACATCTGTAGCTGTAACTATAATTCGAATTTGATTATTTATTGGTAAAATAATTCGATTATCTACATCTAATAAACGAAAATTTCTAGGATTTATTTCATTTGATGGGATTATATAAGAATCAAATTCAATATTATGAAAATCTGAATATTCATATCTTCAGTATCATTGATGTCCAATAGATTTTAGAGTAATTAAAGGATTATTTAATTCATCTAATAAATATAATAAACGTAAAGAAGGTAAAGCAATAAAAATTAAAGTAATTGCTGGTAAAATAGTTCAAATTAATTCAATTATTTGTCCTTCTAATAAAAATCGATTAATATATTTATTAAATAAAAGTCTTGTTATTAAATAACCTACTAAAATTGTAATTATAATAAGAATAATTAAAGTATGATCATGAAAAAAGATAATTTGTTCTATTAAAGGAGAAGCTCCATTTTGTAAATTAAGATTAGATCATGTTGCAATTTCTAAAAAAAGGATAATCCTTTATAAATGGGGTTTAAATCCATTACATATAATCTGCCATATTAGAAGAAATTTCTTAAAATAGGAAGTTCATTATATGAATGTTCAGCAGGAGGTAAATTTTGATATCATTCAATTGAAGAAGATAAATTTAAAGTGAATAAAGCAATTCGTTGATTAATAAAAGATTCTCAAATAATAATTAATATAAATATAATAGCTAATAAAGAAATATAAGAACCTAAAGATGAAATAATATTTCATGAAATATAAGAATCAGGGTAATCTGAATATCGTCGAGGTATACCAGCTAATCCTAAGAAATGTTGAGGAAAGAAAGTTATATTTACACCAATAAATATAATAAAAAATTGAATTTTTAAAAGATAAGGATTTAAAGATAATCCTGTAAATAAAGGGTATCAATGAATAAAACCTCCTAAAATAGCAAATACAGCTCCTATAGATAATACATAATGAAAATGTGCAACTACATAGTAAGTGTCATGAAGAGTAATATCAATTGATGAATTAGATAAAATTACTCCTGTTAATCCTCCTACAGTAAATAAAAATACAAATCCTAATCTTCATAAAATAGAAGGAGAATAATTAATTTGAGTTCCGTGGAAAGTAGCTAGTCAACTAAAAATTTTAATTCCAGTTGGTACAGCAATAATTATAGTTGCTGAAGTAAAATATGCTCGAGTATCAATATCTATACCTACGGTAAATATATGATGAGCTCATACAATAAAACCTAATAATCCAATAGCTAATATAGCATAAATTATTCCTAAACAACCAAATGTTTCTTTTTTTCCTCTTTCTTGAGAAATAATATGAGAAATTATTCCAAATCCTGGTAAAATTAAAATATAAACTTCTGGATGACCAAAAAATCAAAATAAATGTTGATATAAAATTGGGTCACCTCCACCAGCAGGGTCAAAGAAAGATGTATTTAAATTTCGATCTGTTAAAAGTATAGTAATAGCTCCAGCTAATACAGGTAAGGATAATAATAGTAAAAATGCAGTAATTCCTACTGCTCAAATAAATAAAGGTATTTGATCAAAAGATAAACTATTTAATCGTATATTAATAATTGTAGTAATAAAATTAATAGCTCCAAGAATAGAAGAAATTCCAGCTAAATGAAGAGAAAAAATAGCTAAATCTACTGATCTTCCTCCATGCGCAATATTAGATGAAAGTGGGGGATATACTGTTCATCCTGTTCCTGCTCCATTTTCTACAATTCTACTTGAAATAAGTAAAGTTAAAGAAGGAGGAAGAAGTCAAAAACTTATATTATTTATTCGAGGAAATGCTATATCAGGAGCTCCTAATATTAATGGAACAAGTCAATTACCAAAACCACCAATTATAATAGGTATAACTATAAAAAAAATTATAATAAAAGCATGAGCTGTAACAATAGTATTATAAATTTGATCATCTCCAATTAAAGATCCGGGATTTCCTAATTCAGCTCGAATTAATAATCTTAATGAAGTTCCTACTATTCCTGCTCAAATTCCAAAAATAAAATATAATGTTCCAATATCTTTATGATTTGTTGAATAAAGTCATTTTCGCTAAATTAAAATAAATAATAAAATGGCTGAGTTTAAGCGATAAATTGTAAATTTATTTACGAGAAAGTTCTCTTTTATTAAAAGCTTTATATTCATAAATGATATAAAATTGCAAATTTTAAGGAATAGAAATTTCTATTAAGGCTTAAAGAATAATTTCTTTATAAATAATTTTGAAGATTATTAGTTTAATTTAACTTAAAACCTTAATAAAAAAAAAAAGTTCTAAAAATTATTCCAGATAAAGAAATAAATGAAAATAAATTAATAAATAAAAAATAATTATTTTTAATAAAAATTTTAAATCATTTTATTTTTAAATAATTAAATATAAAAGCTGAATAACTAATACGAATATAAAAAAATAATATAATTAATCTTATTATAATAAAAATAAAAATTATTATATATATATTATTATTAATTAAAAAATTAATAATAATTCATTTAGGGAAAAATCCGATGAAAGGGGGGAGTCCTCCTAAAGAAAGAAAATTAATTAATAAATTAATTTTAATAAAAAAATTTATATTATTGATAAATAATTGATTAATAAAATACATATTTAAAATATAAAATAAAAAACATATAATTCTAATTATAAATGAATATATAAAAATATAAAAAAATCATAATGTTTCACTAATTATAATAGATGATAATATTCATCCTAAATTATTAATAGAGGAAAAAGCTATTAATTTACGTAATGATGTTTGATTAAGACCTCCAATAGCTCCAATTATAATATTTATAATAATAATAATAGTAATAAAATTATTATTTAAATAATAAGATAAAATAATTATAGGTGTAATTTTTTGTCAAGTTATTAAAATAAAATTATTTAATCATGATAAACCTTCTACAATATTAGGGAATCAAAAATGGAATGGGGTTCTTCCTATTTTTATAAGTATAGAGGAATTTAGTATAATAGAAATAAAATTATTTAATTCAAAATTTTTTATAAAAATTAATTTAATTAAAATTGTAAATAAAAAATTAATAGAAGCAATGGATTGAGTAAGAAAATATTTTAATGATGCTTCATTTGATAATAAATTATTAGAATTAGAAATTAGGGGAATAAATCTTAAAAGATTAATTTCTAATCCAATTCAACATCCAAATCATGAATTAGAAGAAATAGAAATTAAAGTTCTAAAAAATAAAATAAAATAAAAAAATATCTTATTAGAATTAAATAAAAAAAAAATTTAAAATAAGAAATAATATTTTCTTTTAAGAATTAAAAATTCAAATTATATATTTTAGTGTAAGATGCACAATAATTTTTGATATTATTAGATATAGTTTAATTCTATAAAATATAATAAAGGTAAAATAATTTACTTAATTTATTCTATCAGAATAATCCTTTAATCAGGCACTTTATTTTTAAAAAAAAGGTATTTCCTTTATAGTTGGGGTATGAACCCAAAAGCTTAATTTTAGCTTATTTTTAATTTTATATTTTATATTTATATGTAAATTTATTAAAAATGGTTTTGAAATTAATTTGAATGATAAATTAATCTATTATATATATATATATATATTAAAAATTTAATATATTAATATATATATATATATAATAAATTATTAAAAAAATTAAAATTAATTATATTAATATAATATAATTTTTATTATATTAATTGTTTATCTTTTAATTTAGGTTTAACATATAATATTATGAAAAGAAGAAAAAGAAAATTATTTAAAATTTAATAATTTATATTAAATATTTTAATATAAAAAAAAAAAAAAAAAATTCTATTTAAAAAAATTTGTATATAAATAAATTTTTTATAGTTTATATATTTTATTTTAACTTTATTTTACATATAAATTTTAGTATTAATTATAAATTATTTTAAAAATAATTTATATTATAAAGTAGTAATTAATATTAAATATTTAAGAAATTAAGATTTAGTAATATTTAAATTAATAACAAATTTTGTGCCAGCAGTTGCGGTTATACAAAAGTTAAATTAAATTTTATTAGTAATTAATAAATAATTTTATATTAATAAAAATTTTAAATTATTAAGTGAAATTTTAATTTATTAAAATATTAAATTTAAATTATGATTTAATAAATTTTATAAAAAACTAGGATTAGATACCCTATTATTAAAATTTAAAATTAAAATACTAAAATAGTAAATAATTATTTATTTAAACTTAAATAATTTGGCGGTATTTTAGTTCATTTAGAGGAATCTGTTTAATAATTGATAATCCACGAATAAATTTACTTAATTTAAAATTTTGTATATCGTTGTTAAAAAAATATTTTTTAATAAAATTAATATTTAAAAATTATAATAAAAATTTAAATCAGATCAAGATGCAGATTATAATTAAGAATATAATGGATTACAATAAATTTATTTAAATGGATATTAATTTGTAAAAATTAATTGAAAGTGGATTTAAATGTAATTTTATTTAATTTAATAAAATGATTATAAATTAAAATATGTACATATTGCCCGTCGCTTTCATATAAAAATAAATTGAAATAAGTCGTAACAAAGTAGAGGTACTGGAAAGTGTTTCTAGAAAGAACAAATTAGAGCTTGAAATTAAAGTATTTCATTTACATTGAAAAGATATTAAAGATTAATTAATTTGAGGGGAAAAATTAAAAATTAAATAAATTAATAAAAAAATTTTTAAATAAAATATTTTAAAAGGGGGTTAAAGTAATTTTATTGAAAAAATTTAATAATTTATAGTAAATTAGTATTGTAAAAGAATTTTGAATTAAATAAAAAAAAATTAATTATAAGTAATTTTAATTTAATGTATCTTGTGTATCAGAGTTTATTAAAAAAAAATTTTTAATAAAAAAATTCTCGAATTTAAAAGAGATAATTAATTAATAAAATTATTGTGGCATAAATATTTAAAATAATTAATTTGAAATGAAATGTTAATCGTTTTTAAATATATCTAGTTTTTTTAGAAAAAAATTTAATTTTTTTTTATTTTATGAAAAAATTAATTAATTAATTTTTTCATAAAATAAAATTATATTTTAAGGGATAAGCTTTAATTTAAATTTATATAAATTTAAATTAAATATAAAATTAAAATTTATATAATTTATATTGTTAAAAAATTTTAATTTATTATAAATAATTTTATTTAAAAATAAGATTTAATAAAATTTTATATTTTTATAAAAAAAAAATTTTTAATTTTAAAAATTTTGATATAATGATAAAATTAGTATATAAATTTTAAAAATTTATTATTTTTAAAAAAATTAATTAAAAGGAATTCGGCAAAAATTTATATTCACTTGTTTATCAAAAACATGTCTTTTTGAAAATAATTTAAAGTCTAATCTGCCCACTGATAAAAATTAAAGGGCTGCAGTAATTTGACTGTACAAAGGTAGCATAATCAATAGTCATTTAATTGATGACTTGTATGAAAGATTGGATGAAATATAAACTGTCTCTTAATTATATTTAGAATTTAATTTTTTAATTAAAAAGTTAAAATAATTTAAAAAGACGAGAAGACCCTATAGAGTTTTATAAATAGTTTAATTAAGATTATTTTTAAATTTAAAATTAAAATTATATTATTTATTTTGTTGGGGTGACAGAAAAATATATAAAACTTTTTTTAAAAATTAAAACATATATAAATGATTATATGATCCAATAATATTGATTATAAGAAAAAATTACCTTAGGGATAACAGCGTAATTTTTTTTTTTAGTTCAAATAAAAAAAAGAGTTTGCGACCTCGATGTTGGATTAAGATAAAATTTAAATGCAGAAGTTTAAAATTTTTGATCTGTTCGATCATTAAAATCTTACATGATCTGAGTTCAAACCGGTGTAAGCCAGGTTGGTTTCTATCTTTTAATAAATAAAATATTTTAGTACGAAAGGATTAAATATTTAAATTAAATTTATATTTATGAATTTTAATAATTTATTATATATATATATATAATATATATATATAATTAACTATTTTGGCAGAAAAATGTGATGATTTTAGAATTCATTAATATATAATTTAATTATATAGATAGTATATGTTTATATTTGATATTTATATAATTATAATTGGATTATTAATTTTAATTATTGGGGTTTTAGTAGGTGTTGCTTATTTAACTTTATTAGAGCGTAAAGTTTTAGGTTATATTCAAATTCGTAAAGGTCCTAATAAAGTAGGATTTATAGGAATTTTACAACCTTTTTCAGATGCTATTAAATTATTTACTAAAGAACAAACATATCCTAATTTTTCTAATTATTTTTGTTATTATTTTTCTCCTGTAATTAGATTTATTTTATCATTAATAATTTGATTATTAATTCCTTATTATTTTAATTTAATTAGATTTAATTTAGGGGTTTTATTTTTTTTATGTTGTACTAGATTAGGAGTTTATACTGTTATAGTAGCAGGTTGATCTTCAAATTCTAATTATGCTTTATTAGGAGGTTTACGAGCAGTAGCTCAAACTATTTCATATGAAGTTAGATTAGCTTTAATTTTAATATCAAGAATTGTAATAATTATAGATTTTAATTTATTAAAATTTTTTTATTATCAAGAATTTATTTGATTTATTTTTTTAATATTTCCTTTAAGATTATGTTGGATTAGATCTAGAATAGCTGAAACTAATCGTACTCCATTTGATTTTGCAGAAGGTGAAAGAGAGTTAGTTTCTGGGTTTAATATTGAATATAGAAGAGGTGGATTTGCTTTAATTTTTTTAGCTGAATATTCTAGAATTTTATTTATAAGTATATTATTTGTTTTAATATATATAGGTGGTTTTAATTTAAGATTAATATTTTATTTAAAATTAACATTTATTTCTTTTTTATTTATTTGAGTTCGAGGAACTTTACCTCGGTATCGATATGATAAATTAATATATTTAGCTTGAAAGAGTTATTTACCAATTTCTTTAAATTTTTTATTATTTTTTTTAGGATTTAAAATTTTATTATTATAATTAATTTTTTTTAGTATAAATTAATAGAAATAATATTCTTTCTTAAGTTTTCAAAACAAATGCTTATAACAAGCTCATTAATTTAATTAAATAATAATTTATCTCAATATTTATTAATAAATGGGTTAATAATAAAATAAGAAAAATAAAGAATTGTTAATAATTGACCTGTAATAATATAAGGGTCTTCAACTGGTCGAGCTCCAATTCAAGTTAATAAAATAACAATTGTTACTATTGATCAAAATATAATTTGATTAATAGGATAAAATTGAATTCCTTGAATTTTTTTATTAAATGTAAAAGGAAGAATAATTAAAATTAAAATAGATATAACTAAAGCAATTACTCCTCCTAATTTATTAGGAATTGATCGTAGGATCGCGTATGCAAATAAGAAATATCATTCTGGTTGAATATGTACAGGAGTTACTAAAGGATTAGCTGGAATAAAATTATCAGGATCTCCTAATAAATAAGGATTTGTTAAAGTTAAAATAGTTAATAAAAATAATAAAATAATAGCACCGATTAAATCTTTAAAAGTAAAAAATGGGTGGAAAGGAATTTTATCTAAGTTACTATTTAATCCTAAAGGGTTATTGGATCCTGTTTGATGAAGAAATAATAAATGAATTATTGTTATTATTAAAATAATAAATGGTAATAAAAAATGAAAAGTATAAAATCGAGTTAAAGTTGCATTATCTACTGCAAATCCACCTCAAATTCAAGTTACAATTTTTACTCCTAATGAAGGAATGGCTGATAAAAGATTAGTAATTACTGTTGCTCCTCAAAATGATATTTGACCTCAGGGTAATACATAACCTATAAATGCTGTTGCTATTAATAAAAATAAAATAATTACTCCTACTATTCATGTATATTTTAAATTAAAAGATTCATAATAAATTCCTCGTCCAATATGTAAATAAATACAAATAAAAAAAAAAGAAGCTCCATTAGCATGAAGAGTACGGATTAATCAACCATAATTTACATTTCGACAAATATAATTTACTCTATAAAATGCTATTTCAATATTTGCTGTATAATATATAGTTAAAAATAAACCTGTTAAAATTTGAATAATTAAACATAAAGCTAATAATGATCCAAAATTTCATCATGCTGAAATATTAGAAGGGGAAGGTAAATCGATTAAAGATCCATTAATAATTTTAATAATAGGATGAGTTTTTCGAATAGTAATATATTTATTTATCATTATTTTTTTTAAATAGAAGATCGAATTGGCCCATAAAAAATATTAGTAATTTTTACAACTGCAATTAAAGTAATAAATAAATAAATTACTAATATTATTATAATTAAAAATGTTTGATTATTATATAATTTTCTTAAGTTAATTTTATTTTCATTATTTAAAAATAATATTATTTGAAAAAAGTTATCTATATCTGAATTTATTGATAAATTTATTCATAAAATATTATTTATAAATATAAATTGTATTAATATTATTAATATAAATGAAATAAATAATATTCATTTTAAATTAATTATATTTTTAAATATTTCATTTGAAGCAATTCTTGAAACATAAATAAATAAAACTAATAATCCTCCTAAAAAAGTAAGAAATAAAATATAAGAAAATCAATAGGTTTTAATTAATATTCCTGATAATAAGCAGGTTAATAAAGTTTGTAATAAAATTATTAGCCCTATTGATAGGGGATTATTTAAAAATAATATATAAATTGAGATTATAATTAAAAGTAGCGAAAAAATTATTTTTATTATTTCAAATCAAAGAATAGTTTAATAAAAATAATAATTTTGGAGATTATTGATAAAGATATTCTTTTTCTTTGAAGTTTTTAAAGTAAATAACTTAACTTTGATTTACAAGACCAATATTTTTTTTAAACTATAAAAACAAATGATAATTTTAAATATATGAATTATTTTTATTTTAATATTTATTGTTGGTAATATAATTTTTATTTCTAAACATAAACATTTATTGATTGTTTTACTTAGATTAGAATTTATTGTTTTAAGAATTTTTTTTTTTTTATTAATTTATTTAATATTTATTGATTATGATATATATATATTAATAGTATTTTTAGTATTTTCAGTTTGTGAGGGGGCTTTAGGTTTATCTATTTTAGTTTCTATAATTCGAACTCATGGTAATGATTATTTTCAAAGATTTAATTTATTATAATTTATTTATAATATTAAAAATTAAATAATTTATTTATAATTTATTTAAATAATATATATATATATATATATATATATATATATATATTTACTAATGATAAAATTTTTAATTATAATAATTTTTATAATTCCATTATGTTTTATAAAAAATATATTTTGAATGGTTCAAATGATATTATTTTTATTAATATTTTTATTTATAAATTTAGGTATAAGATTAAATATATTTTGTAATTTAAGATATATAATATCTTGTGATATTATATCTTATGGTTTAATTATATTAAGAATTTGAATTTCTGTTTTAATGATTATAGCTAGAGAAAATTTAAATAAAATGAATTTTTATGTAAATTTTTTTTTATTTAATATTATTTTTTTATTAATTATATTATATATAACTTTTAGTACTATAAATATATTTATATTTTATTTATTTTTTGAAGGAAGATTAATTCCTACTTTATTGTTAATTATTGGTTGAGGGTATCAACCTGAACGTATTCAAGCTGGGATATATTTATTATTTTATACTTTATTTGTTTCATTACCTTTATTAATAGGTATTTTTTATGTGTTTAATGAAACATATTGTATAATAATTTATTTTTTAAAATTTTTTAATTTTAATATTTATTTATTATATTTTTCTATAATTATAGCTTTTTTAGTTAAAATACCTATGTATTTTGTTCATTTATGATTACCTAAAGCTCATGTTGAGGCTCCAGTTTCTGGGTCTATAATTTTAGCTGGAATTATATTAAAATTAGGGGGTTATGGTTTATTACGTTTTATAATTTTTTTACAAGAAATTAATTTAAAATTAAATTATATTAGTATTATTATTAGTTTAATTGGGGGATTTTATATTAGATTAAAATGTTTTTGTCAAGTTGATATTAAATCATTAATTGCTTATTCTTCTGTTGCTCATATAAGTATTGTAATTAGTGGGATTATAGTAATAAATTATTGAGGATTTATTGGTTCATATATTTTAATAATTGGTCATGGGTTATGTTCATCTGGTATATTTTGTTTAGCTAATATTAGCTATGAACGTTTACATAGACGAAGATTATATATTAATAAGGGAATAATAAATTTTATACCTTCAATAAGTTTATGGTGATTTTTATTAATATCTTCAAATATAGCTGCTCCTCCTAGATTAAATCTTATAGGTGAAATTAGATTAATTAATAGATTAATAAGATGATCTTGAATTTCTATATTAATATTAATATTAATTTCTTTTTTTAGAGCTGGTTATAGTTTATATTTATATTCATTTATTCAACATGGAAAATATTATTCAGGAATTTATAGATATTATATAGGTGTTTCTCGAGAATATTTAATATTAATATTACATTGATTACCTTTAAATATTTTAGTTTTAAAAATTGATTATAGAATAATTTGATTTTATTTAAATAATTTAAAAAAAATATTGATTTGTGGTATCAAAAATATGAGAAATTCATTTTAAATTATTAATATTATAAAATATTCAATTTGTTTTATTTCTTTTATTTTTTTATTTTTAATAAGAATAATAAATTTTTTGTTTATAATTTATTTTATTATAAATAATATAATTATTTTATTAGAATGAGAAATTATTTCTTTTAATTCTATAAGTATTATTATATCTATTTTATTAGATTGAATATCTTTATTATTTATAATATTTGTTTTTTTAATTTCTTCTGTTGTTATTTATTATAGAAAAAGTTATATAAGATCTGAATTAAATTTAATACGATTTATTATTTTAGTTTTATTATTTGTTTTTTCAATAATATTATTAATTATTAGTCCAAATATTATTAGAATTTTATTAGGTTGAGATGGTTTAGGGTTAGTTTCTTATTGTTTAGTAATTTATTATCAAAATTTAAAATCTTATAATGCTGGTATATTAACAGCTTTAAGAAATCGAATTGGAGATGTACTTATTTTAATATCAATCTCTTGAATAATAAATTATGGTAGTTGAAATTATATTTTTTATATAGAATTTATAAATAATGATTTTGAAATAATAATAATTGGTATATTAATTATTATAGCAGCTATAACTAAAAGTGCTCAAATTCCTTTTAGATCTTGATTACCAGCAGCTATAGCTGCCCCAACTCCAGTTTCAGCTTTAGTTCATTCTTCTACTTTAGTTACAGCGGGGGTTTATTTATTAATTCGATTTAATTTATTATTAGTTGATATATTTTTTTTTAAATTATTATTATTATTATCAGGATTAACTATATTTATAGCTGGAATTTCGGCTAATTATGAATTTGACTTAAAAAAAATTATTGCTTTATCAACTTTAAGACAATTAGGTTTAATAATAAGAATTTTAAGTATAGGATTACCTGATTTAGCTTTTTTTCATTTATTAACTCATGCAATATTTAAAGCTTTATTATTTATATGTGCTGGAGTTATTATTCATATAATAAATGATATACAGGATATTCGTTTTATAGGTGGAATTAGATTATATATTCCTTTAACTTCTTTATGTATAAATATTTCTAATATAGCTTTATGTGGAATTCCTTTTTTAGCGGGTTTTTATTCTAAGGATTTAATTTTAGAGTTAGTAAGATTTAGAAATTTAAATTTAATAGTTTTTTTTTTATATTATCTTTCTACTGGTTTAACTATATTTTATACTTTTCGATTAACAATATATTTAATAGTAAATGATTATAATTTATTAAGAATTTATAATTTATATGATGAAGATTATACTATATTAAAAAGAATATTTACATTATTATTTATAAGAATTATTAGAGGAAGATTTTTAAGATGAATAATTTTTTCTTACCCTTATTTGATTTATTTACCTTTTAATTTAAAAATAATAGTAATTTATGTTAGTTTAATTGGAGGATTAATAGGATACTTAATTAGAAATATAAATATTTATTCTATAAATAAATTTATTATAACTTATAATTTAAGAAATTTTTTATGTTTAATATGATTTATACCAAATTTATCTACTTATGGTTTAAGATATTATTTTTTAAATTTTGGTCAAAATTTATTAAAAAATATTGATTTAGGTTGAAGAGAATTATATAGAGGATTTGGAATATTTAAAATTTTAAAAAAATATTCTACTTTTTATAATATATATCAAATAAATAATTTTAAAATTTATTTATTTAGATTTATTATTTGAATAATAATAATTTTATTTATAATATTATTTAATAATTA